>JAJJWX010000703.1:0-194389 GCA_023529315.1 Papaver bracteatum
ACAACTCTGGCCTAAACCAAGAAGATGGCCGTTCCATATTTGCTTCGGTCACAAAGTGGAGGAGAAGGGTTGATTTGGGGAGGATAGCGAAGAAGGGTGATGAGACCAGAGAGTTCTGGCTAGGTAGTATCTTGACTTGTATCATAAGTATAGAAGCTTGCGGAAGCTTGCTAGTGATGGAAGCTTTTGAGAGAGCTTGCAAAGTTGCTATCTGATAGTGTTGTATTTTTCCATACCAAGACTTGTTGTTTTGGAAGAATGGGTGAGACCTATTTATACAAGTGAGATTGAACGTACCCTGGGCTCATTAAGGAATTGAGTAAATGTGTCAATTAAAACAGAGGAGGTGGGAACCGTTGGATTTATGGTGAAAAACGTTTTTCACCATAAATTTCCTTATTTAATTGACCGTATTCATTCCTTGCACGCCTTGCTTTATTGCGAGCGTAGTGTACGCTGCACGCTGTGACCGCCAAACCAAAACCCCAAGAAATCATCCCCAGTTTGTGTTGATGTCTCGAGAGTTGGCGCAAGTGGCAATGCCAAAGTTGCTAGTGAAGCGTTGCGGCATGTGCCAATGGCATGTGCGGGATATCTCGACCGCAAGTTGTATTTTGAGCGCGAATGGCAATGCCAAAGTCGTTTGGTGGGGCATTTGGCATGTGCCAATGGCATGTGCAGAATGCCTTGGCCGCAAGTTTCACTTTGAGTGCGAATGATAATGTCGCAAGTTGCTAGCGGAGCATTGTGGCATGTGCCAATGGCATGTGCGGAATGCCTTGGAAATTGGCTAGCAGGTTGGGGATGAAAGTAGATAGTGGTAACGTGTTGGCATGTGCCAATGTCACGCACGGACACTTTGGCCAAGTCGCGGGCGCTACAATTGGTTAGTTGCTTGGAATAGAAAGTGGCTAGTGGTAACGAGTTGGCATGTTCCAACGGCATGCACGACCACCTTATCCAAGTTGCGGGCGCTACAACTGGGTAGCGGCTTAGAATAGAAAGTGACTAGTGGTAATGTGTTGGCATGTGCCAATGGCACGCACGGCCACCTTAGCCAAGTTGCGGGCGCTACAACTGGGTAGCGGATTAGGATAGAAAGTGGCTAGTGGTAACGTGTTGGCATGTGCCAATGGCACGCACGACCACGTTAGCCAAGTTGCGGGCACTACAACTGGGTAGCTACTTAGAATAGAAAGTTTCTAGTGGTAATGTGTTGGCATGTGCCAATGGCACGCATGGCCACCTTGGCCAAGTTGCGGGCGCTACAACTGGTTAGCGGCTTGGAATAGAAAGTGGCTAGTGGTAACGTGTTGGCATGTGCCAATGGCACGCATGGCCACCTTGGCCAAGTTGCGGGTGCTACAACTGGTTAGCGGTTTAGAATAGAAAGTGGCTAGTGGTAACGTGTTGGCATGTGCCAATGGCACGCACGGCCACCTTAGCTAAGTTGCGGGCGCTACAAGGTAGCGGCTTATAATAGAAAGTGGCTAGTCGTAACGTGTTGGCATGTGCCAATGGCATGCACGGCCACCTTAGCCAAGTTGCGGGCGCTACAACTGGGTAGCGGCTTGGTTTTGGCATCGTTGCCATGGTACGCAGTATGTGGCTTGGTTTTGGCAGCGTTTCCATGGTGCGCAGTATGCGGCTTGGTTTTGGAATTAGGGTTTTGTGTCGAAAACCCTAATCCGGTATTTTGAAAAAATACCCCTATTAATTATTTACATATGAATTAAATGTTCTCAGTTTATGTGTTGCGGGTAACACTAGGTCATGGGGTTTTACGATTTTACCCCTTGTCTAAAATCCACCATCGAACAGACCTTAGACGGCCAGGATTTTCTCCTGGGATTGAAGGGAAACTGTTGATTGTTGCACGCCTTCACTTTGGTAGCCGCATGGGGAAGGCCAGCATGGTGGCGCGGGATGAGGGGCTATGACAAGACGTGTTTGGCATGGCGTGGTCGGCGTGGCTGGAATGATTTTCCATTGGCAAAGAGGTGCGGCTAGCATGGTTGACATGCCTTTGCGCGGTCGGTGTAGTTGGCATTATTTGCCATTGGCACAGAGGTGCGGCTAGCATGGTTGGCATGCCTTGGCGCGGTCGATGTGTCTATCATGATTTGCCATTAGCACAGAGGTGCGGCTAGCATGGTTAGCATTCCTTGGCGTGGTTGGGTGGCTGGCATGATTTTCCATTTGGCACAGAGGTACGGCTTGCATGGTTGGCATGCCTTGGCGCGGTCGGTGTGGATGGCATGATTTTCCATTGGCACAGAGGTGCGGCTAGTATGGTTGGCATGCCTTGGCGCAGTCGGTGTGGCTGGCATGATTTGTCATTAGCACAGAGGTGCGTCTAGCATGGTTGGCATGCCTTGGCGCGGTCGGTGTGGCTGGCATGATTTGCCATTGGCACATAGGTGCATCTAGCATGGTTGGCATGCTTTGGCGCGGTTAGTGTGGATGGCATGATTTTCCATTGGCATAGAGGTGTGGCTAGCATGGTTGGCATGCCTTGGCGCGGTCGGTGTGGCTGGCATGATTTGCCATTGGCACACGTGGGAATTAGGGTTTGGCTCGTCGTAGCCCTAATTTGAAAAATATACCCGGGTAATTATTTTAGAGACGCATTAAATATTTTAGTAAATGTTCCTAGTAAAGGCTTATTGCTTTAAATGTTGTGACATTACTATCTGCTAGGGTTTAGTATTTTACGATTTTAACCCTAAGCTGAAAACCATCATCAACATTAAGTCCCCTGCTTAGCTCGGAACAGGTGCCTTATTGCGAGGTAAGCATATGATGGTGACAGACAAGGACGGAATCTAGGTGTAAATCATTGCCAAGATGGTCAGGAGAATCCGACCAACCTTTTTGAGTGGTAAAGAGAGTTTTGGCTTCCCGTGTTGGTGGCCTTGCGTAAGTTGTACTGGATATGCAGACCGCGGAGCGGTGAGGAGAGAATTACCGGCTTGGTCTGGTCGTACATCTCCAAGGCAAAGGGGGCGCGGTCTTGGGAGGCGACGCAAGTGGACATATTGGCTCTAGGGGCGAAGGGGTGGCGTGGTCTTGTCCAAGGCAATGGCATGGTGGAACGTGAGGGGCGGCTAGGCGTGGTGGGGCCGTGATGATGGGGCGAGGGCTTGGTAAGGTAAACGTGTATGGACTATAAGGTCGTGATAGTGGAGAAAGCGGCTTGGCCTAGTGCGGCCATGGCAGGACGCGGCTCAGTGGGGCGAGGCGTGCATAGATTGCTAGTGGCGGTGAGGATGAGACATGGCACAGACTACTTGGTGATTTATCTTCAAGGGCTTGGTTGCCTCTTTCCTTATTTGACTTAACCAGGAAATTATTTTCTTTTCAAACCAAAACGTTACGCCCACAAAAGATAAAGAGGGTTACTCTTTCTATTTTGGTTATGTTGCCGATTTTGCTTCCGAAGCTTGGCATTGGCGGTGAGAAAGGAACACACGATCTAGTGGGCCTCGAGCACATTCTTCCACGATTTCTCACCAACCATAATTATTTCTCACTGCCAGGCATGAGATTTAATTAGGATCGGATATTATGCCTTAACTCACGGCCAGTATAAAAACTTTTCCTTTTGAGGTTGCATCACCTTGTTGTACATAAAAGATGATCTTGAACTCTACATTCGCGTAGTTTGTCTTCGTTCATCCCCTTTACTCTTACCGCCTCGCATTTTACTTCTCTTTTTTTTATCCTCTTTCTTATGCGTATATAGATAGGATGGAACTTGACCATTTTCCTTGTTCTTTGTAGTGTATGATGAGACCCTCTAGGGATAGCCATGTCTTCAATTCTTCAGAGAAGGACTTTAGAATTGGCGGAAACCGATCTTCTCCTCATGAGGAGGCATTGGCTAGAATTGAATCTCTGTGCCATTAGGCTGGTGAAATCATCAAGGACCTCCCTTCCATCTATCTCCATGAAGTGCAGGCGCGTGTTCAGACCTTCCTGGGTTCGATGAGCATGGAGGAGGGACGAGAAAACGAGGAAGAACCTTGGCGTGTTGAGAAGTTCCAGTGCGGCAAAACCCTTCCTTGGTCCGGTTATAGAGCGGATTGAACTGTTTTTAGGTCGAAACAGAGGAAAATCGAGCATGTGAAGCTTTTGGAGGAAGGCACCATGGTTCTCGATTTTGATGTGGATGAATCAAAAAATCTTCTTCGGAGTGTCAATGAGAAAATCCTCGAGGGAGCATCTGACGGAGACGAAGTAGCCTTTGAATTTGATGCCAAAGGTGTCGTTGGTGATATTGGAGGGGTCATGGTGGCATATGCTGGACTGATCGTCGGAGAGGGCACTGCTGTTGTTGTGGTTGCTTCGGGATGGGATGTTGAGGTTGCTACTGCTAACACCGTTGAATGGAATCTTTGTTGCCCGAGGGATTGGTGGGGTAAGTGCTTGAATATAGCCTTGACCAAGGGGGATTGTGCTCTACCCTTTGAGGGCTAGATCCTCCCTTTTGTTATTCCTGTTAGTTGCTTAGTTCCCATGATGTTTTTTTTCTCTCGTAAACTCATCTTTACCTTCTTCTTCATCGGTCAACATTTTGCTTTATATATTTATTTATTTTGATTGAGGTATTTTTGGTTGTGGTAAGATGGCTTTGCGATGGTTTTCTGGGTTAATTTGATGTATTTCTCTGGTATCTGGGGAACTATTTTGGAAAGAGATGTATTTATGCTTTTTTTTTTTTTTTTTTTTTGGACGGAAAAGGAAACTTCATAGGAGAATACTAACAGTGTATTCATCTTGGGGGAATACAACTACTAAGATGAATTATTAAAGGAAATATTAAAGGGAGAGTGACAGGGAAGTATATCATTTTAGGGATTAGAGGCCTTGAGCCATCGCGAGTGAATTATCACGCCTTCAGGTGTGTCTGCGTTGATGAGCTTACAATATCCTCCTAAAAGTATGTCTTCCACCAGACACATCTCGTCTTCTCTTCCATTGGGCGAATCAATCTGAATAGCCATTTTTACCGCCATCTTCCCAACTTGAAACGAGTTTACCTTAACCACTATATCTCCGCTTGAAAACGGGTTCAGATGTCGTGCAACTGTTTGAGTCTTGGCTTCATTGGTTTCAATAGAAGTTTCCAAGGTTTTTGCAAAGTGTTCAAATGGCCAAGCACCCCATTCACATTTCTTGACGGCGTCCGTGCCAGTAATCGCGCCGAGTCCCCATGACGAAATAGGGGAAGGAATAACTGGTCGTAGAGAAGGTTTCTCAGTCAGACTTTCTTGCGTTTGAAATCCATGAGCTAGAGCCAACAGGTCCTCTCCAGATGTCTGGGTTCCTTTGATAGTTCGTTGATGCGATAACCAGCGGGATGATTTTTTGGAAATTCCTTCGGGCGTGGACGTCGGTAGAGGGTGCATATCTAATTTTGCTTTGTTCTCGAGTACCCATAAGTGTCCCAATATCATGTCGTGACCTAGTTCTTTGACAATGTGGAATTTTATATGTGTTATAGCTTCTCCCACCTTGATCTCGAGGTTGATGTAGCCATGCCCGCTCAAATCTTCTCCTCTAGGGTTCTTAATCACGGACGAGGAATGGGTAGCGTCTTGTTTTCTAAATCCTGCTTCTTTCAGTGTCTTGAAAGTGACGATGTTGAGGTCAGAGGCTGCGTCGATGAGCGTGCTATCAAATTTGATACCTCTTAAGAGGGACGTGGTCAGCAGTCCCCAGTTCTCCCCTTTGGTTCCGCCTTTTTGGAAAGCTTGGGCACCTGGTGTGGCTTCCGGGGAGAGAAAAAGTCGTTTGCCGGATACAACGCGATTGAGAGATGCGAAAATATCTTGGCGCTGCACCTTGGAAAGATAGAGAATTTCACATACATATTGCATCATGGATTGTACAGTCTCGTGCACGGAGTCCCCAGAGGACCTGCAGTTTCTTATTTGGAGTGGGTCTCGATGTACTCCCTCGTCTCCTAGTTGGATCTCACCCGCTTCTATCTTTTCTTTGAAAATATGCTTTAGTCTGTTGCAATCACTGGTAGGGTGGTGAACGAACCTGTGGTAATGGCAGTACTTGTGGTTTGCCATCTCAGACACAGTTGGTGGACGTCTGGGAGGTGCCAGTCTGACAACATCGTCTTTAATCCAGGCCTCTAGGATGTCAATCACCTCCTCGATGGGAAATGGGAAATCGGAGGTTTTTCTTTCGGTTTCATGATGATGCATGGGATTTTTAGTGACGGTCTTCCGTGACGGGGTTTACCGTTGCACCGGTGCTTAACGTTTTGGATGGTGGCCCGTAGTTGGGGCCTTACTTTTTCCTCTTTCGTTCACTATGTTCATGGAAGATGAGCCGGCATTAAATTAATTGATTGCTGATGAGGTGTCTATTACTCCGAGTTTTGCGCGTGTCTTTGGTTCGAGTTGGCCTTGTTATTTCCAGTAATGCTGGTGCTATTGTTGCGGATCATCTAGCGGCTTTATGGAGTTCAGAGAATGTTTGGAAGCGCAAGTTTTCTAGCCAGGCGCGGAAAATAGGAACCAAACCATTGATGCACGCGTTCACCAGTTATTGTTCAGTTACGTTTGGGTCGTGACAGTCGAGCTATTTGAACCCTGAACCTTCTGACAAAATCATTCGGATATTCGTTATCCTACTGGTACATTCTTCCGAGGTCTGAGAAAATAACTTGTTCAGACACGAAGAAGTACTTCATGTAAAACGCGGTAACCATGCTACTCCCGGTGGGAATATTGTTCGGCGGGATGCTGTGGTTCCATGTATATGCCCTTCCAGTAAGTGATTTTGATAATTCCCTTAGACGAAGAGCGTGATTATATTCATGTTCACCTAGGGATTCCAGGAAATGGGAGACATGCTAATGTGCATTCCCGGTACCATCGTACATGGTAAATTGGAAGAGTTATTCTCTGCATTTCGGATGGGAATGGGGTTGGTGTTGATGCAGGTGCAATTCATTATTCTTGATCGGTTGCGGAGAAGTTACTCCATATCTTCCCTCGTGACAAAGTTGGATAGATGATTTCTTTCCAATGGGATTCTAGCGCGAATTTCCTCATCTGCGGAGGCGCTTTCCTCTGAGGTGCTAGTGTCGGGGTTGTTGGACACGTTTATAAATGACTATGGAGGATGCGACTCACGTGGTAGCCTGTAACACCCCGTGTTTTTAGCATGGCGCATGCTGAAAGATACGTCATGGCCTGAGATGAAGCTTCATCCAAAGCTTCCGTTGGTTGGTAAGAGATAGATTGGCTTAATGCCAATATCGCGCCAAAATGGCGCACTGCGTTTGACATTTGGCCAAGAGCCAATTCTCGTGTCAAAGGATGCGTTTGGACAAGGGCCAATTTTTGGTGCCAAGTAAGGCATATCGCGAGGGCATATTGGCAAAAATCCAATGTTGCATCATCATGATGCATAAGGCCAGAGAGGGATGGACGAACTAATGTTGCGCAAGCACAATCATTGCACGCAATGATTGCGATGAACAGTGAAACGCAGAGATTGCTATGAACAGTTAAACGCAAAGATTGCGATGGATGGTGAAACGCAAAGATTGCGATGGGCGGTGGAACGCAAAGATTGCGATGAACAGTGAAACGCAAAGATTGCGGGGAGTAGATGAAAGAATTTTGGTCTTCTTTCCATACTTGTAGAAATTCCATTAAGACATATATAGGAAAGGGTAGTTGGTTGATGGTGCATATGCGGACTATGCACCAAGTGAGATTCATAGCTTAGCCGGAAGTGTATAAATGATGTCTAAGGCTCATTTATAGTTGTGTAGCCTTTAGAGAGGGCATTTGATGCTTAGGCATCACTATGCCACGACGCGGACCCGATGATGCATAATCATTGTGCATCTTTGACGGAATGGCCTAGGGACCATGCCATTACTATTTGTGCTAGGCTATGGCCTAGCAAACGAGTTGGAATAAGTTGCTTGTCCCTTCGAGGATGAACTACGGTCTGCGCTTGATTCCTTTAGAGTAGGTAAGGATACGTAGGCAGCCGCAATGAGTTGCAGCATTGCCGGTCTAGCACGTTGGCCCCTCATATCATCTAAGCTCGGTAGCTCGACGTAAGAGATGATTGTGGCAAAAATTTATGAGGCTTAGTTGCATGCCAATAAGTGGATGATCATACTTACTATCAAGTTATAAAGAGTTGGTAAACGAGGTAAGGTAAGAGATGTCAAGGGCTTGGTGCGGCCTATGCCTAAGTCCACGGCTTATGCCTTAAGTCTGGACAAGACCCGATGGTATGACGGTTGCTCAGCTAGATAGGAAATTTAGTGATGAATTACCTATGTTGATGCAAAGCCAGAGATGCATGTGAAGTGCATTAGTATTGGCCTTATGGCCTTGAACCCTTTTGCGGACGAGGGTGACTTGGAATAGGTGTGGAAGATAAGTTAGCTGCATCATGATCCAATGGCATGATTGCGAGGGCAAATGAGCGTGCATTTTCCTGGGGATGAGGCCTGGATCATAGCTTCATCATGGCTCATCGGGGAGGTTATGGCCTGCGGGGAGACGCGCCGAAGGCGTAATTTACAAGTCCGTCACAGTTGGTATCAGAGCAAGTTCCGAGAAAACACTAGGGACTTGTGCGGAGTGGACTTGTGCGGAGTGGACTTGTCCAAAACTATTTTCCTTAGTGGAAAACTTAAAGTTGGATAGTAGGCCAACTTCTGCGCGGGAAGAGTATGTAACTGCTTTGCCAGTTACTTTCCAAATCGAGTTGAGCTTGTATAAGTACTGTGAGTTTGCCAGGCCTCTGTGGCACCCCGCTTATGAGCATCCGGAAGACCTTCTGGGACGGTGGGTAGAAAATGGGACTGATCATCCCCACACGTTGGCACTAGCCAAGGGTGTGCGTTGTCAGGCCTGGCTAGCATCCCACTTACGAGTGGAAACCCGGTAAATCCGTCAGGGATGGTAGCTTGCATCCAACTGCACTGGCATTAGAGATTGGTCCTCACAGTGTTGCGTTGAGTTTTTCCTTGTCATTTCGATGACATCTTTCAACTTGTGAACCTTAGGGATTCTTGGGTGGTAGTATGTGATGCTATCTAGGATACCTGGTCGAGTTATCCTCTTGGCATTGGATATTTGTGATTCTTGGTATTGTTGTGGGCACTTTTGGATTCCTGGGCAGGTGGTATGGGACATGTGCTCAGAAGGTCTAAATTGTTGTTCATGAAAACTTGAAGAAACATGTGATTTTTGAGCATCTGGTATGGGACTTTTGCTTAGGAAATCCTAATCGAAGAGTTTGTCCACAATAGTTTTGTTTGGAATTTCGGGGAAAAAATTCTTTAAAGGGGTGAAGAGTGTAACACCCCGTGTTTTTAGCATGGCGCATGCTGAAAGATGCGCCATGGCCTGAGATGAAGCTTCATCCAAAGCTTTTGTTGGTTGGTAAGAGGTAGATTGGCTTAAGGCCAAAATGGCGCACTGCGTTTGACATTTGGCCAAGAACCAATTCTCGTGTCAAAGGATGCGTTTGGCCAAGGGCCAATGTTTGGTGCCAAGTAAGGCATATCGCGAGGGCATATTGGCAAAAGTCCAATGTTGCATCATCATGATGCATAAGGCCAGAGAGGGATGGCCGAACAAATGTTGCGCAAGCGCAATCATTGTACGCAATGATTGCGATGAACAGTGAAAATCAGAGATTGTGATGAACAGTGAAACACAAAGATTGCGACGGACAGTGAAACACAAAGATTGCGAGGGACAGTAAAATGCAAAGATTGCGATGGATGGTGGAACGCAAAGATTGCGGTGAACAGTGAAACACAAAGATTGCGGGGAGTAGATGAAAGAATTTTGGTCTTCTTTCCATACTTGTAGAAATTCCATTAAGACATATATAGGGAAGGGTAGTTGGTTTAAGGTGCATATGCGGACTATGCACCAAGTGAGATTCATAGCTTAGCCGGAAGTGTATAAATGATGCATAAGGCTCATTTATAGTTGTGTATCCTTGAGAGAGGGCATTTGATGCTTAGGCATTACTATGCCACGGCGCGGATCCGATGATGCATAATCATTGTGCATCTTTGACGGAATGGCCTACGGACCATGCCATTACTATTTTTGCTAGGCTATGGCCTAGCAAACGAGTTGGAATAAGTTTCTTGTACCTTCGAGGATGAACTACGGTCTGCGCTTGATTCCTTTAGAGTATGGAAGGATACGTAGGCAGCCCCAATGAGTTGCGGCATTGTCTGTCCAACACGTTGGCCCCTCGTATCATATAAGCTCGGTAGATCGACGCAAGAGATGATTGTGGCCAAACTTGATGAGGCTTAGTTGAATGCCAATAAGTGGATGCTCATACTTCCTATCAAGTTATAAAGAGTTGGTAAACGAGTTAAGGTAGGAGATAGCAAGGGCTTGGTGCGTCCTATGCCTAAGTCCACGGCTTATTCCTTAAGTCTGGACAAGACCCGATGGTATGACGGTTGCTCATCTAGATAAGAAATTTAGTGATGAATTCCCTACGTTGATGCAAAGCCAGAGATGCATGCGAAGTGCATTGGCATTGGGCTTATGGCCTTGAACCCTTTTGTGGACAAGGGTGACTTGGAATAGGTGTGGAAGCTAAGTTAGCTGCATCATGCTCCAAGAGCATGATTACGAGGGCAAATGAGCGTGCATTTTCCTGGGGATGAGGCCCGGATCGTAGCTTCATCATGGCGCATCGGGGAGGTTACGTCCTGCGGGGCGACACGCCGAAGGCGTAATTTTCCTGTCCGTCACATAGCCTCTCTTTCAGGGTCTTGATAAAGACGAGTACTTACTTCTGTGTTTAAACCATATCCTTCTGGGCTCTGGAGAGCATTTCTTGTTGTTCCATCAAATCAGCGATGGTGACATAAGGACAGCTTCCCCTGGTCCATCTGGTCTTTCGTCCCGTCGGTGGGGTAGTTAGAACCTTAGTTGTGGTTGGAGGTGTCATGTTAGACGATATATTAGGGGCCGCAGAGGCGCCTCTGGACCTGGTGACTGGTGGCGTAACTCCCAAAGAGGTGTTTTCGTTACCGTGATTAGAGGTTAGTGCAGAGACATTAGAGGATGCGGAGGCTCTGGCCCTAGTGATTGGTGCTGTGACGCTTGATGGGGTGCATTCGGAGTTACTGTAGTTAGTAGGTGATGTAACGATGTTATTGGGAGAGACATTAACATCAGGGACGTGCTCTGTGCTGGTATTCTCGGAAGCCGCTTCAGACCTGAGTTCCACCATATTGGGATTGACATTCGGGAAACGAAATCAGGAGTTAGAGTTGATATTGTAACCGATAGATCAATCCTCCCGCTGTGGTCGCCAATTGTTTATAGGTGAAAATAGTTTCTGCTGATTTTGGTAATTGCGGGTGTGAAGGTGAGAAACTATTTAAACCCTAAACAATATACTGCAAGGGAGTACTTTAGATTCGAGAGATCAATCTATACAAGTCCAGCCTAAACCAAGAAATGGCCGTTCCAGACTTGCTTCGGTCACAAAGAGGAGGAGAATGGGTTGGTTTTGGGGAGGGAAGCAATAAGAGTGGTGAGACCAGAATAGTTGATTCTGGAAAAGCAGTTGGGTTTCTACGACTTGTTATCAGAAAAGTAAGAGAGCTCACGAGGAGAGCTAGAAAGTAAGTATTTTTGAGTGTTATTGTCCGAATGAACTTGTTGTCCAAAAGGAAATAGGTAATACCTATTTATACAAGTCGAGGTAGAAACGTACCCTGGTCTCATTAAGGAGTAGGGAAGTAAATGGGAGGACGTGGTAATCGTATGCATGGACTTGATGTTCCATAAAGTGGTTAACTCATGAAACTGGTTTTCATGAAACTGTTAACGTTATGGAATTGATGTTCCATAAGGTTGTTTATACACTTCTTTATGTCCCATAAACGTTTCCCACATAACTACCGTATTTACTAGGCGCCTCACCCTTATGACACTTCCTTATGAGGGGCGTTGTGTACGCCGCACGTTGTAGACCACCAAACTAATACCCAAAGAGAATCCCACAGTTTGTGTTGATATCTCGAATGTTTTAGGAAAACATGTAACACGTTGTTATGGATTGGAAAGTCGAGCTCGGGGAACTTGCTAGCTTGGTGACCTTCGACGGTCGAGATGTTGCATCTTGAGAGGAGGGGCAACCATTGACCGTTGCACGCCTTCGTTTTGGTAATCACGTAGTGAGGTCCAACAGGGTGGCACATATAGGGTGTATTTAGACTTGGCATGAGGGGCCAAGGGTGCGCCATGGGCGTATGGCATGGCTAGGGCCAAGGTGAGGGCGCTTGGCTTGGTATGACGTGACTAGCATGGCTAGGGCCAAGGAAAAGTGCATTTGTCATGGCGGCTAGCTTGGCTAGGTTCGGTTTGTCTTGGCATGTGGGGACAATGGTTTTCCATGGTCGTATGTCAAGGTTAGGGCCAAGTCAACGGTGCTTGACTAGTCGTGACATGACTAGCACGGCTAGGGCCAAGGCAAAGTGTGTTTGGCATGGCGCGGCTAGCTTGGATAGGTTTGGTTTGGCTTGGCATGTGGGGACAAGGGGTAGCCATGAGCGCATGGCGTGACTAGCTTGGGCTAGGTGCGGTTTTGGCTTGGCATGTGGGGCCAAGGGGTAGCCATGGGTGCATGGCGTGACTAGCTTGGGCTAGGTGTGGTTTTGGCTTGGCATGTGGGGCCAAGGGGTAGCCATGGGTGCATGGCGTGACCATGCTAGGGTTTTGGGGCAAAGTTCGTGAGGGGACCTTAGACGGCCATGATTTTCTCCTGGGATTGAAGGGAAACCGTTGATTGTTGCACGCATTCACTTTGGTAGCCGCATGGGGAAGGCCAGCATGGTGTCGCGGGATGAGAGGCCATGGCAAGACGTGTTTGGCATGGAGTGGTCGGCATGGCTGGCATGATTTGCCATTGGCATAGAGGTGCGGCTAGCATGGTTGGCATGCCTTGGCACGGTCGGTGTGGCTGGCATGATTTGCCATTGGACATGATTTTCTATTAGCACAGAGGTAAGGCTAGCATGGTTGGCATGCCTTTGGGCGGTCGGTGTGGTTTCCATGATTTTCCATTCGCACAGAGGTGCGGATAGCATGTTGGCATGCCTTGGCACGGTTGGTGTAGCTGGCATGATTTGCCATTAGCACAGAGGTGCGACTAGCATGGTTGGCATGCCTTGGTGAGGTTGATGTGGCTGGCATGATTTGCCATTGGCACAAAGGTTCGTCTAGCATTGTTGGCATGCCTTAGCGCGGTCCATCTGGCTGGAATGATTTTACATTGGCATAAAGGTGAGACTGGCATGGTTGGCATGCTTTGGCGCGGTTAGTGTGGCTGGCATGATTTGCCATTGGCACAGAGGTGCGGCTAGCATGGTTGGCATGCCTTGGCGCGGTCGGTGTGGCTAGCATGATTTTCCATTGGCACACATGGGAATTAGGGTTTGGCTCGTCGTAACCCTAATTTGAAAAATATACCCGGGTAATTATTTTAGAGACGCATTAAATATTTTAGTAAATGTGCTTAGTAAAGGCTTGTTTCTTTAAATGTTGTGACATTACTGTCAGCTAGGGTTTAGTGTTTTACGATTTTAACCCTAAGCTAAAAACCACCATCAACAGTAGGGTAGAAATAAAGTATATACACTAGTACAAAAAGCATCATATGCCATGTTTTTGGTTTTGCATTCTAGATACGCTTTAGGTTATTTGCGTGGCTACATGTCATAGTTAAAACTAGATTTTTTTTGTAGCCACATTTTTGTAGCCAAAGAGCACAACTTAGTCATGGGTTTAAGTCTAAACTCATGACTTGTGACCAAAGAGCACCATTTGGTCATGGATTTAAGTCTAAACCCATGACATGTAGCCATAGATAAGTATTTAGACACATCAACAAATTGTTAATGTGTCTATTGTATAAGATGCATGGCATTAGACACACCTAGTTACCAATAGCCAAATGAGAATATATTTAACCACTTTGATTTGTTTATGTGTCCATAGTGTGTACCCGACGAAGATTTATCATCTCCATCAACCCATCTCTCGCAAAATCTAGATTTTTTCCTTTTCTTTCTTTTCATAATTGGTCCTACATTAACAGTAAAGAATAAAAAAAAGGCTAAAATTCAATACCCTCTTATTCCATTATTTTCATAATTGGTTTTGCAAAAAAGCTCATTTTGCAGCAATCTCTCCTCAGTTGTCATATTTTCTTGACATTGTCTGTTTTAATATCTCGTTGTTTTTCGCTCATCCTATTTATTCGAGCGGCATAACAACTCTGGGATGCATCCATATCTGGTGTTCTGGATTCAACCTATTCAACAACAACCGACTACATAAATCCCAATGCAAATACCATCAAAATAGCTAGTAATAAGTTTTTAGTATACATATATAACTAACAAATTAAATTTGTTGTTGCAAATTAAGTGTCTAAAAGATGAACTTACAAATTTGGATGTATCTTTAAATCCAAGTTCAACTAATTTCAGGGACCAATAAAATGAAAATTCTACACTAATGTTGAAATTGTTGTCATCATTGAATAAAAAAACCTTCAAAACCATTGATAAACTTAAATCAAATAAAATCCCCAAAATTAACAAAACCATAGAATTACAGAATACAGAGGAAAACGATTTTAGTTTTAGGAAATGTGCGTACCTGATTGAAGAAAATAAAACAATCGATTGAACTGTTGATCTTCGCCATTAATCTTTCGAAATACAATTGAATTCAGTTGTGGGAGTTTTGTTGTAAGGAGAGCGAGGGAGAAGAAGAAAAATCATCGAGGAGAAACAAAATAAATGATGTAGATATCAACACAAGGTAATTTCGTAATTTGAAGTTTGGTTGGATCCTATAACAGCAGTGAGATAAACATAATCTAACTGAGGATCTTAAACAAACAGATCGGGTGAATAATACGTGTGATGTACCAAAAGTACGTGCAAGTTCGAAAAAATTGTTAGTGTTTTCATGGAAGCCTTATTGGCATTAAAATACTGGCTAGATTGGGGTATACCCAGATTAATTGGGGTATACCCATTTTATTCCTATCTAAACTAATGTCCTAAAGGGCGTCTAAAACGTGTTAACATAACAAATTTCCAAAACAAAAACAACATGCCGACCAAAATCTATCCAAAAAAATTTCAAAATCCTTTTCCAAAACTCTAACTATGAAATCAAATCAAATCAAAATAAAATAAAATTGGATTATACGGGTTTTGAGATTGGGTATGATTTTGTATCCAATCTCAAACCTAGTATGAACACACATACTCGATTTGAGATTGGGTACAAAATCATACACAATCTCAAATCATGTATGATCCAAATTTTTATGAACAGTCGGCATGGTTTCCTTTTGCCGACCTTGCCGACTTGTATTAGCCGGTATCTTCCTAGATTGAATATTGTGCCGACTTTTCATCTCTGAAATTAGCATTTACAAGGTCAACACGGTATTTATCTTTATACCTTTCCGACTATAGTTTAGACGGCACGTTATGAAATTAATACCTTGTCCAACAAATCATGCATTTCTAACACCTTTCTGTGTATGTCAACATGCCTATAGTCGGCGAGGTATTTTTTTTCGACCTTGCGGACACTATAAGGTAGCCAGCAAGGTAAAAAATAAATAAGATGCCGACTAGTAAAACATTTACAACAATCTCATATGTGTCAAAAATAATAAATTCAGCATCTTCTTCATTCATCGACCTTGCCGGCCAAAGATAGTCGGCATTTTCTTCATTCGTCGACCTTGCCAGCCAAAGTTTGTCGGCATTGTCTTCATCCCTCGACCCTGCCGACTTTTCATAGTTTCAGAACTAAAGTGTTGATTTCTTATTTAATTTTGAGTATGATTTCATACATCAGCTTTGTAATCCCCTTTTTAGAAGTGTTTGGGTAGTATGTTTTCATTTCCGTTGCAAAAAAACTTCTCAAAACAAATTTTTTTCATCAAAAATCTTCCCGCATGAGTTCAATCAAAAACAAAATTTCATAACTTAAATTCATAAGTTTTAATCTACTTAATTAATTCATCTGAACTCAATTAATTCAACTAATTAGAATTTTTAGTGTTAATTAAACAAGGATATATTAGCCATTTGGAAAATATATGGTTAAGGGGTGGCTTGTTTTACTTCAAAATGACCTTATTTCTTCTTATGGGTACACCCCAATTAATCTGGGTATACCACAATCAAGGCAGGATTAAAAGGGGGATAATTGAGCAATATTTTGACAATAGATGTATCAGTTGCAAATTGTGGCATTTTTTATAAAACCGTTTATATTTTAGGGTGTTTCCGATTAAATGTGTTTTTATTTTATTTTTTAAAATTTTATTTTAACTCAAAATTAATTTTATAAATCAAAATTTTCCCTCTCTTTTTTCATCTAAAAATTATCCCTCTCTTTTTTCATCTAAAAATTATTCTCCCTCCCAAACTCAAATTGTCAAAAATTTCTCCCTCATTATTTTGTGATATTTCATTTGTTTCCTTCAATAATTTCTATTTTCAATCAAAATAACCTGGCTAAATTGCAGCCTAGTTACATTAATTGGGGCCTATAGAAATTTTGTCTCCACCTCAAACAATGATGGGGTGTTCAAAAAATAGATGAAATTACCAAAAACCCCTACCCTAAAACACTAAAATCAAATTTCACTCAATTATTCATCATAATCATCTCCTTCACTAAAACTGGATAACCACCGCTGTCAACTGGATAACCACCTCCTCCATATCTGTCTTCACGGCCAACTCCATTATCGAATCACATAATCAACGGTTAAAGAAAAAAAAATCAAAAATACTCTTAAATTAGATTTAAAGCCTAAAACCCTGTCTCGGATACACTCAAACTAGCTCATTGGGTAGCATTAACAACTTAATCAAAAAAGAAAAGAACCAGAAAATTCTTCAAAACTGACCAACACAATAACCAGAATCGGGGAATATGTTGTAATACATATACCGATTCTGGGTTTGGGTTTTAAAAATGAAGAATATAGAATCCATAATCGGTAGATGTATCTCTATGCAACTCCCGATTCTTCTTTAATTTTTTCTGTCAATTATTCTACTAACAATCGGTTTATATTAATATGAACAAATGACGATTCTAACGGTCTACCCACAAACGGTTTATATTGACATGAACAAACTCCGATTTTGACAAGAAAAAAAATTAAAATTGCTTGAATCAGCCTATATGTACATCTATATATGCCGATTGATATCTATAAAATTTCAGCACCCCATTATCCAAATTCAGAGAATCTCCACTTCCATCGTTGTAATTAAACCATAAAAAAAAAATCCAACATCCCATAATCCAAATTCAAAAATAACTTGAATTACTAGGATTTCTATTGATTTCCAAATACCGACAGACAAAATGACAAAAAACAATCATCAATGCCTCTTCAATTTTACTTTTCAACCAATAAATCAAGATTTTACGTTACAAATTACCACTCACCCAATTTTCGCAGCAGAAAATTGCATCCCAAATCTTCTCGAATTATTACCACTACTAGGCGAATTCGTACTGCTACTGGAAGTTTCCATTAAAAATGAAGAATAGGGAGATTGATAAATGTTAGAAAAAACGTTTTTAATTTTTTTTTAAATGCATGAACCATGTTTTGATCCCAAGACCTTATGCTCCCTAGATGTTTTTTCATGTGAATGAATAAAACATTAGTCCCATATAGACTAAAACATTTAGAGTTTTAGAATTAAATAGCATTGGTTTATCCTTAAGGGCATGGCCCTTTGAGTCTTTAGACCTTTGTGTATGGGGAAATCCCTAGACTATGGCAAGGTTGCCTAAACCTTATTGCATTTCTTATTGCCTTTCCCTTTCGCGCGGTGCTTCGCACAGAAGCACGCACGCTCGCTCGGCGAGGGCGTGGGCGTGGGCGTGGGCGACCCATCCTTTCTTTTTACTGCGTGTGCACTGTTCTTTTAACGCGATTTTTACCTTACTTTTGCAATGTTCGAGATGCGTGAATCACGGACAGTCTGTCGTGCTTTGGATTCTCTTCCAACGTTCGAACATTTTCTTGCTATAAATACGAGTTGTAAACTTCATTTGTAAACCATACCTTTCAGAACTCTTTCTTCTCGAAATTCTTCTTCTTTTCTTAAGCTTTCAGAAACAATTTCTTTTTAAGTTTACAGAAACATAAAATCGAGTTCTTATCTTAAACAAGTTGTAGTTTACAGAAACATAATTTTGTATAACTACTTCTTTGTTTACAGAAATTAGTTTACAGAAACTTTGTTTAACAGAAATTAGTTTACAGAAACATCATATAGTTTACAGAAACTTTGTTTAACAGAAATTAGTTTACAGAAACATCATATAGTTTACAGAAACATAAATTATTTTTTATATTTATCTGAAACTGGTTGTAGTTTCGATTTGTGTTTTTGTTTTTTCATTTTTTGCTGCCAAGTTCTAAGGGTTCTCTCTGTGTATGCTACACATAGAGGAGAACTAACAGTAGTTGTATCCTGGAGGTAATTTGTTAATTGCTATAGCATCTCAGAGGAGTAGCAGGCAATATTACCTTTAGCTCAGCGTATCTCATACGTGCCTCTACTAAGTTTATTGAGTTATTTGTTACTACTATCAGTGTAATCTAAGTATTATTTCCCATTTGCATTCGATTATTGTAATTAATTCCAACAATCTAAAGGTAATATCGTGCCTTATTGTAATATTGTAATACTGTAATATTCTTTGTTGTAAGAACATGGGAAAGAATACTGTAGAAAAACCACCAAAGTTCAGTGGTAAGGACTTTAAGAGATGGCAGTCTAAAATGCTATTCTTCCTAAACGACCAAAGGTTAGATGGATATGCTTTAGAAAAACCCTCCAGAAAACTTCATCGCCGTGGTAATGAAGATAAATTGGACAGGTGGAATAGGAAGAATTATTTGTACAAGAATCATATGTTTAACTGTCTTGATGACTCCTTATATGACTTCTATAATGCAAAAGAAGATTTTAATGCTTTTGATTTATGGGAAGCTCTAGAAGAAAAATATCATGCTGAAGCTGTTGGAAGTAAGAAGTTCTTGATGGCTAAGTTCTTAGAATACAACATGACTGATTTAAAAGCTTGTGGTAGAACAGTTCGTCGAACTTCAACTCCTCATCAGCGAGATTCTTGATGAAGGCATGACTTTTGATGAAGCTCTACAAGTATCGGCTGTGATTGAATAGATTCCACCCTCATGGAGCGAATACAAGAGGAGGCTGCGACACAAGACTCGTGAAATCACCATGGTGGATCTTGGCAAAAAGATCCAGGTTGAGGAGCTTATGTGCAGCAAGGACAAGAGCATGATGCTAAGCAAAAACATGTCCACCAAAGCTCATGTTTTGGACGATAAAGCTGCTTCAAAGAAAACTCCTGGAGAATCCAGCAAAATGGGTAATAGACGTAACAGACGTCGAAAACCTAGAGGTAACAATTTTAAGCCTAGGGGTGGTGTCACTAAGCACACCATCAAAGGCGACTGTTTTAATTGTGGTAAACCTGGACATATGGCTAAAGACTGTAAGGCCCATAAAAGGATCAAATATGATCCAAAACAGAAAAATAAGGCAAACATAGTAGAGGACTCTGGATATTTCACTGGCATGGTGTCTGAAATCGACCTTGTCTCTAGTATGACTAATGTGAGAGACTGTTGGCTTGATTCTGGAGCCACCAAGCATGTCTGTAAATTCAGAAATGCTTTCTCCTCCTATGCCATAGTAGGAGATGATGAGAAACTGTTCATGGGCAACTCTTCCACCGCAAAAGTGGTGGGGAAAGGCAAGGTCGAACTGAAGCTAACTTCAGGAAAAACTCTCGCATTGAATGACGTATTTTACGTCCCAGACATATGCAAAAACCTTATCTCAGAAACCATCTTACTAGGAAAAGGTTTTAAGATTGTTCTTTGAATCTAATCCTGTTGTTATTTCTAAGCATGGTGAATTCGTAGGAAAAGGTTATGTTACCGATAACATGATTAAGCTTAGTGTATCTGATTTGAAATTGAATGTTAATGCATCTTCTTATGCTTATGTTTGTGACTTTTCACATGTTTGGCATGATAGACTTGGACATGTTAATCTCAAATCTCTAGAAAGACTTGCTAATTTAGGTTGCATACCAAAAATAAACTTTGATAAAAATCAAAGATGTGAAATCTGTGTTGAATCTAAATATACAAGAAAACCGTTTAATAAAAGGATTGAACGTAAAACAGTTCCTTTGGAACTAATACACTCGGATTTAGGAGATTTGAAATCAACACCAACAAGAGGTGGTAGAAAATGGTACATCACTTTTATAGATGATTACTCACGATAATTTGTCCAGTTCATCTTCTTAGAAGTAAAGATGAGGCCTTAGAGGCTTTCAAGTTTTATAAACTTGAAGTAGAAAACCAAAAAGGAGTTAAAATTAAAACTCTTAGGTCAGCCCGTGGCGGTGAGTATGTGATACCCATAGGTGAGTTTTGTAAACATAATGGAATCATTCATGAAACAACTGCACCATATTCACCAGAATCGAATGGTGTAGCTGAAAGAAAAATAGAACACTCATAGATATGGTAAATGCTATGTTGACAAGTTCAGGGTTATCTTCGAACTTGTGGGGGAAGCTATCCTCTCTCTGCTTGCTATATTTTGAACCGAGTTCCATTTAAAAAATCTGATAAAACTCCTTATGAATTGTGGAATGGTAAACAACCTTCTTATGCATACTTTAAAGTGTGGGGGTGTTTGGCCAAGGTGGCCATTCCTCTTCCCAAGAAAACTAAAATAGGACCTAAAACAGTCGATTGTGTTTTCTTAGGTATCCTGAGCATACAATTGCATACAGGTTCATGGTCATCGTTCTGACCATAATAACATTGGTCAGAACACCATATTGGAATCTAGAGATGTTGTGTTTTATGAACACATATTTCCTTTAAGGTCCGGGACCTCGGAAAAGTGTCCATGATGACCTCCGGGATGTTCCATCGACTAGTCAAACTCCAACTTTGGAGTATGAGACCTGAACCAAGAAGAAGTAAGAGGGTTAGAACTGAAACAAGTTTTGGCTCCAGATTTTTGACTCTTACGGTAGAGTCCTGAACCCCAAACATACAAGGAAGCTATGACTTCTCCAGAAGCTTCATTAAATGAATGGGAGTCCATTCAAAGAAAACGAAACTTGGGAGCTTGTAGACTTGCCTCCCGGAAGTAAATCCATAGGTTGCAAATGGGTGTTCAAAAGGAAACTTAGAACAGATGGAACTATAGATAAATATAAAGCTAGGTTGGTAGCTAAAGGCTATAGACAATGGAAGGATTATATTTCTTCGATACTTATTCACCAGTCTCTAGAATCACCTCGATTAGGATGTTGATTGCTATAGCTTCAATTTATGATTTGCATATACATCGATGGATGTTAAAACTGCATTTTTATATGGTGATTTGAATGAAGAAATTTATATGGACCAACCTCGAAGGCTTTATTGTAAAAGGTTGTGAAAACAAAGTTTGCAAGTTGAACAAATCTCAGACGGTTTAAAACAAGCACCTAAACAGTGGCATGAAAAATTTGATCATGTTATGATAACTAATGGCTTCAAGGTTAATGAATCTGATAAATGTGTTTACATTAAATGTTAATGATTCACATGTTATTGTATGCCTATATGTTGATGATATGCTCATATTAGGCAAGAACCTTGATATTATTAATACCATTAAAAGCATGCTTAGAGATAATTTTGACATGAAAGACTTAGGCCCTACTGATGTAATCTTAGGGATGAAAATCAGAAAGATGTCTGATGGATATAGTCTTAGTCAATCTCATTATGCTGAAACCGTATTAAAGAGATTTAATTATGAAAATGCTAAACCTGCATCTACTCCTTTTGATCCCACTTGTAAATTGAAAAAGAACAAGGGTAAGGGTATTGATCAACTTGAGTATTCTCGCATTATTGGTTGTATTATGTATTTGATGAAATGTACAAGACACGATATTGCTTACTCGTGAGTAAATTAAGGTATACTTGCAAACCAGGTCGGGATCATCGAATGCTCTCTTCAGAGTTTTACGTTACCACGAGAGGGACCTCAAACAATTGCTTAAGTTTTGGGAAGTATCCTGCTGTACTGGAAGGGTATTGTGATGCCAACTGGATATCAGACTCAGAAGATTGCAAGTCTACTAGTGGGTACATCTTCTTACTTGGAGGTGAGTGTGTCTCATGGAAGTCTACCAAACAGACATGTATAGATAAATCCACTATGGAGTCTGAATTTATAGCCTTGGAAAAAGCTGGAGAGGAAGCTCAATGGATAAGATGTTTCCTGGGAGGAATTCCACTCTGGCCCAAGCCTGTGTCTTCAATCGCAATCCACTGTGACAGTAAAGCTTCTCTTGGTTGCGCAAAGAACAATGTATACAACGGGAAGTCTATACATATACGAAGAAGACACAAGACGGTGAAACAACTACTCTCTACTAGTATTATCTCGATAGACTTTGTAAAATCCAAAGATAATCTTGCAGATCCTTTGACGAAAGGATTAACCAGAGAGGAAGTTAAATATACATCGAGGGGGATGGGACTTAAGCTCATTGAATAAATCACCATGAAGGATACTCAACCTTGTGATTGGATTTCCAAGATCAAGGTTCAATGAGACAACTAATTTATGGTGATATTGGGAAAGCACTATCTTTGTCCCTCCCTATGGTGTAATGTGCGATAGTCTGCCTGCGAGAAATAAAGGATGATCTTTTGCGATCTTAATGGGTACCATGGCTTTGATTAAAGCGGTGTGTGGCAGGACACCCTTTATGGACTCACCTTTGTGGATGTTGGAAGTGGGGCCGCTTCCTATGAGAATTTGAGCTGATTCTCTAGAGACATTCATTAAGTCCGGGATTTTAGCCCACGACCAAAATGGGCACAACCGCAAGAGCTTGGCAGCTGTTTTCATCTGTTGAGGCATCAAGTGTGGATGTTATTTCTGAATTGCATTCTTTGTTGGCGGTTCAAGACATTTCGTTCACCGTATCAACAAGCAGTTCAGGTAACCTCTCACTAAGTTAAGGTTCAATCTTTGGGACACCTTAGCCTATATTGTTGCCTCATGTTTTCTCGTGTTTTATCGACATGTTTTATTATTCATGTGGGGGATTGTTAGAAAAAACGTTTTTAATTTTTTTTTAAATGCATGAACCATGTTTTGATCCCAAGACCTTATGCTCCCTAGATGTTTTTTCATGTGAATGAATAAAACATTAGTCCCATATAGACTAAAACATTTAGAGTTTTAGACTTAAATAGCATTGGTTTAGCCTTAAGGGCATGGCCCTTTGGGTCTTTAGACCTTTGTGTATGGGGAAAGCCCTAGACTATGTCAAGGTTGCCTAAACCTTATTGCATTTCTTATTGCCTTTCCCGTTCGCGCGGTGCTTCGCACAGAAGCACGCACGCTCGCTCGGCTCGGCTCAGCGCGGGCGAGGGCGTGGGAGTGGGTGTGGGAGTGGGTGTGGGTGTGGGTGTATCCGATCCATCCTTTCTTTTTACTGAAATTTATCACACGCTTCTCCCACACATGTAAAGAATTTTATTCTTTTCCTTCTAGGTTTTGGATATCCGACAGCCTCGAGAAGCATCTTCTTTCACGCGTGTCACACGGTTTTCTTGACACATGTACACACTGTTTTCCTCGAGAAGAATCTCGCAAATTTTGAATGCGTGTGCACCGTTTCTTTTAACGCGATTTTTACCTTACTTTTTGCAACGTTCGAGATGCGTGAATCACTGGACAATCTGTCGTGCTTTGGATTCTCTTCCAACGTTCAACATTTTCTTGCTATAAATACGAGTTGTAAACTTCATTTGTAAACCATACCTTTTTAACTCTTCTCTTCAAATTCTTCTTCTTTTCTTAAGCTTTCGAAACAATTTCTTTTAAGTTTACAGTAAACATAAAATCGAGTTCTTATCTTAAACAAGTTGTAGTTTACGTAAACATAATTTTGTATAACTACTTCTTTGTTTACGTAAATTAGTTTGTAAACTTTGTTTAACAGAAATTAGTTTACATAAACATCATAGTTTACATAAACATAAATTATTTTTTATATTTATCTGAAACTGGTTGTAGTTTCGATTTGTGTTTTTGTTTTTTCATTTTTTGCTAAGTTCTAAGGGTTCTCTCTGTATGCTACACATAGAGGAGAACTAAACGATAGTTGTATCCTAGAGGTAATTTGTTAATTGCTATAGCATCTCGAAGAGGAGTAGCAGGCAATATTACCTTTAGCTCAGCGTATCTCATACGTGCCTCTACTAAGTTTATTGAGTTATTTGTTACTACTATCAGTGTAATCTAAGTATTATTTCCCATTTGCATTCGATTATTGTAATTAATTCCAACAATAAACTGATGTAAGTTCTAACTTCCAAGTGCCAAATACTAGAAGAGCAAATAAACAAAATGACGTAGACGTGTGGGATTAGATATTCATCATTTGTGGTGTTACTTGAGCTTTGTAATGTCATTTCATTGACACGAAATCGCAAGAAAAATGAAACACCTGTTTAGGTTGATATGAATGAATGAATGAATACCAAAAACGATGAGAAACTCATTTTCAATATATATCTTCATCACAATCCATTCTTTTGTTCGGGAACCAGGGGAGCCGAAAGAGTCTGCAATCAGTACTTTTAGTTTCTCTACATGAGAAAGATGAATATGATCACTACCACTCCAACTTCTGCCACCACCAGCATCAGCTTCTGCAACAAGGAGGATGAAGACAAGAAAAAGTAAGAAACTAGCTACATCTTTTTTTTTTTTTATCAAAGGCATCTATCTCAATATGTCTTCTAACCGATTCTTTTATTTTTCTCGTTTTGTAAAATGAATAGGAGAAAGATGCGAGTGCGACTAAAACGCACACAACTCCAATTTTTTTTTTTTTTGAAGAAAAGGTTATATTAAAAGAGAAAAGAAAAAACACAACGAAATCACTCGTTCACGAGAGCTTCCCAGTTGCTCCAAACGAGACCAGGGGGGACAAACTTAAAAGTATCTAAATCGCTAGACCAAAGAACAACCAACTGCTTTACAATATCAATGATTTCACTTGTCGTTTTTCAATCGACCCCCAAAAAACTCTCCCGTTCCTCTCCTTCCACAAGGTCCAACAAATTGCAAAATGGATGATATTCCAAACCTCTTTACCTCTTCCTTGCAAAACATTCGTAGTCCAAGCATCAAACAAATGAAGAAGCTTTCTCGGCAAAGGCCATGATATCTTGAAAGCCTTGATGAAGTAGTCCCAAACCACAAAAGAAAAAGAACAATGCATAAACATGTGATACGTGGTTTCGTCTTCGCTACCACAAAGCACACACAATGCACTCTCTATTTGCATACCTCTATGAGATAACATATCTCTAGTTGGGAGAGAGTCATGGAAAGAAGCCCAAAGAATAAAACTAACCTTGTTAGGGATTATTCGCTTCCAAAGATGATTTTCGAAATTGCAAGGAGCCTGATCGCCAGACAATAGTTCATAGCATCTCGAAGTGCTAAAATTGTCTAAATTCAAGATGCCACCAGCTGCTTAGATTTTTTTTTACATAAAACTTGATTCCAGCTGGTGTTCACCCATGCTATAACTTCGCCACATCCTGAGCATCAATTGTGTTAATATTATAAGTGAGATGTGAAAAAGAATTAGCCACGACCATCTCTTAATCTCGGCTAAATAACAAAGGAAATTCCTCAATTTCCTTATTTCAAAAACGCCGATTCTTCTTGTAACAATCGGTCTATATGTGTGTAAATCAAAAACCGATTCTCATAATCGGTGTATGAGGGTAAATAACATGTACCGATTCTAGGTGTTCTTGCAAATGGAAATTGTAACCCATAATCAGTATACAAGCCAAATAACGTATATCGATTTTGGGTAAATTTTTGGCAAATAAAAATCAAAAAATTTCCGTTTTTGATGATACAAGAACGTTAGTTGATTTTAGGATTAATTTAATTAAACAACTATTAATCATCCGGATCAACACTAATTAATCAAGGGTAAATTAGCCATTAAAAAAATAATTGGAAAATGGGCTTTTCATTTTACTTCTTGATAATCCTATTTTGTCATGTAGCTATAGGCCCCAATTAATCTAGAACGATTTTTTGGGCACTACTCAAAAAACGTGGGGGACTACTAAGTGATATGAATATCTATCCTATAGTTATAAGAGGTGTCCTAAAGTTATAAGGAGAACCTATACTTGTTCAAGATTTATGCTAGTACACTTGCAATGTTGAACCTGCTTATACTTGTCGTTAGACATGCTTGCTTCTGTGTTACTTCCCATGAAGTAATGTTTCAAATGATATAAATGTTAACGACAATGCTTGCTTCTGTGTTACTTCCCATGAAGTAATGTTTCAAATGATATAAACGTGACATGAACCTAGATTCTCTCCAATTCATTCAAACGAGAATGACTAAAGTTGGCTTGCAGTGGTATCTCTAATCAGTACTTTTGTATCTCTAACTAATCGAAAAACTTGCAACTTTTCTTTTTATATCAATCTCCATGCCTATCCATGTCCCCTTTGATGTAGTTAGATTCCAATATGTTCAGAGGATAGAAAGATATGAGCACGCGGTTTATTCATTCCTAAGGAGAACCTAAAATGGAACAACCTTATCATTCAAATTAGTAAGACTAACAAAACATAGTCAAACGTTGCATTTCACCATCACTCTAGGGGTAGTGAAATCTTGCATTTCACCATCACTCCGGTGGTAGTGAAATGATTTATTTTAACAATACTTTGTTGGCGGTGAAATGTTGTGTTTCACCGCCTTATGTTTGGTAGAATTGTTTTTAATTCAGGTTCTAAACTGCGAGCTTGAATCTTTTATTTTCTTTTCCGCTGGTATGAACGAACCAATGCTTATGATTATTATTTATATATGCATGAAAATAGATCATGCTTTGATCGCCAATAGTACCTTGATCAACCTTGATTCCGGAAACAATTCAAGGGTTTGCGTTTTTTCTTCCCAGTTGGAAAGAAAAAGAAAGGGGAAAATATGGGTTGGGTAACTTGGGTTGTTTTGAAAGTTGAAACATGGACTTTATGTATGGGTAGTTTGTCCCAAGGTTTTAAAAACGTCCGTTTTTACCGAAAAAACATCCGTTAAAACGGTCACACCCATATACCGTGGCCGTGAGGGTCCCTGAATCCCGTGCCTTTATTAGGTCGATAAATAGGAAAAAACGGCAGTTTTATAGTACCGTTTTTCCGTTTTCATACACGTTATAACCGTTTTTCTAAAATTAGTTTAAATGATTTTTTTCTTCTAAAAAACATTTTAACGTGAGTTTTTTAGAACTGTTTTCCCGTTATCACACACGTTATAACCGTGTAAATAACTTTCTTACATTTTTTTTGGATTTTTTTTCTTCTCCGGATTGAAAGTTGAAAACTTCGAATTAATTTTTTTTAAATGATATAAGGAAACTAACTACAGGATTAAAAACTTCAAATTTAAAAAACATAGGATTGTTAAACTAGTATCATCATTTAAAAAGCTACGCGAACCAACTACGAGCACCACTATTTTTCAAGTATTCTTTATTTTGTCGACGGTTCCTTTCCACATCATACCCATCGTTGTCGGGGTACTGGATATCTTCGTTTGCATAAGTATCATCATCATAATAACCACCATTATCGTTATTATAACCTCCTTCAGTATCATCATTATTGTTACCTACTTCATTATTATTATCAATATTAGAATTATATCATTCGTTCATATGTTGAACACCATGGTCAGAGCGATCGGAAGTGTAACGAGAATCATATGTTGGATTCACATTCTCATAATATTGTGTATTGTCTCCAAATGAAAGATTACCAAAGTCATAAACAAAGTCACTCACCGGTAACCTGTCGTATGGGATTTGAACTTCAGGATCATGCCAGTTATATGGTAGAGGGACATGCTCTGGATTATTAACGGCCTCCTCTTCCAGCATATTTAACCACTATTCTTCTTGAGGTAAAATCGGTGTTTCATCTTCCCCCGCTATCCAGTCAAGCATATTTTCATCCCTCAGTAGACTATGAATGTCGTGAACATAAATTTTATGTCTCCTTGCTTTACCTTTATTTCTTTGTTGTACCAACTTCAAATTTTACTGGACATACACCAGATAATTTAATCTCGATGAAAGTAAACGATTGCGTAGTTTTGGTGTCTTTCAAACACACTCCAATTCCTCTCTGATCCAGACGATGTATTTGTTTGACTTAATATCTTTACTGCAATCTTTTGGAGGAATGGATACTCAGCACCATAAGATAACCACCAACTTACAGGATCACCATGTTGAGCTGCAATACGTGTTGATGGTGATCCAAATTGACCTTGTATCATTCGCATTCTTCCTGCCTACAAAGAAAAGTACAACTATTACTAGAAATTCAAATTACTTAATTATACATATTTGGAGATAATATTAGTAATTTTGTACCTCTAGCATGCATTGTGCTTGTTCTTGCGGGCCACTAACCATTTTTGATATAACTTCAGTAAGACAAATTTGCGGATCAGAAATTTCATTATTGATGAGATTAGTTGATGGGTTAAAGATGTAATAAGGATTGAGAAAATATGATGCAGCATGAAGAGGATAACTCAACTGACTTTTCCATTATTTCTTTATTACACCCACGATAGAAGCATTTCGATTTGATCCCAAACCCATTTGTATAGTTTCCACACATGTAGCAAGTGCATGGAACAAATAGCCCATGGTGGGTTTGTCTGAGTCCAAGAAACGAATCATTTTCAATAAAGGACCAACCATTATGCAGGCATTTTGACATGTCGTCCAGAACATCTCATTTGAAATAATATTCTTCACTTGTCTAGCTTGCTTAGTTTTTGCCTCATCCGATTTTAGAAATTCCTTGTCCTGGAATAGGCTCTTGATAGCATTACGTTGATCAATGATGCTTTTGATTGCAATACAATTCGTTGAAAATATGGTTAAGCCACACTAGTACAAAAATTCACCTAGGCCACATTTGAACACCGTGTCCAGAGGCCTATAGTCACGGATTTTTCTCTCTCTAAAACCGTTATGGTAGGAGGCATAACAATAGGGTTCCTTTATGGACACATAAACTTTGAGTGACTATTTAACATGATTTTCCATAGCTATACTCTTATAACCGTGTCTATATAGTACCCCTTCATTTTTTTGAAGTACAGTCTTTTTCCTATAACCCTGGCCATAAGATCTTTATAGACACATAGTTTAATTGTAACGTGGATAGTGCTTCCTTTAAAGCCACAAATATTGATGTTAACCATGGCCTTCATTATCGTTGAGACACACCAAATATGGTTTTAGAGTGGCTATTGTATGCTCTAAATCCATGTGGAATTGTTTTACCATGGCCATCTCTATCATTCGAACACACCAAAAAATAGTTTGACGTGGCCAACTCTTGATTTATAGTTACTTAAAATATGTAGTACCGTGGCCATTACTATTATTGGACACCCAAAAAAACATTTCGATGTGGACCAATTTACAAGTTATAGCTACTATGAATGTGTACCACCATGAAAAAACTTTCATAAAGGACACTACTAATGGTTTTTTGCCACTCAAACATTGTAGCTTTTGTAGCTCTGGTTATCCTTTGGCCATGGGTTTCATATCTAAATAGTGGCGTCATTTCATATTCAGCCATGAAAATACAAATTAATCACACAATTAAAACGGATCTACTTTTTATAAGTCATATGATAAATGTCTCTCATGTCCGATAATTTGTGTGAAAAACAATAAATAACAAAAAAATCAAATGGAAATTCAAAATAACATTCCAAGTCTAAGGTCTTGATTCTCTTGTTGGTTCTCTGAGATTTAGGTTTCCCATCCTTTATATCCGAACCTTTCTTCTTCAACTGGCTTCATCTTCATCTGCAGGAAAAAAGTGGATGTATAAGGCAACCATGCTACTGATCATGATGCATAAGGTATTCAATAGCTCAAAGTTTTAGGTTGGAACTCGAAATTTTATATCTAACATGCATCAAGTAACTTCCCATTTTTATATGCTTACCTGCAAATTGTGGCAAAATATATGTTCAATGGGGATAAAATATAGTCATCTCATATCTTCTAATGCTGGTTTTGAGCCAAATCTAAGATGATTAATATGTATGTAGATATCACATAATTCAGATACATATAGGTCACATCATTCAGGTGAGTTCAAGCATGTTCTGAGCTAAAGATAAAGCTACACTAGCAAGTATATGCACACTTGATGCTAAAGATAAGGATCTTATCAAGTCAAATTACTCTTGACGCGAGATTATGCTAATATTGTAAGTAGAACTGGAAACTTATGTGCTAAACAGCTTTGTAATAAACTAAACATAAGCAAGCTAAAGGAGGAAAAGGGAAAGAAAAAGGATGAATGATTACCAAAGTAATTCAGAAACATGTGAAATCTAATTTAACCCGCAAACAAGAAAAAAGGGAAAGAGAATAATATTATGTTATATGTTAAAAAAAGGCAGATTTGAGTCGTTTGCAATCTGATCACATCGACTACTTTCACATTCTTGCTAAATTCCATTTCATCAACACTCTTTACTGATGTCAAGAACAATGCTGAGGCAGTTTATTTGTGTATGATCAACACAAAAGGAAACCAACTTACTAGATACACTATCTACAAATGAGCATATAAAGAACTCCTCATAACTATCATCCATATCGCCAAAAAAAAAAAAACGATTGAAAGAAAAGAATTATAACATACCGCTCCAAAATGAGCCTTGCCTTTTACAATGGCTATTTCCAGCTTGCGACATAATGCTGGAAGACAGTGGACAAGGTCAATGGGGTCCTCATTATATGCAATCACAACCAGCCGGACCTTGTTCCGCACAAACTAACAAGGGAAATAAACACCACATGAAAACTTGATCAGGAAGGGTTTGCAATAGAAAAACAGTACATAGGTAAATAGGGATTAACAAAATTTTACCTTCCCATTGAGGTATGTACTTTCCTTGTAATTAAGCTCGAGACAATCTCCCCCCTTATTAGCATATTTGGATTTGGGTGTGTACTGCAGCAGCATCTTGAAAAGAATTGTGGCCGCCACAGTAAATGTTAGACAACGTACTAGAAAATGGATGAAAATGCCTCGGGCCAATATGGTTTTCTGTCACGTTTCAAGTAGCATCTTCAAAAGCAATATCTCCTTCATTAAAATACACAGCAGATACTCATGTTTTGGAAAGACATCTGCATCACTAGAGCCTGAAAAACAAATCACTTGATAAATAAACCCAGCATTCGAAAAAGAAAAATTATAATACAGTTTGAAAGGGAGAGACTAAGAGAAACTCTAGACTTGAACCATACTATTGGCAATTATTATCAAAACTCAAAATAAAAATAATACAAGAAAAAAGAGAATGCATACCTCTTTGCCTGTGGCATTCTATAACTGATGCAAACTGAAGGAAAGTTGCACTCCACGAGTAACAAGTCGAGTTCAACAGCTCGACTCACACTTTTGACAAATGAACTACTTTGTTTGAAGTCCAACGTCCATATGGCATATTATTCAACTTGTGGATTTTCTCCAATTTTATCAATTTTATGTGGTGCTGAGCAAACAAAAAAGTAATTAAGTAACGTGTCAAATATATTCGAAATTCAGTACACACAAATGTTAAGTAAATTGTACATGAGTCGTTTAAGTTGAAACAATTGTCAAGATAAGCTTGAACTATGAAAATAATGTTGCGGAATAAAAACAAATGTAATCGTTGATGCCTTAACGCTGACAATGGGGAAACAACACAAAAACAAGGTTGCCAATTTGATGGCTTATTCTTAATTGTTGTATGGTGGAACACCAATAGCTCTAGTTAGATAATAACACTTGGCTTACCAATTCTCATTTAGGACAGGGTGGAAAAAAAACTACATATGCCCGACAAGACAGACGCGTAAATACCGAGACACTAATCTGTTGACGCATACCTGAACCATCAACAGCTTGGAAAAAAAATTCTTTACCAACACCAAGAACAGACTAGCTCAAACTTGATCCAACCTGGTCCATGACGCATGCCATGATCCCTATCAAAGACGTTTCTCGAATCCTTCTCCAATTATGAATCATTAGGTGTGTACCCATCAGATTCATATCCTTGCAAAACCCATATTTTTCAGTGACAAATGACAATGTCCTACTAGTTAAGTCATATCCCCAATTCATCTCTATCGATTAAAGTTAATAAAGACCAAAAAATACACAACCGAAGGTTTTCTAAACCTTCTCTCCTTTACTAAACACACATTATCTATAAGACATACCATATCAACACAAAGATAGAAAGGCAAACACATCACTTATCAGCAGTAATATACTTTGCATTCCTACATATATCATTTATTCAATTAGACCACATAAGGCTTAAATCTTAAATTTCTTGTAAATACAGAACAACCAAGCAAGCAATACCCTTATTACTACACTTTGAAGTCACCAAGCATCCATTCATTCAAGTATATACAACAGAGACATCACTATAGCATCTTAATCAAATTAATAGCAAGCAAAACACTAAATCGGTATTACATTTTACAGTCAGTTTTTAAGATCATCCATTCATGTTACCCCACAAAAACATCACTACAAAAACACAGGAGTCTTCAACGGTGATGACATCTTTGCCTTCCACATGGATTACTAACAATCTTCAAAACGAACAAACAACAATTTTAAAATCCCTTCAAAAAATTATAACAAAAAAAACCCTTTGAAATCAACATACAACCCACCATTACAGCTGAAACCCATCTTTTCTTACTAAATCATCAAACCAATTTAACATCCAAAACACCAAAATCCACAAAAAATCTCAAACAAAAACACGCAAAAATCCCTTAGAATAACCAGTATCCACAAAGAAATATCCTCACACATATGAATCTCACCAACAACAACAAAAAAAACCCTTAAAAATCAACGGAATAGAGAAGAAGAGGAAGAAGATAAGTCACCAGCAGTAACAAAACGTCTGTTGTATTGCATCCTCTTGTGAGCTCTGCCTCTAGGATTCTTCTTATTGTATTGTTTATCTACCTTTGGAGTTTATCCTCTAACTTTTCCATCACGATCCAAAGATTCGTGAACCTTACCTGCATCAACAATCACAGATTAAAAATCAAATCAAATCAAAATCAAATCAAATCTGAGAGGAGGAGAATAGAGATTGAAGATGAGATTTGCCCATGATTGCAGATTAGGGATGAAGAAAGTTGTTCTTCTCTTTGGGTTTCTGCTGCGGAGGCGAGGAGAGATGGATTGAAAGCTCGTCGGATGTGAATAAATTAGGGTTAGGGTTTTAAAGGGATTTTAAAATTGTTGTTAATCTTCAAAACCCAATCCAGATTCAATGGAAGCAGACGCTGCTCGATATTCTTTGTATTATTTGATTTCATCTCTCGGAAATAATAGCAACAACTGTTAGGAGGCGGAAGACGAGAGATATTAAGGGAGGAAGAGATGAGATCAACTGAGGAACCGAGAGAAAAACAAAATTGAGCGTTTTGTGTAAAGGGAATTGGACGGTAAAGATCTGATGAAATGCATTCATACGGATTATGAAAAATATATGAACGGTAGAGATTTAATTTAAGGATGTCATACGGATCAAGGAAAGTGTGCTTTCTTTTTGTGTTAATACGAACTCATGTTTTCGGTTAAATTATCAACCTTCGACATGAAAAAAAATCCAAAAAAAAAATATTAATAAATTTAGGACATTGTTATCGACATTCTGATATAAAAGAAAAATACAAAAAATGTATAACAATGAATCAGGAAAATGAAAAATGAATTCGATAATTGGTGTTTTTTTTGTGTGTTTTTGTGCTTTCTATTTGTGCTTCCGGTTTGGATTTTGACTAGCCGCATAGGTCATGAAGTAATTTTGAAAAGTCATACAGATCATGAAGTAGCTTTTGTTCACACTAGTAAACTCAGGTTAGCATGATACATCATCAAAATCGATAAATATGAAGCTCAATGTCGATTCGAACTTCAAATATGGTATAACGGCATATAAACTATGAACCGAAAAGCTCCAGGAGGGTTCAAACTTCAAACTTAACATGATACATCATCTAAATCAATAAATATGAAGCTCAGTGTCGATTTGAACTTCAAATATGGTATTACGACATAAAAACTATGAACCAAGAAGCTCTTGGAGGGTTCTGACTTCAAACGTTTCATGATATATCATTGAAATCGGCAAATATGAAGCTCATAGTCGATTGTAACTTCAAATATGGTATAACAGCATAGACACTATGAACCAAGAAGCTCTGAGAGGGTTCTGATTTCAAACATATCATGATATATCATTCAAATCGATAAATATGAAGCTCATAGTCGATTCGAACTTCAAATATGGTATAACGACATACAAACTATGAACCAAGAAGCTCGGGAGGTTCTGACTTCAAACTTAGCATGATACATCATAGAAATCGATAAATATGAAGCTCAGTATTGATTCAAACTTCAAATGTGGTATTACGACATACAAACTCTAAACTAAGAAGCTTCAGGAGGGTTCGGACTTCAAACTTAGCACGATACATAATCGAAATCAATAAATATGAAGCTCATTATCGATTTGAAAAGTGTTAGATAAATATTCTTAAGTTAAAAGTGTTCATGTGGGTAACTTCATAAGAACGATGAATCCAACCATATAGTTAACCGAAGTTAGCCACATGAACACTTTTAACTTAACCATATTTATCTAACACTTCTAGATCAAATATGATGATCAGTCAATCATGAAAGAAAATCAAATGAATCTAATTGTGTTTTATTAAGCCACGGTTTGCAAACTTTGCATTCCTTAGACCATAAATTATTTAGTTCATGAGTATGAGAATCATACAATACCGATTCTAGAACTTAACCATTGTGTTCGCATACTAGGTACGCCAACAAGGGTTTCAGACCTTCTCGGGTAATTTCCCCAAACCTTAAACATACCCCTTTTCATCAACTTCGAGGCATGAACCTGTCTTCGAGGTCGAAACATGGCGGTAAGTGGACTATTATAAGTAGGAAACTTTGTAACAACGATGAATCCAACCATATAATTAACTGAAGTTAGCCACATGAACACTTGTAACTTAACCAGATTTATCTAACAATTCTAGATCAAATATGAATCATGAAACATAATCAAATGAATCTAATTGTGTTTCATTAAGCCACGATTTGCAAAATTTACATTCCTTAGATCATAAATGTTTTAGTTCATGAGAATTAGATCATAAATGTGTTTCATTAACAAAAATAGTGACTAGAACTAAACCAACATCGAGCATCTACAAAGAAATATGGTCGGACAGAAGCACATGAGACGGTCATGGTTGAACTGTGAAACTAAATTTTAAACTAACTTTGTTCACAAAATGAAATACTATTTTGAACAACTTAACATCAAAAATGGCAGACAAAGTATGATCATGCAAGTAATAGAATGGAAGCTAGTGCATATATATATCAACATGCAATAATTTCCACAAATGGTCCATTATAAATTGGTATCAACGTATATGAGATGCAATGAACAAGGAAAAGAAACAACAAGCATATGATGTCACAAGGACTGAATTTTGAAACAGGATCACATTCCAAGGAACTAATACATTCTTGCGCTAAATGCATACTATGTTAAGTAGCTTTATAGTCGTTCATGTGAATGTATAGCATTTTAAGGGATGAAGAATATATGATTTGGTATCCTTGACAAATGAACAACAATGAAGTATCAAGTGTAAATTACTAGGAAAAGACCATCACAACTCAAAATGAAAATAAGGTTGGAATCTAGAATAACACATCGACGTGTCCATAAACCATATGTTATGGACACATAAACAAACCAAAGTGACTAAAAAAGTTACCTTTTCGCCATGGGTGATTAGGTGTGTCTAATGGCACCCTACATAATAGACACATAAAAAATTCTCCACTGTAGCCATATACTCATTTATGGCTACATGTCATGGGTTCAAATTTAAACCCATGACCAAATGATATTATTTTCCTACAAGTCATGAATTTAGACTAAAATCCATGACTAAATGGTGGTTTGGCTACAAGATAGCCTAAAATGAGGCTGCAACAACACTTTAGTTTTAACTATGACCTGTAGCTACACAAATATCCCAAAACGTGGCTAAGATAAAAAACCAAAAGCGTGGCCTATGTAACTATTTGTACTAGTGCCAGGGCGCAATAGATAGCGTCATCCAGAATGTTGTCGAAATATAGCAAGAACCCAACCATGATTGTAAATAAATTTGCTAATTTGTCTTGCTTCTCCGATCACATCTTTAACAAAGGGGAATTTTTCCATATCTTCCAACATCAAGTCCAATACGTAAGCAGCACAAGGAACCCAGAAAAATGTGCCATATTCTGATTCCAATCTCTTACCTATTCAAACAAAAATAGAAAGAATTTAATGATTAATATATATATATATATATATATATATGTATGTATGTATAAAATAAAATAAAATAAAATGAAGTTATTCTTAGTTACCTGCAGCTTTGAATTGAGATCCTTGATCTGTTACTAATTGAACAATATTTCTCGGACCGACATCATCTATAACGGGCTTGAACAAAGTAATTAAATACTCTGTTGTCAACCGATTATGTTCTATGTCGACACTTTTCAAAAACGTAATCCCACTACCACCGTAAACTAGAAAGTTTACAATCGTATGGTTGTTTTTGCTTTTCCAACCATCCGAGATGAGTGTACAACCATATTCTCTCCAGTAATGTCGTTGAACAGACACCACATCTTTTTCAATCCTTTGTTTTTCTGAAGTTAATATGGGATTCGACAACTTATAAGCTGATGGAACTCTATAAGATTGGCCGAAATTTGCAACTGCATTGAATGCCTCTTGGTACTGAGATGAGTTAGCTATATTGAAGGGAATATCATTAGCATTGAAAAAACATCCAACCAAAGTAATCGAAATCGTTCCTCGGTCCTACTCGTTTGGGGAGCTTGGAGTGAGGAGCAATAAGTTCGGACTTGGAAATCGCCAAACCTCGGTCTAATACTCGGATTATATTTATTAGAGACTTCTATATTGTAATTTATTAGTCATGATTTTTACCAATTAAAATTATAATTTTAACACGAACATGTAATTAAGTGTGTAATATTGATATATTGAACGTATTTATCGTGTATTTAGAGGTTTTTCTATTTGATAACTCTCGTCTTAGGGGTTACAAAGTTTTTATTTTATAATTTTAGTGAATGCAAGGCCAACTCGGAAAAATCGTTAGCTCGTTTTTTGAAAAAAATCGGTCAAAATCGGCAAAGTTGCAAAGTTGTCGCGTTAATCGCCAAAAATCGGAAATGACTTGGAATTGGAAATCGCCTCGGTAAAATAGCCTGTAGCGATTACTCGACGAGTAATCGGCCTTGGAGAGAGATTTTAACTACACTGCATCCAACAGAAGAATTGACTCTTTTCCGACATGTTTTTCTTTTTCCAAATTTTGCCATCAAAGGTTGAGAATCCCTAGAAGGGTTATATTGTCCTCCCATATCCACAGACATCCTAGGTGGTTGTGATGGCCGCATAGTAGACCTAGGTATTTCTGCAGAGGCCCGAGGACCGTGCGATGTATCCTCTCCGGCATGAATATTCTTATTTTTTCGTCCAAAACGGTTCTTTAAAAACCAGTCTTTTTCTGGTACTTGTTCTTCTTCTGCATGAAAATCTGGTTCTTCTTCATCTATCGAATTACACACATTTCTTATACTAACACTAATCAAATAAAATGGTAGTATTAGAATTTCTTAATGATATAGGTCATCTATTAGTCGGACAACATTTAAAAATTAATAGGTCATCTATTTAGGGACGTAGGGAGTATTAAAAAATGAAAATACGTTGTAACAACGTTTTTTAGACTCGTTATTCCGTTTTCATGCACGTTATAACCGTTACATAGGGAATTCATATCAAAAAATTATTTATTTTCCTATGTAACCGTTACAACGCCCGTTTTTTTTCAAAAAACGTCAAAAAAACGCGTTTTTTTTTACTATATAACGCTTTTTTTTTTCCGAAACGTGCTCACACCTGATAAAACGCTTAATAACGGTCATGCCTAGTGCCCGTGACCTGAGCCGTGACCCATTTTTCAAACCTTGATCCCAATACCTCCTCCCTGTTTTTGTGTAACCTTGATCCCAATACCTCCTCCCCGTTTTTTCCGAAGCCGTGACACACCTAGTACGTTACAGTTTTTCAAACCTTGAACTGTTTGTCCGACTCATAACAAAATATTGAATCGGTATTTTTGGTTGAGTTGAGCACGAGTTTATCAGTCCCTTGATCCCAATACCTCCTCCCTATAACAAAAGTGTTGAGTTTTGATTTGGTAAGAAGGAAAACAATTCAGTCCTTATTTGGTTGGGACTGAGTCGCTGATTCGGTCCTAGCAAGACTATAGACTGACTCACTAATTTGCAAGACCATTCTGGGGTTTGATTATCTTTCACCAGGATAAAATAAATGTAACGTACCGTTAGCCGCTTTCTTAGAAAAACGGGATGGAAAAGTCAAATGAATGAAATTTTATAAATATTTTAAAAAAACGGTGGCATTTTCTTAAACGTGAAATTAAAAGTGTGGCACTTTATTAAAATCTCCAAAAAAGTATTACTTTTTCTGAAACGAGACGAAAGTATTTTTCCGAAATGGGATGAAAGTATCATTTTTTCCGAAACGGGGCGAAAGTATCATTTTTCTGAAACGAAGCGAAAGTATCACTTTTTTCTGAAACGGAGGGAAAATATTAATTTTTCTGAAACGGGGCGAAAATATCATTTTTTCTAAATAGGGGCAAAAGTATCACTTTTTATTAAAGAGAGCGAAATTATCACTTTTTATGAAACAAGGGGAAGTATCACTTTTTATGAAACAGGGAAAAAGTATCACTTTTACTAAAACAGAGCGAAGTATCATTTTTTATGAAACGGGGGAAGTGTCACTTTTTCTGAAACAAGGCGAAAGTATCACTTTTTTATAAAACGGGGCTAAAATTATCACATTTTCTGAAATGGAGCGAAAGTATTTTTTTTTATGAAACGGGGGAAAGTATCAGTTTTTCTGAAACGGGAATAAGTGTCACTTTTTACGAAACGGAGTGAAAGTATATTTTTCTCTGAAATGGGGCGAAAGAATCACTTTTTATGAAATGGGGCGAAAGTATCACTTTTATGAAACATGAGAAAGCATCACTTTTTCTGAAACAAGGCGAAAGTACCACTTTTTCTGAAACATGGCGAACGTATCACTTTTTCTGAAACGTAGCGAAAGCAACACTTTTTTGAAACAGGGCGAATATATAACTTTTTCTGAAACAGAGCGAAAGTATCATTTTTTTCTGAAACAAGGCGAACACATCACTTTTTCTGAAGCGGAGTGAAAGTATCACTTTTTCTGAAACGGGGGGAAGTATCACTTTTCATGAAACGGGGCAAAAATATCACTTTTTCTGAAACGGGGTGAAAATATCAGTTTTTATGAAACGAGGCTAAAATATCACTTTTTATGAAACGGGACTAAAATGTCACTTTTTCTGAAACAGAGCGAAAGTATCACTTTTTATGCAACAAGGGAAAATATAAGTTTTCAGAAACGGGGCTAAAGTATCACTTTTTCTGAAACGGAGGAAAAGTTTTTTTTTTTTCTGAAACGGAGCGAAAGTATAATTTTTTCTGAAACAGGGCGAAAATATAATTTTTTCTGAAACAGGGCGAAAATATCACTTTTTCCGAAACGGGGCGAAAATATCATTTTTTTCTAAAACAAGGCAAAAGTATCACTTTTTTCTAAAAACAGGGTGAAAATAGTCGCAGACAAACCCCATCTTCAGATTTTCCTTCGGTCGGTCCTCCCACCGTGGAAACGGTTGTACTAGTATATGGTGACTTTATGTCAATGTGGGGCGTGACTTTTTTTCCAATTTGACACAAAAAAATTGGATTTGGTGTTGCTAACCAAAATTTGGTGTCCCATTTGAATTGACGCGGTTGTCCTCTCTTTTAGGCCAATTACTATAATTCCCTATGTATCATATTTTTTCAGGGGTATAATTGGAAAGTAAACTAGAATATAACATATCTAAAAATCCGTGCTTTGTAATTTTAAAAACTTTATCTCGTTGGAAAGCTTTTAAAAAAATCTACACAACCAGTAAAAACAACAATATCAAATTTAGAGTTTTTACAAAAAAAATCGGAGGTGTTTATCCTTTTAGACACAATTTTTAAAAATTGAAACGATGTGCTCCATTATGCATCCATATTTTGGTTTATGCATCAACTAATTTTCCGTTACAACTAATAAAACGATGTGCTCCATCCATTTCGGGAAAAATGATATTTTCATTTTATGCACAATTTTTGAAAATTAAATGCATATGCGTTATTATAAAAAATTTGGTTTTGTGCCAATTTTTTTGATCGATCCTCCCACCGTCGCCGCGGTCATTTAGTTATGTCAGGATAAACAATAGAATAGAATGAGGAAAACGATATTGGGCAATCCGCGCAGTAATCCAAATCCCTAAATGACCATATAATAATTGGTTTATTTAGTGAGTTTGTTGTTATCAACAATCTGGGGTCAGTGGATAGTTGTGTGACTCCTGAGAATTAAAATGAACAGTTTTCTTCTAGTTGAATGATGATGATAAGGCAACACTTATCCACAGAGTAATACCATTAATTTAACGGGACGAAAATAATAAACAGTACAAGAGGATGAACATTCAACATATAAATCGTACAACTGATCACGTTGAACATTGAGACATAGGATATATACGAATTGGTGGCCATGGATATATCGTACAAATTATAATTATCATCTTTACTAAAGACAAGACCATCTGTATATGTGTCTGAACTTTTAGTCTCTTTCGCTGAAGTTAAGGAAAACATTTCAAGACAAGGCTCCCGATCGTCATCTGTATGCAAGTTTGTGAATTTGTGGTTATAAATACATCTGGGGTTAGGCGACAGTTGTGATGAGAGGTAAAATTAAGCAACACGTTTCTAGTTGAGTACTGATTGATAAGCTAGCGCAACAGTTATCGACAACGTACTACCATGAATCAAACGAGATTAAATAACAAACAGTATGAAAGCGTTGAAAGTCAGAATGAAGGGAAGGAGAAATATCATCGAATCAGGGAGAAAGCACAGTAAGAGGCATCAGAAATCCATTCATTAGCCGTACAAACTACTAGCATAACTAACCAGCTAGGGCTAGCTGTTATGCACAAGTTACAACACGCTACCTATTCTAGACAAACTAACAACACTTTTCTGGCCATTAGACCTCCATTGCTTCTGGTGGTCCGGTGTTATGCTTGTGACCAATTCCATGGCAATTGGCTCTCTAGGTAGAGAATTTATATATTTTGTATTTATAGAGACGAATGTTTAACAAAAAAATGGAAAATACCTTGAGACTAACTGAAAGCTTTAAATTTGTTTTTATATCATGATGCAAACTAGACCTGGCTATCTTTTCTTTCTAAGCAACAAAAATTTCATCCATCCCAAGAGTGCCGAGAAAGCAAAAAAGTGTACAAGAATTACAAGGTTTAGTTAATGGGATTACAATTTTCTTTAAAAATTTCCATCTACAAACAAAAAGTATCAGATAAAAAGATTCTAAACTTGCTTGAACGTTAATAACCAACTTCTCGTATTGTTCATTTCAGTCCGAAGAGCAGACCATATGAACGAAAATAAAAAAGGGTTATTTTGTAAAAGGGTCTTAACTTTATTACCTAATTATGGTCTGGGTCGGAGAAGTTGCAGTTGATGTGTTAGGGTCGTAGACTAACGAAGACCGTTACAAAAGTGTTGGTTGACTTTTTTTTATTTTACAGAACAACTTGACCGTTAGTTGACATGCATCGACTGTTAAAACTGTTAAGAGTTAGCTCCTTCGTCCATTTAATACTAATTCAGTTTCTGTCATTACTGAACCAAAAAAACTCCAAAAAACAATTGCTAGTGACGAGTGCCTCCGCTTCTGAATATCCTTCTAATTTATTTCGTCTTTACAACTGATTCAACCTTAAATTCTATTTCTACCTTTCAACTCCATGTAAAGTAGAATACTCAATCAGTGATAAATGATGATATCAATGATTCTGCTTAGAAAATTGTTTACTCTTGAAAGTTAAAAGTAGAACCGCATCAAACCCATGTAACTATTACACTGACTTTGTGCTTTCAATGGTTGATTGAGTATTCTTATTTCATAATTTTTGTGGCTTAATACCATTACAAAAGACCATCTATTACCAGCCGGTTTGGTTGTGGATATGTTGGTCCAAATGGTCATTACCGGTATGTATGTCACTATGTTTTTCATCTTGATGTAATTCAAATACCCGCAATTAAAATCACTAGTTTGTATTGAATTTTGACTCAATCTTATGTCGTTGAAGTGGTTGAAGGGTATAGTGAGCCGTTGAGAGTAATTGATTTTGTGGCAGTACAATCGATGAAAAGACTCGATTCTTGTAAGAATTATATTATGGTGGTGGTTTACAAATGTGCAGGATGTTAACATTCTTTTTACAGATTTGGTGGAAGAAGACATGCTAGAGTTGAGTATGCAGTCAAGATGTTCGTGGAAATGCTCATGTAGTTATTATTCCCGGATAAATGTTTTTAGTGGTTTAGGACCTTGATGGAATTTAATTATTTCACAAGTGCCATAGTAAACTAACAAGACAGTCAAAGTTAGTCTACGACCCTAACGCATCAACTACATCTTCTCCGACCCAGACCCTAATTAAGTTACAAAGTTACGACCCTTTTACAAAATATCTCAATAAAAAACTAGTTGATCTGGTCTCTAGGGTAAAACTACTCTAACTAGTTAATTCACGAAAAATGGTACAACGTTTAATAACAAAGAAAGGAAACAATTCCATGGAATCAGTATCCTGGTGTTTATAGGTGAAAATGGTTTCTGCTGATTTTGGTAATTGCAGTTGTGAAAGTGAGAAACAATTTAAACCCTAAACAATGTACTGCAAGGAGTACTTTTAGATTCGAGAGATCAATCTGTACAAGTATGGCCTAAACCAAGATATGGCCGTTCCGGACTTGCTTTGGTCACAAAGTGGAGGAGAAGGGTTGGTTTAGGGAGGGAAGCGAAGAGAGTGTTGAGGCCAGAATAATTCTGGAAGAGCAGTGCTTGACTTGTATCAGAAGGTGGGAGCTTTGAGAAAGCTAACAAGAGTTTCCTTTATGAGTGTGGTATTTACCCTGACCAAGAACTCGTGTCCCTGGTGGAAATAGGTAAGCCTATTTATACAAGTCCAAAAAGAAACATACTCTCGCCTCTTAAGAAAAGAAAACAGATGAGTTAAATGGGAAGAAGTGGTAACGCCTGGTATTGATGGGATTTGATGGAATTGATGTCCCATAATGAAGGAGTGTTTCACCGTTGCTTCTTGCATTTACTAACCGCCTTATTCATATTATACTATAATGTTTTTGGAAAACATGGAGCATGTTGTTGTGGCTTGGCAAGTCAAGATAGGGAATCTTACTAGCCTGGTGACTTTCGACGGTCAAGATTTTGCATCTTTAGAGGAGGGGCAACCTTTGATCGTTGCACGCCTTTGTTTTGGTAGCCGCGTAGTTAGGGCCAATGTGGTGGCGCAGCTAGGTTGGCATCCCGTTGGCATGGCATGGTTTGGCGTGGCCAAACTTAGGTTTTCGGGCCAAAGGTTACCATGTGTCGTCTGGTAACCTTGGATGGCCAGGATTTGCTTCTGGGATTGAAGGGAAACCGTTGATTGTTGCACGCCTTCGTTTTGGTAGCCGCGTAGTGAGGGCCAATAGGGTGGCGTGGCTAGGGTGTGTTTAGGATTTGCATGTGGGGCCAAGGGTTTGCCGTGGGCGTATGGCGTGTCTAGGGCCAAGGAAAGGGCGCTTGGCTTGACATGACGTGACTAGCATGGCTAGGGCCAAGGCAAAGTGTGTTTGGCATGGCGCGACTAGCTTGGCTAGGTTCGGTTTGGCTTGGCATGTGGGGCCAAGGGGTTTCCATAGGCATATGGCGTGACTAGCTTGGGCTAGGTGAGGTTTTGGATTGGAATGTGGGGCCAAGGGTTTGCCATGGACGTATGGCATGGCTTGGGACAAAGCAAGGGCTTTTGGCTTGACATGACGTGACTAGCATGGCTAGGGCCAAGGTAAAGTACGTTTGGCATGACGCGACTAGCTTGGCTAGGTTCGGTTTGTCTTGGCATGTAGGGCCAAGGGGTTTCCATAGGCGCAGGGCGTGACTAGCTTGGGCTAGGTGAGGTTTTGGCTTGGCATGTGGGGCCAAGGGTTTTCCATGGGCGCATGGCGTAACTAGGGCGTCTGGCTTGGCATGTGGGGCCAAGGGTTTGCCTTGGGCATATGTCATGGCTATCTTTGGCTAGGTGCGTGACCAAGCTAGGGTTATGGGCCAAAGGTCGTGAGGTGACCTTAGACGGCCAGGATTTGCTCTTGGGATTGAAGGGAAATCGTTGATTGTTGAATGCCTTCACTTTGGTAGACGCGTGGGGAAGGCCATCATGGTGGCGCGACATAAGGGTCCATGGCGAGATGTGTTTGGCATGGTGCGGTCGGTGTGGCTGGCATGATTTGGCATTGGCACAGAGGTGCGGCTAGCATGGTTGGCATGCTTTGGCGCGGTTGGTGTGGCTGGCATGATTTTCCATTGGCACAGAGGTGCGGATAGCATGGTTGGCATGCTTTGGCGCGTTCGGTGTGGCTGGCATGATTTTCCATTGGCACGGAGGTGCGGATAGCATGGTTGGCATGCTTTGGCGCGGTCGGTGTGGCTGGCATGATTTTCCATTGGCGCAGAGGTGCGACTAGCATGGTTGGCATGCTTTGGCGCAGTCGGTGTGGCTAGCATGATTTGCCATTGGCACAGAGGTGCGGCTAGCATGGTTGGAATGCTTTGGAGCGGTTGGTGTGGCTGACATGATTTTCCATTGGCGCAGAGGTGCGACTAGCATGGTTGGCATGCTTTGGCGTGGTCGGTGTGGCTGGTATGATTTGCCATTAGCGCAGAGGTGCGACTAGCATGGTTGGCATGCTTTGGCGCGGTCGGTGTGGCTGGCATGATTTTCCATTGGCACAGAGGTGCGTCTAGCATGGTTTGCAAGCTTTGGCGCGGTCGGTGTGGCTGGCATGATTTTCCATTGGCACAAAGGTGCGGCTAGCATGGTTGGCATGATTTGGCGCGGTCGGTGTGGCTGGCATGATTTGCCATTGGCACACGTGGGAATTTGGGTTTGGCGTGTCGTAACCCTAATTTGAAAAATATACCCTGGTAATTATTTTAGAGACACATTAAAGGTTTCAGTAAATGTGCCTAGTAAATGCTTGTTGCTTTAAATGTTGTGACATCACTGTCTGCTAGGGTTTAGTATTTTACGATTTTAACCCTAAGCTAAAAACCACTATCAACACCTGGGAGAGTCAAGGAAAGACTTATCATGTGTTTCCATGGAATTGAGTTAAGAACATACTTTATGCCACGCGTTTTTCACAATTCCATGGAAATAAATTTTTGATCAAACACTAAAAAACACGCTATTTCCATAGAAAGATGGTTAAATTCCATGGATCAACTCCTAACCTTCTAGATAAATTATATTTATTAATACACTGGCTGAACAATATATTAAACAGACTTAAACTTGACTTGGGAAAAATCTTAACTTGTAGACAAGAAAAGATGAAAACACCCAAAACAAACTAAAACTCAGATAACCAACCTTCTTTCTTTTTTCTTTCATGCAAAAGAAATATGCATATTACGTGATTTACATCATTTCACCCTTGGTCACGGAGATAACAAGGTTGGTGTACTCAGTTTTCTCTTTGACAGCATATTCTTTAACTATTTCGCTGAACCTAACAAACAATTCATTTATTATCTCCTCCCCAAAGTGACTCGTTAGCAAGGATTCTGATATGGCTCTGATGCTGTTAGCAATGACATAGCTACTTTTGAGCACGTCTGTCATCGAACCTCCTTTGCTAGAATCAGTACCATCCCAATTCACTTGAAACGTCTCTAGTTGATTAACCCGGTAAGAACCTTCAATCTGAATTATGGCTTTCACTTCTTCAAGGGATGGAAAATAAACCGGAAAGTTACATATGTCTAATTTCTCCTCTTCAACCACACCCTGTTTAAATTCACATATGGGTTTTGTCAGCATGTTTATGGTACCAAACAACATGCTAAACTAGTAAGGCGCAACCACTGTTGCTTCTTATGATGTACTATGCCAGACAAATTAGCACAATGGCACAACACAAGAAGTGGTGTGCCTAGATTTTGAAGTATGAAGTGTATCTCCAAAAGGGTGCAAAACATTTAAATGGTGGAGTTTTCAATCAGATCAAGGAAACAACATCATTAAACACATATGCATCGGTATACCTCTAAAACCATGTCCTTTAATGCCATGGATAATAGCCCAAGTAAAGAGCAACTCCCCCCTTTACCGGTAGGATCTGAACTTCTCCTACACAAGAATGTTAACACCATTCGTCCTCCCTTGACTAATTCCTTGGAACGACAATTCAAAAATGAGACAAAGTCTTTCTTGAACTGCCTACAATACGCTTCAACCACAGATGGAGGACTTGATTTTGCAATATAAACGTTCCCCTTATTGCTCTCGTTCACTGTAGGAGCCTGTGTGATGACGTTAACTTTATTAACTTCAGTAATTTATTAAATTTATTTAATATAGCTATTAAATATCTAGATATTACTACTAGTCACCTGAGATAACCAGTGGAGACTATAGGAAGAATGAACAAAGTGAACAGTGTTACTTGGAAAAAGTCTACCATAAAATGTGCCGGGCATCCCAGCAACGTAACATGGTCCAAAACCATCTCCTTTGGTATTTTTTAATTCGTCACAAAAACTTTTTAAATACTTGAAAAGGGTGTTAAAGTCATTCTCAGGAAGATCATTAAGGAACACGAGGATCTCGGGCATAACCATGGTAGACTCGCGATATTTGTTGTAGATAGTGTCCAGAAGATTAGAAATGACCAGCAGTGCATTTGGGCCTGAAGAACAACCTAAATCTGCAACGCATATACTCTGAATCTTCTCAGTTGCAGAGATGGTAGTACTACTATAGAACTTCGATAATACATCCAGTATTGCTTCCTCTACCACTGGCTTCGTTTTGTATATAGCTTTCTTCTGTTCATTCGTGAAACACACAAAATCAATAAAAGATTAAATACATTAATGCTTCCTAAATAAGAGATAACGTTGCTAAGAGTTAGAGAAGGAGTGAAGGACCTGAACTGATGAGTTAGAGGAATAACTGATTTCTGAAATGCCCTTATTCATGTAGAGATGTTCAGTGGCTTGATCCATCGGTTACTTTCTTACACCTGCAATGCACTAGTCCTCACTGTAAGGATCTTTCTGCTGTAGGAGGACGTTATACTTCATATATATATATACACACACACACATTAATATATATACACACACACATTAGTTAGTACTGTTCTTTATGATAATTTTTGATTTTGCTTAATGCATGGATGGCCGGAATTGTTTTCCTAACTCTCTTCTATCTTTTATCCTTGCATAACAACTAATATTGTTCATTTGATCCAGAAGGGTACCTATTTAAGATGGTGACCCGCGACCCTTATCGTCAATAGATTCAAGTTGGGGATCCCCTCAAACAACTTGGTAGTATATATACTTGGACGTGAATTAAGTAATTTGTGTTTACTTAATTATTGCGTAGTTGCATGTGATATATTACAATGACAAAAACGTGTTATAATCGAAATGAAGCAATGAAGCATGGGATTAGGGTTAGGGAACAATCAGAATTTGGTGGTTGCAGGACTAAAATGTGTTACTAAAAGAATATATTAATTAGGACTTAGTTTATAGATCATAATGCATTTTACACTGGGCTATTTTTTTCGAAACAGCAAAATTCATTGTAATATCTCATAAATGGTGGATTCTCCTTTAAACGGCTAACATCGTTTAAGTATTGATCCTTTCGGTCCAAATAATATACCATATTGCATAGGGACTACATCTTATGCAAAGGGCCCATAACATGAGCATTCAGACATTGGCAGTCGTTTGCTGGTGCAGATGCAAATCTCTTGATCTTAGCCAAAAGGCCGAGAAAGGTATCAGATGCAAAACACTGTATGACGAGTTTTCGAGACATAACTGCATTCGAATGTACAGCCTTTTAGAAGAAATTTTTTGCAAAACATTTAGCTAAAAAAATGTTGGATCCTTGAGACCATAGGGTAAAAGTGAAAAACGTTGAATGGACTCCAAACTTCTATTTGATCTACTGGCATCAATATCCTGTGATAAACCTGCCATTAATATCTTGGCTGACAACTAAAATTGCCATTATGTTCATTGGATTCAGAAATTATTCCAGGAATGCTGACCCACCGATCCTTGTCAATAGATCCAAGTTGGGATTCCTCTCAAACAACTTGGTTTACCATAAATAATTTGGTGTACTTGCTGCTGTAAAGCATTTGGCTTAGGCATTATTCAAGTTGGTGATGACTTTGTGGTTATAAATACAACTGGGGTCAGTCGACAGCTGTGAGAGGTAAAACGAGAGGTTTCTAGTTGAGTCACATGATGGGCGCAACACTTATCCATAACGTATTTAGACCACAAATTACACGTGCTTCAGTTCTTTTCCTGCAAATTGTCTGCTGTTACAGGTGAAAAACTTTAGTCTGTTCCTCTGCGGTCTGCATGATGAGTTTTTGGAAGATAACTCCATTCAAAGAGTTGAATACAGTGACGGAAGTGGGATAGAAAAAAAGGAAAAGCCCAGGTAGAAATTTGGATAGCCCACTGTCGTATGAAAGAAGCAAACTTAATTGAAATCTAGAAGAAGATCCAGCGACTATAATATAGTGCAACTTAATTGATCTAACGGTTTATAGGTACGGTGTATAACTTTACTAATCTAACGGTGCATTATAGTTTACAGTTGAGTTTCTCAAATTAAATATTGGTCCCATTTTTCAAACTCCACTACGTAGTACGTATTTGTCCTTAGGTCAACTCCTATGGTATGGATCCACATCAGATGGAAAATCCATCTTACTAATACAAAGAAAATAGGTAATTGTTTGGTGAAGCCTTATTTTGGTGAAGCCTTATTTTGGTGAAGCCTTTACACATGACAACAATACCCCCATTACATAAGCCTTTAATCAATATTTGTATATTTACAAGATGTCATTGTTTTAAAAAGAGATCAAAAAAATTAAAACTTAGATATCTTTAAAAATATATATCGGAGTTTTGTAAAATTAGTATATTTGGAAAGCTCTTTGAATTATCTACATAATGAGTACAAACAAGAATATTAATTTTTTTTAAAGATTTTTTTTCATTATTATCAAATTTGGTGTTGTTAAAAGAATCCAATTCAAGCATATGCATCGCACATGGGGTATTACTAGTATAAATAGGGATAATCAGGATTTTATGGAGATTTTTTCTACTATGGAGATCAAGATAAATATCTACTAATTGGGACCCACATTTTTTTCCCTTGTTTTTATTACATTAGTATATTAAAAAAAATTGCTAATGAAAAAAAAAAAGGAAAAAAAATATATATCCAGTCACTTAGTGACCGGATGAGAAAAAAAAAAAAAAAAAAATATATTCATCCGAACACTATATGTCTGGATGAGAAAAAAAAAATATCCGAACACTAAGTGTCTGGATGGACTCTCCATATGTACCTCCACACATTTGAGGAGGTCCCTCTGGACTTCACAAACATATGGATGTTAAAATCATCCATAATAGCACTTTTTAGTCCATAAAATATGGATCATTACAAAGATGTGGATGATTTTTGACTCCATAGGAGTTTCCCTTACAGAAGTAGTTGTTTGGTATAAGACGTTCTTCTCTAAACTAAATAGATTTTTTATGTGGAACTAATTTTCATTATTTTTATGCATCTACGTAAATTTAAAAATGCCCCATAGTATGGGGGAAATGTAAAAAAATATCATCTCTTATTATGTGTAAATACGTAAACTTAAAAGATTTTACGATTAAACCATCATTTTAATATGTTTGCAAACCAAAAATAACTTATAAAATCGAAAAATCTTGGGCGGCCTTCGGCCGCCTAGTAAATTATTTTGGCTTTCGATATACAAATTTGTTCTCCCAAATTTAAAGTTCTGTCTGTCTTCTCATGTATATATATACTGTAACGTCATTCCAGATATACTATTAGCTATAAGGTAAACAGGTTTAATTGAAAGCTTTGTGCTTCAAGGGAAAGACAATGTATTACACACCTTGCTCACTTTAGGTATTTTGATGCATTGCATTTACGTTGCAGCTAAGATGAATGAAATAGAGAGTTCATGAAGAAAAAAATTAGCCCACCTTGACAAAAAATCCTGATTCCGTCGCTGGTTGAATGTGTGGGTACTGGTGGATATTAACCGAAAGAAATCACTTCTCTTATCAAGAAAAGAAAAGAAAAAGAATTAACTTGCTAGTAATATATGCCCATTTGTGCATTTGGGTTTTTATATGCAAGATTATATCTTTCTTTAACCATAAAATTCTTGTGTTTGCATCTCTCTTTTTAGTGCATGCATGATTGAACGAGTACATCTCGTGGATTAAAGAAAAAACCTTTATTTGAAAATTCAAAAGGAATTTGCGAAATTAAGCTTGTCAAGTTCATCTATTTATGCTAACCCATTTTGCATGTAGCTTATATAACAAAATAATCATTAGTATGTTTTGTGACCAAATTAGAAATGGTGAAATAATTATTTTATTTTTCATATATATCCATGTAAAACATTCTGATGATTGCTTAAAAAAAAATCTGATGGATGTTTGTTGAATTTCTAGGAACACAATATTCTACTTAAATTGAAACATATAAACGCTTGCGCATCACCAAGCCATCATTACTGTTCACTGATCAAGGATATACCTCAATAAGGGACCGAAACCCAGAAATTGGAGTTATCTTATAGTCCGTAAAACCAGACTCCAGGAAAATTTTCTCCCATTCTTTTTCCGTTCTTTCTTTACCACCAAGCATAGTCATCATCACCATATCGAACAATAGTTGGGTTTCAGTAGTTATTGGCTCATTTTCTTGTTTGTTGTTGTGTTCTTCAACCACAGCATCTATTATAATTACCTTACCTCCCTGCTCCTTGGACGGAATTGCTTCTCCGCATTTCTTAAGTATTTTTACGCACTCCTTATCAGTCCAATTATGAAGCGTAGACTGCCAATTATTATAACCTTGGTTATTATATCAATTAATTAATCGAATGTTCAATTATTAATGAGTTAATGCTGGATGTATATATATACCTTTAATAGAATTGCGTCGGCATGAGGGATGGACTCGAACATATCACCAGCAACGTAATGTAAGTTGTTTGACAACTTCCCTGCATGAGGTGAGTTTGCAACCACATGTGGGAGGTCAAGAACTGTGCATTTCAGATGCGGGAAGGCTTCAATAAGGACTTGCGAAGCAGCCCCTGTCCCACCTCCTACATCAATCAAAGATTTCAAATTCTGGAATACCTTTCTGCCCTCGTCCACAACTACACTCATCAACAAGCGAGAGCCATTAGCCATCATACTAGAAAAGTTCTTGTTAAGCTCAGAGTCGCGCTCCAAGAAATTCCAGAAGGCTACACCATGGCTAGCCTCGAATGCTGTTAATGATCCACTTTCTTTAAAACTTGAGCTCAAGGAAAGAAAAGGTGCTAACACGAAAGGATCCACCACAGTGAGCACAAAGGGTGACATCGTAAATCTAGTATTATCATCTTTTAGTAAGAGCTTTGAAGATGGGGTGAGCAAATATCCTTCCTCTTCATTTTCACCAATTGTTTGTGTGGTAAAAAACCCGGAGTGAACCAAAATGCGCATGAGACGTTGGACCGAATCAGTTTTTGTCAATGGTATAGAGAGATTCTCTACGAGGTTCGAGAGCGTGATGGGTACTTGGCCGTGGTTGTGGATAATGTCTGGTATGCCTAATTGAACAGCACATTTCAGGGACATGCAGCTTACATAACTGTAGACATGGAAACAGAACAAGATATTGTGGTGAATATTTTCCACACTTAATACCGTGGATATGCATTGCATTATATATGAGTTTTACATACCCAAAATAGGGTCAATTTACAATCAATGAGGATATTACATTTATAACAAAATATACAATTAATTGCACTGATTTATGCATGGGAAGATAATATCTTGCAGCTGTAATAAGAGAGGATCAATTGCAATTACGGTGCTAGTTGTATCCTTAACATCCCTCTCAAGTTGAGCATGAGTTTGCCGAATGTTCGACTTTGTTGCGTAAGTAATCAAACCGTGTGTTAGCTAATCCTTTTGTAAAGATGTCACTAACTGGTCTTTGGTAGAAATAAACCTGACGTCCAAATTGTTTACGCGCCACTCGTTCTCGACAAAGTGGTAGTCAATCTCAATATGTTTCATGCGAGCATGAAACACTGGATTGGCCGTTAGATATGTGGCTCCAAGATTATCACACCACGGCGAAGGTGAATGAATTGTAATGCCTAGTTCTTTTAGAAGAGATTGCACCACATTAACTCGGAAGTCGCAATAGCAATACCTCGTATTCACCTCCGTGCTTGATTTTGAAACCGTCTTCTGTTTTCTGGCACTCCAGGATACTAGATTTCCTCCAAAAAAGATAGCATACCCACTAGTAGATCTTCTATCATCTAGGCTACCAGCCCAGTCCGAGTCGAGTAAGCATGTGGAATCGAGTGTCCAGTGATGGTCGTAACAATAAGCCATAGTTTACAGTATGCTTTAGGTACCTTAAAATTCTCTTCACAAGCTCCCAATGTTCTTCAAAAGGATCAGTCATGTATTGACAGACTTTGTTCACCGCTTCTGACAACATCGGACGGGTAAGATGGAGATATTGCAATGCTCCACACACACTTCGATATAGAGTTGGATCCGCAAAACGTGTGGTGCCTTGCCTGCTGATTTTTGCATTGACTGCAAGTGGCGTAGTTACTGGTTTTGCTCCTTCCATTTTCGTACGCTTAAGAAGATCAGAGACGTACTTCTGCTGACTTAGTAGCACACAGTTTGCTTGTTTGATCACTTCAACTCCTAAGAAATAACTTAGCTCACCTAAGTCTTTGACTGCAAAAACAGAGTTCAAGTCAGTAATAAGTTGGTTGATAAGTGACTGATTTGATCCCGTGATAATTATATCGTCAACGTAAATAAGCACATAGGTGATCTCATTGTGTGACTGCCGCACGAATAAAGAGGTGTCTGCAACAGAACCTTTGAAACCAAGATCTGTCAAGTGTGTGCTGAGCTTAGAGTACCACGTACGGGGTGCCTGCTTGAGCCCATAGATGGCTTTGTTCAACTTACATACATGATTTGGGTAATCTGGATCAACATATCCAGACGGTTGCTTCATGAACACTTCTTCTGTTAGAACCCCATGAAGAAAAGCATTTTGAACATCTAACTGTCGCATAGTCCAACCATGTGTGACTGCAATGGACAAAACAAGGCGAATAGTGCTAGGTTTTATGACTGGACTGAAGGTTTCTTCATAATCAAATCCCTCTCTTTGATTGTATCCCTTAGCCACGAGCCGAGCTTTGCGTACATCAATGGTGCCATCTGGTTTTTGTTTGACTCGAAAAACCCATTTAGAACCTATGATGTTCATCCATTTCTCATAAGGAACCAAACTCCATGTACCATTACGTATGTGAGCATTGATTTCGTTATCCATTGGAGGCCTCCATTTAGGATCTTTGGAGGCTTCAGTATAGCTAGATGGAGCTATGAACTCAGGTTGATCCATAGGATGCTTTGTTGCAGTTAGACATAATTTATTGATCGGTTTTGTGATGCCACGTTTTGCTCTTGTGACCATTGAGTGTTGCTGTGGTAATGGTTGCGGCTGAACAGCTGTGTTCTCAGTAGCGACTGATCTATTATTTGAATTTCCAGCTCCCTGAACTGATGGAGATGATAGCGGTACTGCTGAAAACTGTACATTTTGCTCAAGCACTTGAGGTTGTTGAATAGCGGCATCTTCTTTGGATTGTATTCGGTTGAGCTGATAAAGTAGTATTTGTAAAAGTAGGTGATATAAGAAGTTTAGTAGATTGTACAGAATGTTGGGGTTCAATGGAGCTTACCTGTTGCTTGGTAAAGCAAATGGGAATTGTTTCTACAAACTTGACGTGTCGAGAGATGTAGATCTGTTTGTTGGCACATGAAGACATAGATATCCTTTGTGTGAACCACTGTATCCAATAAACACACAAGGAAGAGATCTTGGTTCTAGTTTGTTTGAGACATAGGGTCTTAGACAAGGATAGCAAAGACATCCATAGACTTTGAGGAGCGAAAAATCTGGTTGCTTGTTGTGTAGAAGCTCTAGAGGTGATTTAGACTCATGTTGAGAGGCTGGGATACGATTAATGAGATAGCAAGCAGTGGTAAAAGCATCTGACCAGTACGACTTAGGCATTGAAGCGTGAAACAAAAGAGAGCAAGACCTGATTCAGTGATATGTCTAATGCGACGCTCTGCAAGACCATTTTGAGCGGAAGTATGAGGACATGAAAATCTGTGAATAACACCTGAGCTGTTTAGAAAACTTGTAAACTTCCTATATTCTCCTCCATTATCAGATTGAAACACTTTTATTTTGTGTTCAGTTTGATGTTCTATTAGCTTTTTAAACTGTATAAAAACTGGCAGCGCATCTGACTTTCGAGCTAGAGGGTATATCCAGGTATAGTGAGAGAAAACATCAAGTAAAAGCAAATAATAACGATAGCCATTTCTTGAAACAGTTGGAGAAACCCATAAATCAGACACAACTAAGCTTAGAGGCTTATCAAAGGTAGAAGAGCTAATAGGAAAAGGAAGTTTATGACTTTTGCTAACATGACATGAATGGCAAAACTCAAACTTTTTATTTGAAACAGGAAGGGAAAAATTGTTGATCACTTTCATCACTGTACGCAGCATCGGATGACCAAGACGTTGATGCCAAATTGGAATTGTAGGTGCGACAAGAGCTGTTGGTGAAGTTTTAGCAATCTCTCGTACACCATCAAGTATGTAAAGCCCATTTTTACTGCTGCCTCGCAACAGGATTGTCTTGGTGAGTAGATCCTTCACAAGAAAGAAAGTAGAGTGAAACTCAAAATAGACATGATTATCTCGACAAAATTTTGAAACCGAAAGCAAGTTTGTTCTGATTTCAGGAACATGGAGTATATTATTGAGAGCAAAGGTTCTATTATTATGTGAAAAAGACGCATTACCAATATTTTCAATATGTAATGCATTACCATTACCCACATGGACTTGCTCAGTTCCATCATATTCATGACGAATAGCAAGGTTGTTGAAATCTGCAGTGAGATGGTGTGTTGCTCGATTAATTCTGTCACCCAATTGTTGTCAGTAGCTCCACCAGGTAGAGCAAGGTAGGCTGTTGGACGACCACGCTGTGGCAGTCCATTATTTTTCTTGTTGAACCAACAGTTTCGGGTAGAATGATTTCTCTTTTTGCAGATCTGACATGGTCTGTCATCATCTCTTGGTTGATTGTTGTTGTTGCTTCCTTTGTAGTGATTTTGTCTATTGGCTTGAGGTTGATTCCTTCTCCGATCAGGACGTGAAAAGGATCTTGTGTAGCTGGACGACGCCACATGAGCCATTGGTTGCTGGAGTAGTGCAAGTTGTTGTTCTAGACGCATATCAAAAGATAACAGATGCGCATGGAAGGTGTCCATATCAGCAACTTCAATAGCGCCGAGTGTAGTAACAATAGGATCATAGGCCTGATCTAGACCACTGAGAACAGATTGCTGCATATCTTCCTCACTTAATGGATTACCAGATGCTGCAAAAGCATCAAACAGCTGCTTACACTTAGAAAAATAGTCTTGCATTTTGATGTTGCCTTTTTGGAGACTGTGAAGTTGTCTCTTGAGATGCAGAAGATGAGCTTTGGTTTTTGGAGCATATCTTCTCTCTAAAGCATCCCATACTGCCTTGGAAGTTTTGAGTCCAGTGACCCTTCCTAGCACACTCTCTGTAAGGGATGAAAGAAGCCACCCAAGCAGGATTTGGTCCTGTTCTTCAAACTTGGTGTAGGCTGGATTGACTGTTTCGGTATTGGGTAGATGTTGTGATGGTTTTTGGAAAGTACCATAAACATATCCTTCAAGTCTGTAACCTTTTAATAAAGGCTGGAACTGAGCTTTCCAAAGAATGAAGTTTGAATCATTAAGTTTGATGTTGATCAAATGGTTAACATGAATCGATGCGGGTTGAAGTTTCGGAGCAGCCATTGAAATCGAAAGATGAAGGTGAAGGTGAGGCGTGGTTTGTAGGATCGATTTGGTGATAACAAAAAAGCAGAACAAGATATTCACGGTGAATATTTTCCACACTTAATACCGTGGATATGCATTGCATTATATATGAGTTTTACATACCCAAAATAGGGTCAATTTACAATCAATGAGGATATTACATTTATAACAAAATATACAATTAATTGCACTGATTTATGCATGGGAAGATAATATCTTGCAGCTGTAATAAGAGAGGATCAGCTGCAATTACGGTGCTAGCTGTATCCTTAACACATGGTTATAGACGTGAGCCTGTGCTAGCATCAGCTCACTATTCTTCTGGCTTTGACTAGTATACTCCATCGCCAGAATAAGTACTGCAAGTGGGCTTAGAAACAAAGCTTAGTTCTGGGATTTTTGTAGAAAAAGCCACGCTTAAGAATGCAAAAATAATAATATTAGAAGATTGTTTTGGTTGTTTAATACTTCAATGTGGAAATTAGATGTGGGAGAGACGGAGAAATTTCAGAGATGAGAAGTGAAGAAAAGTATTCAGAGGCAGAGTGGTTTATATAGGTTAAGATTAAGGTTTAGCTTGCTTTTACCGAGAGACGCAGTATTAACCTTCTTTTTTACACATAATAATTGAATTCAAATACTCTCTAGGCACCACATATATTTTGAGGTTTCGTCACTGAAATCCAAAGGTTCCGATTAAACTTTATAGACGGACACAGTTTCAGTCAAACATTATTGACGGACTGATCATCGAAATCGGTCAAGGCTGTTTGACCCCGAATCGTGTTTAAAATACCGTTTAGCCCTTTAAAACTTATCCATAGGTGCAAAGGGATCTATAACCCATACCCGTAAATGATACCCGAACGTAACAAACAAAAACAAAAAAGATCCTCTTTTATACTTCAATCATGTTATCTTTCTCCCTCTCTCTCTTTTATTTTGCTTCTTTCCTTGTTCTTCTCCAGTGACGGTGGGTGAAAATAGTAACAGAAGGTTCGAGTGCTGATGGAGGGGAACTCAACAGGTAATAATATCATGCGTTCACTTTTTGATTATTCCTTAATACAGGGCATCATAACATGTAAACATTTAGATTTTCCTTTTTTTGCATCTGTGCAGCATGATTCAGATAGTGAAGGTGGGAACAAGAGACATGAGAAAGATCATAGAAATGGCACTCATAAGCAGCTTGAAGATGGGGAACTTTGAGAGAGGAATGGGGAGATACCGTAGTTCTTCTTTGCCCCTGCCCCATGCAGTACATTTGGTTGTTTTATTTTATCTAACTATTTCTAAATCAGTTTTTCGTTGTCATTCTTTTGAGATGATTAGAAATTCGTAAATGATAATAGTTAATGTTGCTTTCATTGGTGAAACTAGAGAGTATTTTTCCATTGAAATTCCATAGATGGATTGCCAAAGGAGTAGTGTCATCTATATTAGATAATTTTCTAATTGTCGTTCTTTTGAGATGACCAGAAATTAGAAAATTAGTTTATGTCATAGCAAAGGTGTGACATGTCTTAATTAATGTTGCTTCCCTTTGCCTTTAAAAAAAAGTATGTTTTGCTTTTTGATCCATATACAGACTAGTGAATTTTCTCTCACGATAGGTTTAGTATGTAGTTTTTGGTTATAGTATACAAATATGTGCATACTAGGTTACCCTTCAGATTATTTTATGATGTCAAAATAGATTCTTTTCCATCTAATCAAGTCAATCTGCATTGAATAGCTAACCAGGCATGATGGTCTGATGTTGTTTGTTTCCAATTAGGAGTGAAATGTGTGTAAATATTGGAAGATGTCGATTAACAAATTTAGTTGCTGAATTGCAAGTTGTTCGGTTTGATTTAGGAAAAGTTTTATGTCTAAGGCTTGTAGTTATTTGAAGCTCAATTGAAGCCAAATCCAAAGTAGTATTGTTAATTAATCAGAAGTTTTCTGTGGAAAATTTAATACCATACTTTGAGCTTGCTTCTGTCACTATGATTGATTTTGGAGACTATGCCAGCAGGTTTTCTGTTAGGCATTAGGTTGAGGGTTTCATGTGATTTGCAGCAGGGTAGTAGATTGTTATTCTGTCATTACATGGTTATGGAAGGTGACAATGATTGATGTTTTCGTTATTTAATCATTTATCATTAAAATATCAAAAAAAAAGGCTGGATGAAGTTTGTCTTGAAAGGTTTCAGCAATACAGTCGAACCTATATACAATCTTGGATCATACAAGGTCAGTAAGTATATCCATGTTTACATATTCAAAATGGTTTTTACAGTATAGAATATTAGTAGAATATACAAGTGTGTTCTCATTCTTGAAAAACCCGTATTAGAAACTATTTATCCTCAGAGACAGTACTAGAATAATTTTTGTCATGTATCTTGCTAATCATACCGAAAATGCCATTTCAAACAAATTAATTATTGATGGAAAAGTTGTAAATAGGGATGGAACCCTAATTCTTGAGAAATCATTTGTAGAAATAAATGCGGAAATCCCAAAATATGTATGTAAGTGATAATTCTTCTTACACTACAAAGTAGCAGTTTCAAGGTTCCTGCTCTCTTACACAACCGAGAAAATCATAAAGAGATTGATTTATTGTAATAATTTTTAGGGGAGGGCACAAGTTAAAAGCAGTAACTGAACAGCTAAATGTTGACGTCACCGGAAAAGTAGATCTAGATGCAGGGTTGTCAACTAGGGAATTCACTGATTGCTTGCTCCAGTATGGAGCGTCATTTGTTTACTTAGTTGATGTAGGATATGGACAGGTATATTACTTATGCCTATGATATTTAATTTCAAATCCATTGTAATGTATCTAAGGAAAAACAAAAAGATTAATGAAATGTTCCTCGACGTATTTTCTCTACCATGGTTTTAGGTATCCTTGTTATATTAAAATCAACAGATGATTACGCATTGTTAAGTACAAAATTGAACTGCTTATTTTATCAGGTGGCAGTAAAAGTCCGTCGAGATGAACGTGTCTCTGTTGTAGAGGGAACAAATTTGATATATCTTACTGAACTCCCACAAAAGGTGAAGGTTGACATGGTGACTTTGGACCTCGTTCATCTCCATACTCCTGGTATGGTTTAAAATGCTAGCATAGAATTGGTTGTTGTTCTATATCTTTTCAAGTATATTATGTTGATGTATTAACTGAACAGTGGGAGCAAACTTACTGGAAAGCAGGTGAATTTTGAAATAACAATTTGATGTATAATTGGATAAAAACCTTTTTGAGTATTTTGAATCAACTATGATTAGGTTACGAGGTAAGGATGCTAATCGGTGGTAAACCTTTTAAATTGGATGCACAGTTGGTCTCAGTTTCATATTGTTTCATTACTTATGAACTGAAAGTCTAGTATCTTTCCAACCGTCTCGCCAATACCAATATTTGCATATCATATATGTTTGAAATTGCTGGCTTGCAGCTCTTTATGCATCATTGTTGTTTTGATATCATTTAGTTTTTTTGATGTTTTTTTGATGCTCAATTAATGTCAATTAGGTGATGTTTCCCCAAAGTGTTGGTACTCCATGTATACATGCATTCTTGTCTATAATGTGTATGGGTCTGGATCTAGCAGACTACTACCATGACTGGTATTCCATGGACAACTATCGGCGCACCTATGATGTCACTTTATATCCATGTGAAGGTCACCCCATATGGCCTTATGACCCAATTTCGAAATACATTATCCCTCTCGTTTGGTATAGAAATGGTGGTCGCAGGAAGAAGAGGAAGAGGATCGAGTCTCAAAGTGTTGCGAGGCTTACAGTTAGGTACAGTAATGCCCCAAAATGGGTCATAACATAAGGTCATGTATTACACATCTTTCCCCCCGTCCTACTGGCACATAGTATTTGCGGTTTCAGTAGCTATGAGCATGTAGTTTAGTTTACTTTTTGTTGTCTAATTTGTTGTGCCTTGAATGCTATTTTATATTTTTCTAATTTTCTCTGGATGTATCAGGGCTTGTAAGTTGTAGCTAAATTAACATATTTTGTATTCCAATGATGCATCTTCGCATTTGCACATATGGTATTAATGGACGGTTAACAAAGTTTCATGTGTTGTCGTCATAATATGGCATGGTCTGATTGATCTCAGAATCCGGCTTTCTGATGGCGTTTGCGAGTGCTGGCTTAGTCCCAAAGTTTTTTCACTTACTATTTGCTGCATTTTATCTCTAGACAAATCAAGTCTTCATTCAAGTGGGGCATTTTCCGTTTTATCTGAGTGTATCTTATACCGTTTACCATTTAATCGTAAGTCATTGATACTTTCAGAATTAATCATTGTAATTTATTTCTTCTAACATGTTGGTAAATGATTCAACCAAACTTGTAATTGTTCCATTCAAGTAAATGATTAGTATTTCAATTACCAAATAAATTGGGTACCTCAATAACACAGTCTTACTAATTTTATAGGGTATCTTCTTTTTCAAGGTACTATAAATTATTATGAGTAAGTGACTTTTGAGGAGTATAAATTTAACTAGGTAACAAAACCAGTCTGTAGTATAACAAAAACTGGGTAGATTGTTTTAAGTTTCAATAATATTATTATTCAGGTGCATATATACTCCAACTTAATTACATGGCGCTTGGAATAAGGGTCTTTATTCCCCGAGTTACTATGGGATTCATTATTTTGTTTACTAATGGATTACATTACATGCATTACTGAATGCTTCCATACGAAGAGATAAAATATCGAGGCAGTTGATCGAAACCTAAGAAAGATGTTAATAACTTCAAACTCCAAGGATCAACTTGTTTTAGGTGTCAGAGTTTGGCCGCAAGCCATACCTCAGTTCTTGGTTGATCATATGATCCTCTTGCGGATGCGAAACGTGATCTACAAGATGGAGGATTACATGACCTGTTTCTAGGGGGGAATTCTGTTTCCTGTGTAGCCTTGGGTCGTTGTGTTGAGGGTTCTTTTGACAGTGCTGCTGAGGTAGCTAAGTTCTTATTAGAGTATTCTTACAAATAAAGACACGACTTTACTTGATGACCAACGGCTCCAAATTAGAATTCACTGCAACAAAAAAGGATACAAGTAATTACGTTAATCAAAATATTTCATTAGTAAAATTTTAAGTTAAAAGAAATGACGGAAAATGTATTCGTAACTATTTTCTAGTAGGAACTCAGATTCCACGGTTGTAAAATAGTAGTAGATCATTCTTAAAACTATGAGACATCTATGAACAAAGCTACAAATAATAATACATCATTTTCATCATATATTTTTATAATTCCAGGGTGACTACATGAAACAACAAAAACATAGAACATGGAACCACCGACTTTGGCATAGTTAACTACATGAAACAAGAAAATCAAGTTCAATACTTACTTTCGTTCAAAGGAAACATGAGAATTCAAGTTCGTCTGTAATCCACAAACAAGTTAAAATAAAATCCACAATTTCATGTAAAAGGAAACATATAATCACTTAGTTATCGATTATTTTTCTCCGCCAATCCTTCTAGAGAGGGATCAAAGTTAAACCTATATATTGGAACTACCAGTGTTAAAAGGAGTTTCCTGCATAAACAAAACCGATGCAATTTCTTACAAATAACATGTTTGATCCTGTTTTTATTACCCATCATTATTTACCCTGAAAAAATAAGATACACATTGTAATTTATGAGGCCGTGTTAGAGATGCAACCAATGTATTTTATGCGACCTTGTTAAAGAGTTACCCAATTTATTTTATGTGACAGTTTTACAGAGGTACCCATTTTTTTAATGACAATCTGAAACACTATGCACACATGTTGGACTATATGATAGGCGCCAGTATTCCCTGTTTTACCTAGATTTCAAGAACCAATTTAGTAGGTCCAAAGATTGAAGTGAAAAAATCACTTAATATATGTAACCATTACACTACTTATACTACAGGAGAGCAAAAGGGAAGATGAACTTCCACCAATGATTTTAGCATATAACCACGTTAGTAAAAATGCAGTTTAAGATACATCACAAAGCGTAAGGAAGTTTAAAAACTAGATCATCTATATCCACTAAACATGCTTCCTGTAACGAATATAAATTAAATAACATAGTTTCACTGATCTGTAGCAAGCAGAAGATATACAATGGATTGTGCTTTCCATTCCCTAATATCAATTGCAAAAGAAACTATGTGCAAGATTGGTTGATTAAAGAGTACCTGCTTGCATAGAAACCATAATGCAGCAACATTTTCCATTAGAGGAACCAAAAGCAAACCTTACGAAATCAACACGTGTTCAACTACTCCAAACATAACTTTACATGCAAAATCATATCACAAGCTTACCTCAGAAGAGATAAAAAGGCAATAACCTTCATCAGTTATATCCACTAAACATGCTTCCTTTAGAAGAGATAAATAATAGACTTTCACCAATCTGTAGCAAGTAGAAGATATACCATGGAATGTGCTTTCCATTCGCTAATACCAATTGCAAAAAAAAAAAAAAAAAAAAAACTGCACAAGATATGCTAATTTCTTAAAATTTGCCAAGAAAATTAACATGGATAGTGTGTACCTTCTTGGATAGAAACCATAGTGCACCTACATTTTTCCTTGTCAAATTCGGCCAAATTCATTAGGTATGCATCGGAAACCTCATGCAACATATTCCTGTTGCAATTTTTAAAACCGCAGTGACCCAAATAATTACATTTATAAAAAAATTGGAGATATTTATAGGGGGTTAGTCATGAGAGAGTTTGGAGGGAGTTTGTGAGAGTACTGAGAGTTTTGGAGAGTTCAGGAGTTTTGAGCTAGGGAGTTTGAGAGAGTTAAAGGAGTTATTGGGACTTTGTTATAGGGTGTTTGAGCGAGTCTAGAGAGTTTCGAGGAATTCAAAATCAAAAGAGTTTTAAAAAATTTATCTTAATGTAGCCAAATTTCTAACAAGTCTCCCTAAGAATCAAACCAAGGCATATAAGAAAACTTAACTAGGATCGTTCAATCATTTACATTACAAATCCAAAATGACCAAGACAATCCAAAACTATATGATATAGTCTTAAATGGTTGCTGGTACTAGAAATGATTTCCACTTAGTTGGAACAAGCATAATTAGATGGTTCTGTTAGCCTACTTGTTCGTTTAGCATAACTATTGGATAGCAGAGGAGGGAAATTGAAGATTAGTAAGAACAAATTATTCTCATTTCTAAAAATATTGATTCTTTCACATGGACGGTCTATACAGAAGGATAGCAATAAAAAATTATTTACTACAATGGGTGCTTCCAATTTCACTCATTTTTCTATGCAGAATGGTCTAAACAACATGAGTATCGTAGATGTGCAACTACAGCGCACTAAATCCAGTTGGACAAGTAACACGGTCATAGCAGGTGAAAGATGGAAACAGGTGATAGAAATTATTGATGCCTATGTGTGCCTCTACTTATAATATCCTAGCAGAGCATATAATATCAAACAAAAATTTGAGGGAACGAATATATCATATTAGCATCGATCAGGAAAAAAACAAGTCATACCAGCATTGATCAAATGGGTTATTGATGGATTTTTTTCCTTACAACCTAGATATGAACTTTCTGTTAATCGTAAGTCCAGATTAATAGAATAGTCTAACGAATTAAAAAATCAAACCAAAACAAACTACATAGATAATAACATCGTCATCAAATAATAGATCTTCCGGGGGAAAAAAAGGGAAAAAATGCAAACAGTGAAAACACATACCCAAAGCTTGATAGAATGTTTTTCTTTTCGATTATCTAGTTCTCCCAAACAAATTCAAGTACTACAGGAATTCGTAATCTAATTGGGTTTGAGCAATTAAGCATTAGGTGTTTTCGATCTCTCATAGCTTAATTTACAATATACAAAAAGAATCATGAATCCTGGTTTGAAAAACATTAACATAGCCATACATGTATTGCATAATTAGGGTCTGGAACAAATAATTGAATCACAGCATAATTTCACCTCCGGAGGGTGTTTAACCTAGGTGACGTACTTCTGATAGAGAGAAAAACCATCTCTTTCCCGTAGACTACCCATATCTCAATCAGTTTCTTAAACCCACCCATTTCTCCTAACCCAAATATAAAGCCTAACTATGGTTTGACTATTAACTCTGCTGGAGGGGTAAACTTGAAGAAAAAAAAATCAAACTTAGCAAACCTAGACGGACAAACTCAGTTGTCCTTCTTTATAGATAGAACGAAAAGTTGTCTGGACCGGTTAGAAAAACCAAATCTTTGGATTTTGGTGAAGATTGGCCATATATTTTGACGTCACATTTGAAATCTCTAGAGAGCTGTGTGAGAGAAAAACACTACTCCTAATATTTTGTTTCAATAAACCTGCTTCTGTTCCCTCCGTTCTTCATTTGAACTATGTCTATTCTTTTAACTAACACAACGATTTTTCAAGGAGAGAAGATCCACTCGCACTTCTATTCTCATACTATCTCATAAAATATTGAAGGCAGCTAATTTGAAGCAAATATTTTGGAGATATGTTTATTTTAAAAAGTTTTATATTCCTACAAAAATCAGCACAGTTCGAAACGCATAACATCACCATCCACTCCTATGAAAATCAGTCATTCAAAATCAACGAATTTTCAACTGTTAAAATTAAGATTGTGAGGTTTGGTATTTCAGAATGTATCTATTTTTAGAAGGCATGTAGAGTATTGTAAAAGTAACATATTCTCAAAGTTTTAACTTTAAATCCGCTGCCATTTAGGTTATTAAGAAAAAAAGGCACCCAAAATATTAAATAATTTTAAAATAGAAGTGTGAGTGGTCTTCAAGAAATCGTTAAATCAGTAAACAAATTTCAGCATGTTGTTCTCGTGGGATTTAATATAGCAATCGAGAGAAGAGCGGGTATATTTACACAAATCACGGAAGAATTATATTGCTAGCAGCAAAGTTTCATTAGTCTATCTAGCTAATATACGATCTAATCAAAATCCTAATCAATTTGATTCAAATAAATATAAACATTAGCGTGTTTGAGTTATACTCCCTCAGTCACAAATTAGATGAGCTAGTTATAGTTTGCACAATTCTTAAGGCAAGGAGGAACGGTGAGTATGTTTAAGTATTTTTTTACAATTATACCCTTATCAATAATAACTAGTAAAACTTAGAAATGGTTTTATCTCTTAAACTATACTCCCTCTGTTTCAAAAAGACCGTCTTCTATTCCATTTTGGTATGTTTCAAAATTATGTCTTGCTTCTGTTTATAGTTATATATTTACAATGAACTCTCTAATATACCCTTAAGTTTTTATATTTATAAAATCATTTTTAATGGGACCCAATTTAAAATATTAATGAAATTTATGTAATTAAGGAAACAAATATATATCCTTCATTCCTTTTTGTATTTCTTATTAGAAATAACTCGTGCCGTAACAGCACGACATGAGTCGGAATAATTTTTTGTTATAATAATTTAAATAAATACTACAAACTATTGTAAGACTTATTTGCCCCATGAGAAGTTATAGTTAGGAAAATGTAAGATATTTATCATCCAAATAATTATAAATTCGGTTACACTTGTATTTGATTAAAGTAATAATTTCTGATAAAAATGTCGCGTAAATTATTTTATTTTTTCCTAAAATAATGATTTTTTTAGTCGATCTCCAAAGATTGGTGGTCATTGATATTGTTTTCTGTTGTATTCAGACCATTATGCTGAAAGAAGCCACGTGTCTTAACGACACTGCTTACAGCTGATGTAATTTTTTTCCATCCTTTTAATCATTCAATTCTGAAAGAGTTCTCTCTTTTGTTTCAAGCCAAAATAATGTCTACGCAAACATAATAAAATTAGCCATATACTGATATACATCACCAAAATTCTAGAAGTAACCCGTGCCATAACGGCACTTATTGCAACATTATATACTAACATGGTGAACTCTAAACGCTACCAAAATCACCTATAATATTGTATTCTAGTAAAATTTATCAAAAATGAGAAAAAGGGGTAACGTGGTATTTAATTGTTGGCACTAGCGGCAATATAGTTGGCCTCTAATGTATCTTTTGGTTAGGCCGAGTCCAACATATTTTTTATTAGTTCTTAGTAATGTTTTTAGGATTAACACAAATACTTAGTACATGTGTATGATACTATTCGTACATCTGCGTCCCTATCATTCCAAAATTAAAGTATCAAAAATAAAAATGAAAAAATGTCGGTATTTGTCATGTGTAAAATCTATTAAAATAAATGAGTGTTTTGACGATATTTCAGTCCAAATTTTGCGTGAGCCCTTATTAGCTTGCCCAAAAATTACCCATTTTTTTCGAAACTAACAACTTCCCTCAAACTTCGTAGATCCCCACTACAACTTTTATTTTTACTTTACATAAGTTAATGAAACCATTCAAATTCCTAAGTAATTATATATCAAACGAATGCGTTTCTAAACCAGTCTTGATTTTCCATCTCATGTCAACTGAAAATTTTGGAGAAGGCGATTCAACGAATTTATGTATCAGACGTGGTTGAGGAAACATGCACAACTCATTATGTAATAGTGATTCTTTGCACATGTTTATCAATTGAAGGGTAAAGTGGTAAAATTCATAGGAATCGGAAATGATGGTTGCGATTCTTTCACTAAACGTCTTCATATTAACAATGTGCTTTGATTTTTTTCTCATATTTGGATGCTATATCTTTATAAAATTTTTTTTATTATATTTACTATTTTCTTTAATTTAATTCTTCAATGTCTGGAGAATAACTTAGTTTTTATTTAATTTTGTGGATTTAATTGAAATTTGTGTATCTTCATTTTGAAGATTTTTTGGTGTTTTACCTATTAATTTATTAAAATATTTATTTATATGTAGATGGAGAATATAATGTAAAAAATGATACAATTAAAGCTAATGATTTTTTATAAAAATTCACATTTAATTTAATTTTTATTTAAGATTCTAATAATGAGGAGGGAACCCACTCAAAGTATATTCATGATGAAAAGATGTTACAACTCTTACATCCGTCAGATGTCTTTGGATCAGATGAAAATGGGATAGTCAGATGCAACGTTTGTCTCTAAAAATATTATCCGGCCGTCCAAGATCAAAAACCCATGTTGTTTTGTATTATAGATTTACAATCCCATAACAATTTTTGGTAGTTTTTATTACTAACAGTTTTATCGAAATAAATTAGGCAAGTAATTAAGGGTAGGCATGTAAACTGCTATGGTCTCCTTAATATCTTGACAAAGTCAAAGCGGACGGTCTTTTTGAAACGGAGGGAGTATCATTTTTGGTAAACTTTATACTGTTGAAAAGCATTTTAAAACACATATGTAATGAATTTAAACATGACTATCAAATTATACATATTTCTTATAGTAATAATAACAAATTAAAATGGTAGTTTTTGAAATATCCCCTTGATTAAAGAGATAGATTATTTATTTATGGGACAAAATTTAAAACCAACTAGCTCATCTAATTTGGGATGGAGGGAGTATATTCTAGCATATTTCCTTAATTCAAACCCCCAATAACAATTATCATCGTACGTTATCACATATATCCATCATCTTCACCTGTAAAACATCATCCTATCCTAACAGGTAAAAGAAATTAAAAAAAAAAAGTATCTTAACAAGTTTAATTGAAATAAATGTGATTTGATATAGTCCAACAGGCTGCGTCATAAACCTGCGGGAGACACCTTTAAAGTAAGATTAAAAGTCCACCATCAACCTGATGGATATATAGCTATATGGATGTTTTAGAGCAACCACAGTCGACGAGTAAAACCAAATTTTTTTAGTAAAAAGCAGACGCAGTGGGAATGGACTAAAGTGCAATGACCAGAGTATAACCAAAACCCAGACCAAATATAATCTTTAGTCTGGTCTTTAGAGCAACTGCAGTCATACGACTATAACCAAAGAGTAAAGACAAAAAAAAATTGAAAATTTTGGGTTTACTCCGTGTGTGACGCTACGGGTGGGAAAACCAAATTTGGTCAGGCGCAACTAATACTTGCGCCCCATCTTATTTTTTTTAAATTTTTTTTTTTTGGGGCGGAACTTATGAGTTCCGCCCCATTTTCAGTTTTCAAATTTATATTTTATTTTTTCCCCGGGCGTAACTGTGAATCGCGCCCCAATTTTTTTTTTTTGTTTTTTTTTTTGGCTCGGGCGTAACTTGAACTTGCGCCCCATCAGGCGTAACTGGAATCTACGCCCGAGTAAAGAGCAAATTTGGTCTGGTATTTGGTATTTGGTCTTTGATTTGATCTTTAGTCGCTCGATAGTGTCTGCTATTTCAATGGTATTTGGTCTTTAGTCCCATGACTGTGGTTGCTCTTAGAGCAACCACAGTCCTGGACTATAACTAAAAATTTGGTCGAAAAACCAAGCGCTATGGGGCGGAGTAAAGACCAAATCCTAGACTAAAACTAAAAACCAGAGTATATTTGGTCTTTGGTTTGGTTATAGTCGGGCGTAATTCACGCCTACGCCTGATTGGGGAGGAATTGCAGGTTACGGCGCCTAATGTATAGGCGGATGTAATATTTGCGCCTGATTGGGGCGGGAGTTCAGGTTACGCCCCATGGGACGTAATATCTAGTTGCGCCTGATACCAGGCGGTATCGTGTAACTGCGCCCCATTGAGGCGTAATTAAACGTTACGCCCCGTCAGGCGCGTTTATAAATACCGCCTGACAACAGGTGTAATTACAAAGTACGCTTGATTCTTTACGGGGCGTAATCTGCTACTACGCCTAATTCTTTACCGTGCGCAATTTACTACTACGCCTCATCCTTTACGGGCGCAATCTACTACTCCGCCTGTTACTCATGGGGCGTAATTTAAATGTACGCCCCATTCTTTCACCCATTTCTTCTTTGCATGGGCAGCATCAATAACCTTCTTTGCAGAACTACGTAGTATGTTGATTTGATATTTTCTTAGTGAAGTGTTGAGAGGCACTGTAAGTGTATATACGTACCTGTCGTTCTTGAACAAGTAATTGGAGTTTAGAGTTAGATCCACCAATGGTAGTAGCATCTCCCCGAGATGAAGGTCTAGCTTTCCGATGCCTACAGTAAATGAAAATTGTATATCGATCTCACATCATAACAGAAAACGCACATTTATACGTAATAATGTTTATATATAGTACCTTAATGTAGTATCCAAGCCTCCACTTGTTGTATCCAAAACATAAACATGAAGAAGTAAAAGAAAAATGTCATTTATATACGCCGTATGCATGTTATCGAGAAAGTGTTTAAACTTTAAAGGACATCCGAAGGAAGAAATTCCACGTACCGGCAACATTTACTTGAATGTTCTTAGCTAACAAACTTTCAACGGATGTAATAGACAGTAAAAGGATGGAAAGAATTGCCGTTATCGACCGTAACATGGAACTACAGTTTGTCTTCTTCATCTCTTATCAAAAATTCCTACCACCACTTTTACCTGTAATACTCTCAGGACGTACATTGTATGAGATATTCAGCAAGACATATGAACAAATAACTATCTGAAGATTCTAAGAGTTTAGTTTACATAAATATATACATAGGGGATCAGAAAAGAGAATTCAGAATATAATCCTTGCGAAAATTAATACAATCCAGTTTAGTTTATTGTCCTTAAATGAATGAATTAACAAAACTGATACTTCTTGTTTTTCTCATGGTTAATCTTATCGTTTTATCTCTTCTTGATGTTGCCCATGCAAAGAAGGTTATTGTTTACAATCCAGGCGTAATTTGAGACCACGCCCCATCAGGCGTAATTTGAGACTGCGCCCCATCAGGCGTAGTTTGAAATTACGTCTCTCAATCGGGCGGTTTTATAAATTACGCCCCACACCAAACGCAATTTTAGACTCCGCCCGACAACAGGCGTAACTTATAGTTACGCTCCATCCAAGCGTAATTTATTACTACGCCCCGTATCAGACGAACCCGTGTAACTCCGCTCCACCAAATTTACTCTTGCACAGTAGCGTCGTTCGACGGACTAAACCAAATTATCTTACTTTTTTTAGTCTTTAGTCTTTGGTTATACTCCTATGACTGCAGTTGCTCTTAGCATTTATGCAAAAACCTAATTCAGTTGAAAATGGGGGATGACAATAAGGTTCCTCGATTTATATGCATTGCGACAGCCGATACAAAGTTAGAAGAACTTCTTTTCCCGACTAATTTAAATATTGTATTCTAATAAAATTTATCAAAAAAGAGAAAAGGGGTAACGTGGTATTTAATTGTTGCCACTAGCGGCAATATAATTGGCCTCTAATGTATCTTCTGGTTCGGCCGAGTCCAACATATTTTTTATTAGTTCTTAGTAATGTTTTTATGATTAACACAAATACTTAGTACATGTGTATGACATTATTCGTACATCTGCGTCCCTATCATTCCATCTGCGTCCCTATCATTCCAAAATTAAAGTATCAAAAATTAAAAGGAAAAAATGTCGGTATTTGTCATGTGTAGAAGCTATTAAAATAAATGAGTATTTTGACGATATTTCAGTCCAAATTTTGCATGAGCCCTTATTAGCTTACCCAAAAATTACCCATTTTTTTCGAAACTAACAACTTCCCTCAAACTTCGTAGATCCCCACTACAACTTTTATTTTTACTTTACATAAGTTAATGAAACCGTTCAAATTCCTAAGTAATTATATATCAAACGAATGCGTTTCTAAACCACTCTTGATTTTCCATCTCATGTCAACTGAAAATTTTGGAGAAGGCGATTCAACGAATTTATGTATCAGACGTGGTTGAGGAAACATGCACAACTCATTATGTAATAGTGATTCTTTGCACATATTTATCAATTGAAAGGTAAAGTGGTAAAATTCATAGGAATCAGAAATGATGGTTGCGATTCTTTCACTAAACGTCTTCATATTAACAATGTGCTTTGATTTGTTTCTCATATTTGCATGCTATATCTTTATAAAAAAAATTATTATTTTTACTATTTTCTTTAATTTAATTCTTCAATGTCTGGAGAATAACTTAGTTTTTATTTAATTTTGTGGATTTAATTGAAATTTGTGTCTCTTCATTTTGAAGATTTTTTGGTGTTTTACCTATTAATTTATTAAAATATTTATTTATATGTAGATGGAGAATATAATGTACAAAATGATACAATTAAAGTTAATGATTTTTTATAAAAAATCACATTTAATTTAATTTTTATTTATGATTCTAATAATGAGGAGGGAACCCACTCAAAGTATATTCATGATGAAAAGATGTTACAACTCTTACATCCGTCAGATGTCTTTGGATCAGATGAAAATGGGATAGTCGGATGCAACGTTTGTCTCTAAAAATATTATCTGGCCGTCCAAGATCAAAAACCCATGTTGTTTTGTATTATAGACTAGAAATAACTCGTGTCGTAACGGCACGGCATGAGGTTAACAGAGAGTTCTAATAAATATCTAGAGATAACTTGTTCCGTAACGACACTTCTTTAGTATGATATTTGACTGGTGCAAATTTTATTTTTTTTCCGAAGTTTAAATTAAATCGTGTTCCTTTGCAAGATAGGCTTTTATTTTGTTTTAAACGAAAATAATGTCTATATGTATATTGTAAAATTATTCATATACAATATCCAAAACCGAACACAAAATTATTTAAATAATAGTGTATATGCATATCTCACTTATGAGTTATGAATAAAAAAAATAAACAAATAAACTCATTTCCCATTAGATTTATCATGCCACCATTGAATCCAATTAATGCATGTATGATATATTATGATTTCATTTAATGTTTCTTTGAATATCTTGAGTTAAGAGGTTATGCAATAATTAAAGATTAATAAATTTTGATTCATAATGGGAGGGGTACAAAAACATTGACCGTCGGATGTCTTTCGTTGGGATGAGACTGGGATGGTCGGATGCAAAGTTTGTCTCTCAAAATGTTATCCGACCGTCCAATCTCAAAACCCATTCTGTTTTGTATTATAGATTTACAATCCCATAACAATTTTTGGTAGTTTTTATTACTAACAGTTTTATTGAAATAAATTAGGCAAGTAATTAAGGGTAGGCATGTAAACTGTTATGGTCTCCTTAATATCTTGACAAAGTCAAAGCGGGCTGTCTTTTTGAAACGAAGGGAGTATCATTTTTGGTAAACTTTATACTATTGAAAAGCATTTTAAAACACATATGTAATGAATATAAACATGACTATTAAATTATACATATTTCTTATAGTAATAATAACAAATTAAAATGGTAGTTTTTGAAATATCCCCTTGATTAAAGAGATAGCTTATTTATTTATGGGACAAAATTTAAAACCAACTAGCTCATCTAATTTGGGACGGAGGGAGTATATTCTAGCAGATTTCCTTAATTCAAACCCCAAATAACAATTATCATCGTACGTTATCACATATATCCATCATCTTCACCTGCAAAACATCATCCTATCCTAACAGGTAAAAGAAATTAAAAAAAAAAAATATCTTAACAAGTTTAATTGAAATAAATGTGATTTTTTATTTTTTATTTTTTTGATCATCAAACCACAAGTATTTCATTCCAGAAGAAACGTTTACATGATGGTTTTAAAGAGAAACAAGTACATCATAACATGAAAAAAATACAAAGAAAGATACAAAACGTAAATAAATCGCGAAGAGAAAGAGCGATCTATCACGATAGAACCCAAATCGTGTACTATGAGATTGGAGAAGGAATGGCATACGAATCCATAATTCGACCATTTTGATAGATTTTTTTCTTCTTAAAAAAGAGATGCTCCTATGATAGAGGAGGGATATGCCCAAAAATTCTTTATGTGCAACTAACCCGAACTCAATATCTATTTTTCTGATGAAGAAGAAATTGATCTTCGCCCTTGCTGAATCGTCGATGTACTTTTATCAAAAGAACTAAACACGAACAAATCGTTAGAAAGAAACACTATAAAAGTGTAGATAAAATCGCCCAAATGGCGAAGATAAAAATCGCTCTAATAGCGAAGAAATTATTGAGAACAACAAAAATAACTAAAAAACAAGAAAGCTTTGCTCAGATCTATCCCCTAAAGGACTAAATCTGAGCAAAGGAAGAAGAAGAAATTGATGGGTTTTTCTCTAGTTTTTGAGAGGTGGGGGAGAGAAGAGGAGAAATTCAATTATTCTTTTCCAATAAACATTTATTTATCAAATCACATTTGTTGGAAATAAATGTGATTTGATATAGTCCAACAGGATGCGTCATAAACGTGCGGGATACACACCTTTAAAGGAAGATTAAAAGTCCACCATCAACCTGGTGGATATATAGCTATATGGATGTCTTAGCATTTACGCAAAAACCTAATTCAGTTGAAAATTGGGGATGATAATAAGGTTCCTCGATTTATATGCATTGTGACAGCCGATACAAAGTTAGAAGAACTTCTTTTCCCGACTAATTTAATACAGTTTAATCTTGACATATTTTGCAAAAACATCCAAAATGGTCAACTGTACTTGTAGTTCTGGCACCATTAGTCATAGTAACTAGCATGTGAGCAGCAGGCTAGACTTCACAACCCAATTGAGTAGCGAGAGAAGAATCAATGAAGCTATGGGTACTTCCTATGTCAACCAGCGCAGTTATATATTTCTTCTTAATGAATCCAGGTATTCTATGGTGTCAGGATTGACATTTCCATTAAGGGCATGAAGAGACATCTTTATAACAGATTCAACTAAATTATTTTCAAGAACCTTTTGTGCATGCGGTAATTAAATCGAACTCATGTGCTTCATTCTCATCCACCATCATAAACAACTGTTGAGTTTTACATCTAACCTGGTTGATATTTTTCATCACAATTGAAACAGAGTCCTTGGGGTGCGGTGGAAGTTATAAGAAAGTTGGTTTGGGTTTCATGGAAGAAGCTTTGTGTTCCAAAGGTGAATGGAGGTCTAGGAGTGAAAAACTTGAGGAAAATAAATCAATCACTGCTAGTTAAGTGGATTTGGAGATTTTCGAAGTAAAAAAACAGCCTTTGGAGAAAGATAGTAAATGAGAAATTCACTTACAATAGCGAATTACTTGTTCCTGATGTGGATAATAAACCACAATGTATAAGTATGTGGAAGAATGTCACCAATATGGTTCTGACAGTTCAGAGTTTGGAAAGATTCACGGTTGGAAATGGTAAAAGCATACGCTTTTGGAAGGATCATTGGCTAGACAGTGGGAGATTGCAAGACTTGTTTCCGGTGGTTTTCAAGGTGGTCAAGATGAAGGATGCAACAATTTTCGATATGATAGCGAATAGACATTGGATTTTTGATTTCAAGAGGCCTTTAAATTTGAATGAGTAATTAGAATGGGATTTATTACGACGTGATCTTAATCAAGTTCCTAGTCTTGAAGAGGTGGATGACGATATGGTGATAATTGATAATTTCAGTGTTGCAAGATGTTATGAAAGGCTTACATGCGACTTGGAAGAATGTGGATTCGATAAGTTCCTTTGGAAAAGTAATATTCCCAACAAGGTGAGTTTTATTCTTTGGGCTACTTTCCATGATTCGTTCCCAACCAGAGATATGATGCTCCATAGGGGAGTAGACATTGATAGTGAGCAGTGTGTCTTGTGTGACGAGGAAAGAGAGTCTGCGAACCACATGTTTATTCACTGTAAGTACTCTACTGAGATTTGGATTTATTTCATTAAATCTTTTAAGATAGCTTGGTCAATGCCAAGAACTTTGCTTTACTTATTCGAAGCATGGTCTACCAATGTGTTACAAGGTAAGGATGTTTGGAAAATATTGCATTATGCGATATGCTGGATTCTTTAGAAGGAAAGGAACGAAAGGGTTTTTGGAGATCGTCACAAAGATGTGCAAGAAAGTATTGATTTGGTTAAGCAATTGGTAGTCTTATGTTCTTGTGACAGCGATACTTTGAAGTACGTTGACCCTAGCTTAATTTGGAGCAATTGGGACACTCTAATGTGTATGTAGTCTTCTCTGTATTGACCTTGGTTTAATCCTTGTTTTTTTTTTTAATATAACCTTCTCTTCGAAACTGAGTCCTTGGTATATTCTTTTACTCATTTACTCATAAGTCAATCTTCTATAACGAGATTTAGTTGTTGGGTTTAAAGGATGGAAAGGAGTGTTAGATATAGAACCCCCAACAGTGGAAGAAGTAACGCTACACCAAATTTAGGGATTAGCAACGATAACTGTCAATTGGAAAGTGGGGTCGCAATAGTTCAACTCTGTTACGAAAGTCGATGTTGCAGCTTTTCGCAACGGCTATATTGTCGTTGCAAAGTTTCGGTGTCAACCGTTTCAAACTGTTGCAACGTCAAAATGTCGCAACTGTTTTTAACAGTTGCGAAAGTAGATAGTCGCAATAGTTCTTAACAGTTGTGAGCTGGAACTTCGCAACAGTTTTTAGCAGTTGCGAAACTTTTGCAACATCAAAAAAATGGTGGTTTTGACCGGTCAAAAACCAGATTTTGATCTGGTCAAAACAACCAGTTCCCCTGTAAAAAAATCAAGTTCTCTGGTTCATTTGGAAATCAAAATCAAGTTCCATGCATTCTGAAAAAGTAGCAACATACAATTATTTCATTAATTACAGTTCTTTTAGACATGAGAACATACACACTAAAATTGGCACATTACAAGTGAGAACTTGCACATTAAAATTTGGCATCTTTAAAACTAACAAAACAAGAGAACATACCCAACACTTGGTTTTTTGAATAATCTTGTCACTTACACAGCCATTTTACATTTTTCATATCAATCATTATTCAACCTATGGTACAACCAACTTATACTAGTTCACTATACATATTACAAAGATTTAGCGCGAAAGCTGCTAAGATAGAGATGCAACTGAAAGCAAATTAAGGGAACTTTTGTTAGGGTAGTATCTACCAGGTACATAGGTTGCCGACTCTTAAAAACACCAATAAAATCACAAGGAATCACGACGTCCTTAAAATTTCAAGAAAACTTGATCTATGATATAACTCTAGTATGGATTTGGGAATAAACTCAAGCACGCATGAGATTTCAGAAGTAACATTTAGAAAACTTTGGATACAAACATACAATTTTACCTGGTGAATTAGCTGGTAAAAGATATGCTGTGGTTCGTATCTGGATCACCAAAATAAATTTTGCCTGCCTCGGAAGAAAGAGGAACATCATCAATTGATACACCCTTCCCTTTGCTCTCCATGCTAACCTGCAAGAGCAGTCACACCATCACATTAAGTAACTGGAGAACAAACCTATGGAGAGTAATGTTAATAGCCCATAACACTGTCAACACATGCCTGTTGGATATGAGGAGCGAACTTCTCTAGTGCTTGACAATATGGCAAGATCGCCTGGAGGAACACATAGAAATTATTAGTATTAAACAAAGAAGAACAATGCTTAACAAATAAAAATAACCATTTGTGATCACAAGAAAAGTATAAAGTTGAGTACTTGAGCCATAAAATCCCATCTGCAACACGAAATCCTACAGTTGTTCATCAGATGTTTACAAGAATAAACGAAACTAAAAGTAAACATGACTCGAATTGGTCAGCAACATAATGAAAGTGGTTTGGTAATGCATTTATCTCCCTTCTCTGTTGATTTTCTATCAACTATTCTGGTTTCGTGTAGTGTATACTCGGGTCATCTCTTACTAGCCCAACCAAAAATGCTAAGAAGAAATATGAGCACCTAAGATTGTTCAGTCAAAATCATCTTTTACACATCATATTTATCATAACTCTTTCATCTAATTGAGAGTGACTGAGTGAGCTCGAGGTTATAGGAAGCTTAACTGTTTCATCAAATTTGTATGTTTTATTATGTTTAACTTGTAGCTTAGACTCTTTGAATTCAGAAATTAAGAAAGTTATGAAGCTCTTACACTTAAAATAGGTTAACATCAACCATGCATTAGATTAGCTTTCGAGATTACAATTACACATCAGCATAATTGAAGCAATGTCCTGCACTAGAAATAAAAAATTAATCATTTGAGCAAGTTGACAAACATATATACTCTTATAAAACTGGTAAGCACGTAAACAATATAGAAAAATTAAGAACGTTGGAAATATATGAAAACCTGATTAGATCAGATGTGTCGGATCCTTAAGCTTATCCTTTCTTCCTTCTGATGAGCTACCTAAACATAGAACATTATTGCAAATCTTCAGGATTGCCAGAAAGGTCAATACTAACTACTGTCGCGTCTCTCATTTCCAATGCCAGTTGCACCCAACCAAACAAAAGAAACAGAACATAAAAACACTCTTATATACCTTAAATCAAATCGAATCACTAATACAATTAAAAATGTTGATTATAAATTAACTTGAACAGAAAACATCCTTACGGGCTTCAACTTCCCTCACACATAGTTCCCACTGTTGCTGCCCTGCTTTCACGAAGATCAATGAACTAATATATGAAAACCTAATTAGAAAATTTAAGAACTTGGGAAATATATGAAAACCTGATTAGATCAGATGTGTCGGATCCTTAAGCTTATCCTTTCTTCCTTATGATGAGCTACCTAAACAGATGAAATACAAAAACCATGAAGATTTGAGACATTCAAAAACTACAAATGGTAGTAAGTCATTCAATGATACAAATCAAGACAAACTAAAACAATTTCAATGTTTCGGTTTAGTAACTGCTGAAATAAAACAGTCCAGCTAGTCTAGTTCAAACTTTATATATATGGTAGACCATTATTGCGAATCTTCGAGATGAGGAAGTACCAATCTTCAGGATTTCCAGAAAGGTCAATACTAACTACTCTTGCGTCTCTCATTTCCAATGCCAATCGCACCCAACCAAACAAAAGAAACAGAACACAAAAATACTCTTAGATACCTTAAATTAAATCTAATCACTAATGAAATTAAAAATGTTGATTATAAATTAACTTGAACAGAAAACAGCCTTACGGACTTCAACTTCCCTCACACACAGTTCCAACTGTTGCTGCCCTGGTTTCACGACGATCAATGAAACTAATACTAGATCAATGAAACCAAATGAATTATCGGATAGGGAACTAATCAATAAATAAGAGTCCAAAACTCCAATTTCCAAATATAAATTGACTGTCAAATGTGGACATAGCTCATCAGCAATCATATAAATGAGTGCTTAGAAGCAGTTCCTCTATCGCCATCTAAAGATTGAATGGATTATATATATTTCAGATGAAATTCAAATAGGAGAATAACACTTGTTAGATTATATGCCATCTAAATGAAAGAAGATTAATTTTTCAATGTAAAAGACTGACAGTTGAGTAAGCTTGGAATGCAACAAGATAGCAGGCAATATATACAAGTAAGCATGAAACTACAAGATGCATATATACATACAGCTTATATACACATTAGTCTACAACAAATTCTCCCACTCTAGCATGCAATTATGTTCATCATGATCAAGTCTGAGAACAACACTTAAAAAGAAATCAAATTCAATTGTCAGTATTCTTTATTCAAGTCTTATTCAAGGTTATAAAAGACACTGACTTATATCCTTTGTGTTATAAGTACACTTCTGTAACTCAAATCTTTTTCAAAATTATGGCTGATGAGTACTCATACTGAAAGCCAAATCTTAAACTGTTCAGAAGTCTATCCATTTCCTAATAGTTTCCATTCCTTTCGTAATTTCATCTTGTACAACCTCAAATTGATTGCGTTTATGCAGTTGCTATACTGTTACTCTAATGATAAATCTAGAAAATTGGCTAAAGTGATGTTTCTGGGCTACTTTAATATCTTACTTTAGATTCCTAAACTGTCAATCAAATTACAAAATTGTCAATCAAAGTAACCTCCTGTTACTCTAGAATTGCTTAAAAACTATCGACCCAAGATAAATACCATCTGATAATAGCATTCCAAAACCCAATTAACATATTGAAAGAAATAATCAAAGGTAAGTTAATCCAAGAAAATTAGAGTGTGATAATTACCATGAGCGAGCTCAGGTTTCTCTGTCAAAGAAACTCTATAAACTACTCCAAAAGCACCTTCACCCAACTTCTTACACCACATAAAGGCATCCTGCACAATTAAAACACACATAACACAGAAATTACAAACTTTAAAGCAATAACTAAATTTAGCAAATTTTAGACAATCAAATCAAAATAATGTAAAAGATGCAACTTTAGACATGACTGAATTTAGCAATTTTATCAACAGCTTCAACACAACATCAACCACACGAACAATATATTCATCTACAAACTCCCCAAACATAAATCCCATGACTTCTATAGGAACCCAGCTCTTCCTGTAACAAAATCATATTTGAATGTCAATAAACCCTAATTTTCAAACAAAAAACACAACAATAATGAACTATACCAAAAACCCATTATAACTCTACAAATCCAGAACTTATTAGATGACATAACCCTAAATTTAGAAAATAAATGTGGATCTGAGAATTGCTAGTCTAAACCCTAATAAAAAAATATCAGAATGAAAAAAATTACCCTAATAAATTGGTGTTGGTCGGCGATTTGGGATTTGAGATCTCTGAAATCAACAAATCATTCGACCTTAATAATATTAATGATTCAAGCCTTTATATGTTCTCTAAAATCAGAGTAGTTTAACCCTGAAAGTACAGAAGAGAACGAGAGAATCATAGAAGAAAGATAAAAGAAAAGAAAGGGATCTGAAAATTATTATCATCATCATCACTGTGTGTGTAGTAAAACGATCGATGACAAGAAGAAGTTGAACCCTAAGAGAAGTGGGAACGAGAGGGAGAAAATAATGAAAAATGAAAAAAAAATGAGACTTCTTGTCGATTTTTAGTCCAAACCTGAGTCATTTTTGAAGTTTACTAAGAATCTGAATGGGCTGAAACCAAGTCATATAAAAGTGTAGGCAACCACACTGAGAAGTCGCACGCGTACAACCCTAATCAGTTGCGAATCACAACAGAATAAAACAGTTGCGAATTTTGTTGGGAAGAACTGTTGCAATATTTTTGCAACTAAAAATTCGCAACAGGACCTAAACTGTTGCGAAATCTAGTTACTAATCCTTGAATTTGGTGTAGTGTAATATTGGGTTATGGAGTAGAGAATCTACTGAAATTGGAAGTAGTGGTAGGTTGTTTGAGTGGGAGTGGTTTTTAAGGTTGGATCAGAGAAGAAACAGCTACATGTTGCAATCTGGCTAAGAAAAAAGCTCAAGAGAGAGTGGTAGGCTTGTGCATCTGAACTAAATTTTTCAAAACCTCTTTTAAGCCACTAATAACACTTAGCACAAAATATTCCTCAGTAAGATGAGGATATTGACTCAAGATTAAAGCTTTAAGTTGTTCAAACTGCTCAAAATACTCATCTGTAATTTGAGATAATTTATTAAAATAGACCACATAATTATCATTAGCCAGATCTTCAAAATGGCTACAAACCTCTAGGTGTATAGAAGCAAACTCTGTTTTATGCTCTTCAATAATGAAATCAATCTGAAGATATCTCTTACACTATCTGACCTAAATGCGAGGATTTTCTCTATTGAATCTAGGAAAATCAATTTTTGGTTTTCTCTATTAAATCTAGGAAAATCAATTTTTGGTGTTTTATAGTGAATGTTAAAGAAACTATGGTTGGGTGTATGAAGGTTACTAGCAGCAGACGCTGGAGTGTAATAAGGAGAAGGAATATTTGCTTGTGGTGTGTTTTACCAAACTTTTCTTGAGACGCCTTATTAGAGCATTGCTCGGTCGAACTCACATGCGTTGCTATGTCAAGCATGTTTGTCAATGTTAGTGATCAAAACTATAAAGTCTTGATTTCTAGTATATTCTAGATAAGGTCTCGAACTAGGATAGAAAGTGTAGTTGAGCTCAAGAACTCCATGACAATCATCATACAAGACAATGGACTACTCAAGGAACCAGTGGATCTTCATCGACTAAAAGGTATATGGAGACTTGAACTTATCTATCACTCAAAAGTATATCTACTCTATCTCCTATCTTGAGACAAAAATAGTTTTACTATATAGACTAAGAATATACACATGTGATATTTCGAGATGAGTATATCTCGCTTATCTATTTCCCGAAATATGTGTTAGTAAATCTTTTGCTTTAGCCAAGTTCATCTTTACATAGTTACGAAAGTCATGTTATGTTTCAATCACTTTGGAAATCGCTCTGACGAAAACTAGTTTGTGAATAACAACTATAAGACGTCCTCTGAGAATGTTTCAATGGTTGAAATGAGAGTTTAGATAATTTAACCACTAGGGGATATAAACATTGTTGTGGTAACACATATATGTATAAGTCCTTAGCACTTGAACCGAAGTTTGCAAACTTTGTTGATCAAGTGAAACCGGAACTTGAGCAGTCAACCCAGTCCACGAACGTGCGTAGTTCTCGAACCCGAGAATTTATGTTGGAGTTGTATCTCGGTTTCAGTCCGCGAACTGACGAAAGTTCTCGCACCCGAGAATTTCTGCTGGAGTTTGTAAACTCCATTTGGTTAACTTGAGTCCGCGAACCTCAGTGGTTATGTCTAAAAACGATGTTCTTGAACTTATCTAAATTATCTAAGGAATGCTATTGCAAACCGTGGATTTATAGTTCATGAATCGATTTGAGTGAATCACATCTTTTTTGCTTCAATTGTATCTTGTATAGTACATGAGATCTCATAGCAATTGAACAACTCTCTAACTAGTTCATTTAAGTCATTTGGACTAGTTATGGTGAAGAAGAATGTGGTTGATATGAAAGTTATCATTTGGCTAAACCATTTGGTTGACTAATATTGAACCAACAATTGTACACGTTTGGGTACGGTTACACCTAGATTTATCAAAAGACGGAACAAAACTCATAGGTTTATTCGTGGGAGACAAATTATCTATCTTGTAGACTTTTCAGTGTGAGACGGATTTGTTTATTAAATTCTTCGACTTTGGGTCATAGAAACTTTTGGTTGTCGGTGAAATCAGCTAAGGAAATCAAGTGCGCAGTATTATGCTGGGATTGGAGGCGTAGGAGGATAAATGTACCTTGGATCATTGTGAGATTGATTGGGGTTCAACTACAGTCCAAACCGAAGTTAATTTGGAGTAGGCTAATGTCTGTAGAGGCTTAATACAATGTATGTTTAATCTGGACTAGTGTTGATGGTGAATTTTAGGCAAGGGGTAAAAACGTAAAACCCCATGACCTAGTGTTATCAGCAACACATTAACTAAGAACATTTAATTCAGGTGCAACTAATGAATAGGGGTATTTTTTCAAAATACCGGATTAGGGTTTTCGACACAGAACCCTAATTCCAAAACCAAGCCCCTTTGTGCGCACCATGGCAACGATGCCAAAACTAAGCAGCATACTGCGCACCATGGGAACGATGCCAAAACCAAGCCGCTACCCAGTTGTAGTACCCCGCAACTTGGCTAAGGTGGCCGTATGTGCCATTTGCACATGCCAACACGTTAACACTAGCCACTTTCTATTTCAAGCCGCTACCCAGTTGTAGCGCCCGCAACTTGGCTAAGGTGGTCGTGCGTGCCATTGGCACATGCCAACACGTTACCACTAGCCACTTTCTATTCCAAGCCGCTACCCAATTGTAGCGCCCGCGACTTGGCCAAGGTGGCCGTACGTGCCATTAGCACATGCCAGCATGTTACCACTAGCCACTTTCTATTCCAAGCCCCTACCCAATTGTAGCGCCCGCGACTTGGCCAAAGTGGTCGTGCGTGCTGTTGGCACATGCCAACACGTTACCACTAGCCAATTTATATTCCAAGCCTCTACCCAATTGTAGCGCCCGCAACTTGGCCAAAGTGGCCGTGCGTGTCATTGGCATATGCCAACACGTTACCACTAGCCACCTTTATCCCCAACCTGTTAGCCAATTTCCAAGGCATTCCGCACATGCCACACATGCTCCACTAGCGACTTTGGCATTTCCATCCGCTCTCAAAGTACAACTTGCGTCCAAGGAATTCTGAACATCCCTTGTATGATTTCTACCTATAAATCCAATTCCAGCAGACCCTGGATTGCCCTTAGCAGCACCATCGCAACATATCAAGACTTGATTCTGTTTAGGTAATGTAAACCATATCTCTTTAACTCTTACAAAATGACTTTTCACACCCCTTATTTCAAATTGCATCAATACATTTAGGTCATACATGATGTTATTCATTTTACCCTTCATTCTTACCTGTGATTATTTTGTAAATTTCAGAATTTTATGTTTAAATTGGGGATTTCATCTTCATATATCTTCTTATTTCTTGTCAACCAAACTTCTACCATCAGGGTGAATGCACTAATGTACCAAATTTCTTTCACAATTGAACTCTTATGTTTAACACAGTTATGAATATCTTCAAAGATGGAGGGAAGAATAAAATTAAACATACCTCCAAGCCAATGCCATAATTTCTCACTGAAAGAGCAGTTCCAAAGTATATGGTCTAGATTATCTTGTCTAGATCCACAAAGATAACACTTTGATATAGTGTTGAATCCTTTATTCCTTACATTCTCCTCTGTTGCAATTGCCTCCATCAAAGTCTTCCACATATTACAAGCTGTATATGGATGAACACTTGCATTCCACACCTTTTTAGCCCAATGAACTGTAGGAAATTTTGTTCTCATCAATTGCACAACATTTGCCACTGTAAATTTACCAGTTATATCATTAACCCATATTATTCTATCTTTTCCTTCCCTAATACTTGGTAGATCATTAATATTCACCATGCCCTCCATCTCTTTTGGTATTTTCCATACTCCATTCACTATTAAATATTTTACTCTCATATTTTGTTCCTGTATAAAAAAAGGGTCCATCTGATGTGATTCTATTAAAATATTCTCAGATAACCATTTATCCTTCCACACAGAAATATTACTGCCATCTCCAACTAACCACCTACTCCCTTCATTTAGTTCCTGCATTACCCATTTCAAACCAGGCCAGATGGATGATTGCTTGTAAGAAGTTATCCACTCACCTTTTTTATCATTAAACTTTGCTTTCATGAAACTTGTCCATTCTTCATCTTCATTTTCAATTCTCCATAATAATTTCAGCAATAAAGCTTTATTTAACACCTCAAGCCTTCTAATTCCCAGTCCACCTTCTTCCTTTGGAGCACATACTGCATCCCATTTAACTGTAATGAGTTTCTTGACTGATGGATCCCCAGTCCAAAGAAAATTTCTTATTATTCTTTCAAAAGCTTGTATATCTGTCTTAGGCCATTTGTAAACTGACATATTATATACTGGAATGCTACTTAAAACAAACTTGATTAATGTAAGTCCAGCTGGAAAAGCAAGCATCTTACCTATCCAACCAGCTAGCAGCTTTTGTAACATTTCCACAATCCCCCAAGTTTGATCTACTATCACTCTTCCTGGTTTTAATATTACTCCCAGATACTTATCAAGAAATTCTGACAATTCCATCTGTAAATTCTCTGCTATTTGTCTTCTCCTATGTTCAGCAACTCCACCCACAAAGCATTTACTCTTGGTTTTGTTGACTTTTTGACCAGAAGCTTGTTGATATTGTAACAATAGATGCATTAGTTTTTCTAAAATCCTCTTGTGACCATTACAAAAAATGAAGATGTCACCTACAAATAAAAGATGTGAAGGTTGGCATCCATTTCTATTCACCATTGCTTTAATTTCACCTTCCTGGACCATTTTGAATAAGTTTCTACTTAGTACTTCTTATGAAATAACAAAGAGTAGAGGAGATAATAGGTCTCCTTGCCTCAATCCCATACTCACATCAAAGAAACCTACCGGACCTCCATTAATTAGTACAGATATTCTTGCAGAATGCAGTATTTTCGCTAACCAATCAATACCTGTTTTTGAGAATCCAAAGTGTTTTAAAGTTTCAAACAAAAACTCCCAACTAAGGGAGTCATATGCCTGTGTTATATCAATCTTTAATCCCACATTTCCCCATCTCCTTTTAACATTTAGTTCATTTACTAACTCTGAAGCAAGAACAATCTTTTCCTGTATACATATCCCCTTAATGAATGCACCTTGTTGACTAGATACCACTTTACCAATAATAGTACTCATTCTAGTTGTGATAATTCTAGTAAGTATCTTGAACCAAAAATTTGCCAATGGGTCTAAACTGTTCCGCTCTTCTAGCTCCTTGAATCTTTGGTAAGAGAAATAGAAAATTTGAATTCATGCCTTTAGGTATAAACCTACACTTCCAGCAATACTGTATTGCACTAACCAGGTCACTCCCAATTATTTCCCAAGCATATTTATAGAAATTTCCAGAAAACCCATCTGGTCCAGGGGAGCTGTCTCCATTCATACTAAACACAACATTCTTTATTTCAGCATCAGAAGGAATGTAATCTAAGAACATATTGTCTTCTTGTGTGATAACTTTGGGAATTACATCAAAAATCCCATCTGCAAACTCCACTGGTTGATATTCAATTTTTTTTTTTGCTGAAATGAGAAATCAATAGATTTGCAATTTGTTGTTAATCTGTAATTATATTTCCATCCATATCTTCTAGCTCTGCTATATTATTAGCTGTATTTCTCAACTTAATTGAAGCATGGAATTTTTTTGTATTTGCACCCCCATAGTTAAGCCATTGCACTCTTGATTTAGATTTTAACAGCTCATTGTAATTCCGAGTAGCAATTTCCTGTTTTTTTTTTTTTTTTTTTTTTTTAACAAAAAACAGATTTATTGATTAAAGAATAGAAATTACAAGAATCAATAAACTGAAAACAGAAAAGGGACAACAAGTCCAAACTAAAAGGAAAGAGAGCCTAAACAATGATAAGTTCATCAATCCAAAATAAGCCCAAATAACAAGCCCATCAACTGAATATGTGATATGTAGAGTTAGGGAATTCCATCCTGTACATGGTTGCAGGCCTTTCATTGAACTTTAGTATTTGATTTTTGGCTAACAACACACCCTTCTTTGCAAAGAAATCTGCAGAGAAGTTAACTTCTCTAAAGACATGGTTGAAGTGAATTGAACTCAGGTTACTGCATACATATCTCCACCTATTCCAAATGAACCAAGGAATTTTATTTTTTGCAAAGGCATTGATTTCTGCTGTAGAATCAGAGTTGATTGTTACCTTGTTCTTAAGTTCAGAGACTACCCATTCTAGTGCAGTTATAATTCCCATAATCTCAGCAACAAAATTTGTAGAAACACCAAGACCTCCACTTTGTGCTGTTAAGAAAGTCCCATCATGGTTCCTGGCAATAAATCCATAGCATGCATTTCCAGGGTTGCCTCTTGAGGCACCATCACAACAAAGTAAAGTCCTGTCAGGGTCAGGTAAAGAGAAAGTGCAATCAATGGCTGAATAGCTTATGACTTTCCTTCACTTCATGTTAAAGAATTTCAGAATCTGTAAATCATAAGCAGAGTTATGCATACATCCTTTGAGTCTTGGCTCACAGTCTTGAATCATTGAGAAAATTCTTTTCTGAGAAAATGTGCTATTTGGTGTTATGTTCTCAAAGAAAATTTTGTTTCTTGTAAACCAAAGGTAAACCATGATGTTAAAGGATGCTAAGTACCAAATTTCCTGAATGGCTGAGCTTTTCATCTTGCATACTTCCATGATATCTTCAAGGGATTTTGGATTTTTGAAGGAAAAAATCCCTCCAATCCATTTCCACAATATTTGACCATAATCACAGTCCCAAAGAATATGGTGCATAGAGTCTTGATCTTTATTGCACAAGTAGCATCTTGAAGCAATATTAAACCCTCTTTTTTTTCACATTCTCATCAGTATTACAAACCTCTCTTGTAATCTTCCAGACATTACCTGAAGTAGATGGGTGAATACAGGATTGCCAAATTTTCTTGTACCATCTTAACTTTGGTTGTTTTCTCCTGATGCAGTTTATTGCACTTGAGACAGTGAATTCTCCAGTTTGAGTTGCTGTCCAAATCATCTTGTTTGTTCCCAAAGAAAGAATAGGAAGATCTTCAGTGGTTATAAAATCAAGCATTTCCTCAGGAATAACCCATGTATTTTTATGAATCAAACTATCAACTCTCTTATGAATATGTTGTTGAATGTATGTATTTTCAGGGAATAACTTTAGAATGATTTTGTCAAGAATCAAGGTATCCTTCCAAATGGAAATATGTTTGCCATCTCCAACAATCCATCTAATATTATCATAAAAATCTTGTAGAATCCATTTAATACCAGGCCAGACAAATGATTTCCTATAATACTGGATCCAATTACGATTAGAATCTTGATACTTAGCTAGGAAGAATAAAGCCCAGTCTTCATTATAAGTGAGAATTCTCCAAATAAGTTTCATGAGAAGGGCCTGGTTAACATCTTCTAATTTTCTGATTCCCAATCCACCTTCCTCAGAGGTACACAAAATTTATCCCAATCTAAAGTAATATATAATGACCCGTACCTCCACCGATACTGTCCCCACTTAGCCACTGCGGTTATCCGGCAGTGTGGGGTTTTTAACGAGCATCGCTGCGGTAATCCAACAGAAACTTCCCGGATGGTCACCCATCCCTGGATTACTCCCGCCCGAGCACACTTAACTGCAGAGTTTTCTACCAACTCTGGAGCCAAATGTGCTGAAAAGGCCTCGGTATAATGTAAACATTCATTGTCTCCTATGAGAGCAGTATATGGCATAATCCCCTAGCATACTCCACCACCCGAGCACAATCGAACGACCCCTAGTTGTATCCCAACTAACACCGATAGTGTTCCCACTTACCCACTGTTGTTATCCACCAGTGTGGGATTTTTAATGGAACTACTGCGGTTATCCAGCAGTAGCTTCCCGAGAGGTCACCCATTCTGTGACTACTCTCGGCCGAGCACGCTTAACTGAGATGTTTTTCCCCATAACTCAGTCAAGTGTACTCATCAGGCCTCGGTGTTAGGAAAGGAAAAACCATTACTTATATTCCAATCGGCCAACCACTGCCGAAATTGGGGTATTACAATACCACCACCTTAAATTGGAGCCATCCTCGGCTCCAGAATATATACACAAGCCCAGATCTCCGACGTTCCCTGCCCCTCATGAGACCAGTACCTGACTTATCGCGTCCAGCGTACTCTCTCACCCTCGGCAGGTAACCCGTCGTCGGCTCTGATACCATTTATAATAACCCGTACCTCCACCGATACTGTCCCCACTTAGCCACTGCGGTTATCCGACAGTGTGGGGTTTTCAACGGGCATCGCTGCGGTAATCCAGCAGAAACTCCCCGGATGGTCACCCATCCCTGGATTACTCCCGCCCGAGCACAAGCGAACGACCCCTAGTTGTATCCCAACTAACACCGATATTGTTCCCACTTACCCACTACGGTTATCCAGCAGTGTTGGATTTTTAACGACACTACTGCGGTTATCCAGCAGCATCTTCCCGAGAGGTCACCCATCCTGTGACTACTCTCGGCCGAGCACGCTTAACTGAGATGTTTTTCCCCACAACTCAGTCAAGTGTACTCATCAGGCCTCGGTGTTAGGAAAGGGAAAACCATTACTTTTCTGCTGCGGTAATCCAGCAGAAACTTCCCGGATGGTCACCCATCCCTGGATTACTCCCGCCCGAGCACACTTAACTGCAGAGTTACCAACTCTAGAGACAAATGTGCTGAAAAGGCCTCGGTATAATGTAGACATTCCTTGTCTCCTATGAGAGCAGTATCTGGCATAATCCCCCAGCATATTCCCCCACCCGAGCACAAGCGAACGACCCCTAGTTGTATCCCAACTAACACCGATATTGTTCCCACTTACCCACTGCGGTTATCCAGCAGTGTGGGATTTTTAACAGCACTACTGCGGTTATCCAGCAGCAGCTTCCCGAGAGGTCACCCATCCTGTGACTACTCTCGGCCGAGCACGCTTAACTGAGATGTTTTTCCCCACAACTCAGTCAAGTGTACTCATCAGGCCCCAGTGTTAGGAAAGGAAAAACCATTACTTATATCCCAATCGGCCAACCACTGCCGAAATTGGGGTATTACATAATAAGTTTCTTATCCTCAGCATGCCCACTCCAAAGAAAATTTCTAATAATTCTTTCACTTGCATCAATTACTTTTTTGGGCCATCCTGTTTCCCTCTAGCAGTTACTAAAATCATTATTTTCTGGCTGAGCATTTGAATTCAATGTAGCAACAAGAACCTCTTCATCAGTTTGTTTAACTTGAACTCTCAGATCACCAAACACCTCCCAATTCCACTTTTTAACACAAGTTTTGAATTTTTTAATTTATACATGAATACAAAAGCTGGATTGCCTTCACATTCTTCCTCCCAAGATTTTTGAATTAAACATCTAAATTCTGGATGAGAGGTCCAAACTGATTGATACTTAAAAGGAATATTACTAGGTTTAGGAGTATTTAGAGTACAACCAAATAGTAGACTATGATTAGACACTCCCCTAGTACCAACATTATAACTCCATCCCTCATATAAATCCAGCCACTTAATGTTATAAAAAGCTTTATCCAAATCACATAAAATTATTTTCCGGCCCACTCTGTTATTACACTATGAAAATTTTATACCAGTTTATGAGCTTGAACCAATCTGCATGATTCTAAACAATCTCTAAATTCAGTCATTGAAATTCTTAAAGGACTTCTTCCCCCAACTTTTTCTTCACCATTTAGTACTACATTAAAATCACCAATGACTAGCCATGGCAATTCCATCTCACTTAACCACTCCAGCTCCTCCCATAATTCTCTTCTATCCACTGTTAGACATGATGCATGAATGCCAGTAACTAAAACTTCACCAACCTTTACAGTAATTGCTTGTTTAGTTGTTGAAACCACAGTAGGTTGAGATAAAGAAGAATGAAAAAATAACCAAATATTTTCCTTGGATGTTTCACTTGAATTGTGTATCAGCATTTTACTCATACCATGTAAATGTAATCTACTAATAAAACTACTAGTAACACTCACTTTAGGCTCAACTATCCAGAGTAAGGAAGGATTAAATAACTTAACTAATTTTTTTAACTTATCTTGGGATTTCTTTATCTTCAAGCCTCTGATGTTCCAAAATATCACTCTCATGGATCAGATTTGGTATGAGAATTTAAGGGACTTCTCCCTCTGTATTCTTAACTAAATTTTTGGCAGCAACCTTTCTTATTGTAATTAGAGATATACCTGTAGTTTTACCTTTCATACTTTTAGCTTCTTTCAGTTTGTTAGAGGGTATTCAACAATTTTATTTCTACTCTGCTCAGCCATTTCAGCACTTTGTTCTTCTACCACTTCCATCAACACTTGAAACTTACTTGCAGATGCAAAAGAAGTATTATCCTTAGCATTCTTAACTGCAAGATTCAGAGGTGGTATACTTGTAGATGCCTTAAGTAATTTTTTCCATAGATAATGGAGGAAATTCAATTGTAGAATCAATAACTCCAGTAAAAGGTGTTTGGTCCTTAAAAGAAATTTCTCCTTCTTCCAATAATGGTGAAATGATTTTATCAATAACTCAATCTTCAATGAAATTTTCTGAGTTTGGCACTGAACTTGCAGATGGAGTAAAACAAATATCAAATCCTACTTTAGGAGATTGAGTAATATCTTTATTCTTAGGCTGCCATGTTTTCTTATGCTTCACAACCTGATCAATAATTTCAGGATTGATTTCCCTTCTTTTAATTCGATATTTTGTAACATAATGCCCCACAGATTTATAATGACTACAGAATTTAGGTACCTTTGTCACTCTTACTGCTTGATCAAAACCACCATACTTTGATTCAACCCATACACTACTTGGAATAGCCTTTGACAAGTCCATTTCCACCAAGACACTAGCATAAAATCCAATATCCTTATTCAAAGTATTTTCATCAACTTTAATAGGGAGACCAAGGGCTCTTCCAATCGACATGATAACTAGTTCATTCCAATACTCAATACTCAACCCTAGAAGATTTATCCACACAAAAGCATTTGGTGATTTTTGATTGTCAGGATTAAAATTCTTTTCCCAAACCCTCAATTGTAAACTTTGAGTTTCCACCCTCCAAAATCCAGAATAAACTTTGATTTGATCACTTTCATTATCCAGTTTAATTATAAAGAAACCCTTTCCTATTGGGATAAATTTGCAATTACCAAATAATTTCCATTGTTGCTTCAAACTCGATTCCACCAAATCCATTTTCAACTTAACTAAATCCAGTCTACCAATTAAGCTATATTTTCATTCATCTAAACATGCATTCATAACATCATCAGGAATATACAGTGAAGGATTCATACCTTTTTTTCCAACTGAAAATTTAGAGCAATCCATTTTGATAGTTTCAGAAAAGTTTGAATCCAATCTAAAAGATAAGTCTTCCAAAGAATTCGACCTCATTACAATTAGAAATATCCCAAATATTCACACCAATCACTAAAAACAAACTCCTGATTAACCAAAACCACCTGAATTAATAATGAATATAGCTTGTCTCCGAGATCGAGAAGAAATTTTTTTACTGAGTCAATCACCGAGTCGATCAACGATTCCCAGAGCTCAATCTCAAAGGTTGTTATGACTCCATTCGAATTGTTAAATGAAATACGAAAGGGAGAGTGGCTGGAAAAGTACATCATTTTAGGGATCGGAGGCCTTGAGCCATCGCGAGTGATTTATCACGCCTTCAGGTGTGTCTATGTTGATGAGATTGCAATATCCTCCTAAAAGGATGTCCGCCACCATATACGGCTCGTCTTTTCTTCCATTGGGCGAATCAATTTGAATAACCATTTTTACAGTCATCTTCCCAACTTGAAACGAGTTTACCTTAACCACTATATCTCCGATTGAAAATGGGTTCAGGCATCATGCAACCGTTTGATTCTTGGATTCATTGGTTTCGATGGCCTAGCACCCCATTCATATATCTTGACAGCGCCCGTGCCAGTAATCGCGTCGAGTCCCCATGACAGAATAGGGGAAGGAATGACTGGTTGTAGAGAAGGTCGTTCGTACAGACTTACTTGAGTTTGAAATCCATGAGATAGCGCCAACAGGTCTTCTCCAGGTATCTGGGTTCCATTGATAACTCGTCGATGCGATAACCAGTGAGATGATTTGTTGGAAATTCTTTCGGACATGGACGTCGGTAGAGGGTGCACATCTAATTTCACTTTGTTATCGAGTACCCATAAGTGCCCCAATATCATGTCGTGACCCAGTTCTTTGATAATGTGGAATTTGCTATGCGTTATAGCGTCTCCCATCTTGATATCGAGGTTGATATAGCCATGAGCGTTTAAAGCTTCTCATCTAGGGTTCTTAATCACAGACGGGGAATGGGTAGCGTCTTGTTTTGTAAATCCCGCAACCTTTAGTGTCTTGAAAGTAATGATGTTAAGGTCAGAGGCCGCGTCGATGAGCGTGTTGTCAAATTCGATACCTCTTAAACGGGACGTGGTCAGAAGTCCCCAGTTCTCCCCTTTGATTCTGCCCGTTGGGAAAGCTTGGGCCCCATGTGTGGTTTCCGGGGAGAGAAAAAGTCGTTTGCCGGATACAACGCGATTGAGAGCTACGAAAATATCTTGGCGCTACAATTTAGAAAGATAGATAATTTCGCATACATGCTGCATCATGGATTGTACAGTCTCGTGAACGGAGTCCCTAGAGAACCCACAGTTTCTTATTGGGAGTGGGTCTCGATATACTCCCTCGTATCCTAGTTGAATCTCTCCCGCTTCTATATTTAATTTCTTTAAAAATATGCTTTAATCTATTGCAATTACTGGTCGGGTGGTGAACGAATCTGTGGTAATGGCAGTACTTGGGGTTCGCCATCTCAGCCATAGTTGGTGGACGTCTGGGAGGTGGCAGTCTGATGACATTATCTTGTATCCATGCTTCTAGGAGGTCAATCACCTCCTCGATGGGAAACGGGAAATCGAAGGTATTCCCTTCGGTTTCATGATGATGCAGGGGAACTTTAGTGGCGGTCTTCCGTGGCGGGATTTACCATTGCGCCGGTGCTTTACGTTTTGGCTGGTGGCCTGTAGTTTGGGCCTTCCTTTTTCCTCTTTTGTTCACTATGTTCATAGAGGATGAGCCGCCATTAAATTGCTTGCTGGTGAGGCATCTATTCTCGCGAGTTTCACGCGTGTCTTCGGTTCCATTTGGCCTAGTTCTTTCCAGTAATGCTGGTGCTGTCGTTGCGGATCGTCTAGCGGCTTCATGGAGTTTGTAGAATGTTTGAAAGCGCAAGTTTTCTAGCAAGGCGCGGTAAATAGGAACCATACCATTGATGCACGCGTTCACTAGCTGTTGTTCAGTCATGTTTGGGTCGTGACAGTGGAGCGCCTGAACCCTGAACCTTTTGACAAAATCATTTGGATGTTCATTATCCTACTGGTACATTCTTCCGAGATCTGAGAAAGTAAATTGTTCAAACATGAATAAGTACTTCTTGTAAAACGCGGTTACCATGCTACTCCAGTTGGGAATACTATTCAGCGGGATGTTGTTGTACCATGTATACTCCCTTCCGGTAAGTGATTTTGAGAACTCCCTTAGACGAAGAACGTGCATATATTCATGTTCACCTAGGGATTCCAAGAATCGGGAGACATGCTCATGTGAATTCACAGTACCATCGTACATGGTTAATTGAGGAGAGGAGTACCCCCTTGGAAGAGGATTCTTTGCATTTTGGATGGGTAAGAGTTTTGGTGTTGATGCATGTCCAGTTCATCATTCTTGATTCGGTTTCAGAAAAGTTGCTCCAGATCTTCTCGCGTGACGAAGTTGGACGGATGATTTCTTTCTAATGGGATTCTAGCACGGATTTCCTCATCCTCGGAGGCATGCTCCGCCGATGTGCTAGCGTTGGGGTTGTTGGAGACGTTTTTAAACGGCTCTGGAGGACGCGACTCACGTGGTAGCCACTCTGTCAGGGTCTTGATAAAGACGAGTACTTCCTTCTGTGTTGAAACCATATCTATCTTGGCTCTGGAGAGCATTTCCAGTCGTTCTATCAAATCTGTGATGGTGACATAAGGACGACTTCCTATGGTCCCTCCGATCTCTCGTCCCGTCAGTGCGGTAGTTGGAACCTTAGTTGTGGTTGGAGATGCCATGCTAGACGAAACATTAGGAGCCGCAGCGGCAGCTCTCTGGTGACTGGTGGCGTAATGCCCGAAGAGGTGTTTTCGTTTCCGTGATTATAGGGTTATGCAGATATATTAGAGGCGACGGCGGCTCTGGCCCTGGTGATTAGCGGTGTTACGCTTGAGGGGGTGCATTCAGAGTTACTGTAGTCACTAGGTGATGCAACGACGTTATTGGGAGAGACATTAACATCAGGGACGTGCTATTTGATGGTATTCTCGGTAGCCGCTCCAGACCTGAGTTCCACCATATTGGGATTGACGTTCGGGAAAAGAAATCAGGAGTTGGAGTTGATATTGTAACAGATAGATAAATCCTCCCGCTGTGGTCACCAATTTTTTGTAGGTGAAAATAGTTTCTGCTGATTTCGGTAATTGCGGGTGTGCAGGTGAGAAACAATTTAAACCCTAAACAATGTACTTCAAGGGAGTACTTTAGATTCGAGAGATAAATCTGTACAAGTCCGGCCTAAACCAAGAAATGGCCGTTCCCGACTTACTTCGGTCACAAAGTGGAGGATAATGGGTTGGTTTTGGGGAGGGAAGCAAGGAAAGTGGTGAGACCAGAATAGTTGATTCTAGAAGAGTAGTTGGGTTACTACGACTTGTTATCAGAAAAGTGAGAGAGCTAACAAGGTGAGCTAGCAAGTAAGTATTTTTGAGTGTTGTATCTCCCGTATGAACTTGTTGTTCAATGGAAATATGTAAGACCTATTTATACAAGTCGAATTAAAAACGTACCCTGGTCTCATTAAGGAGTGGGGAAGTAAATGGGAGGAGGTGGTAACCGTATGCATGGAATTGATGTTCCATAAAGTGGTTAACGCATGAAAATGGTTTTCATGAAACTGCTAACATTATGGAATTGATGTCCCATAAAATTTTTAACGCATGTGCTTTATGTCCCATGAACGTTTCACACATAACTTCCCGTATTTACTAACCGCATCACCCTTATGACACTTCCTTATGACGGGCGTAGTGTACGCCGCACGCTGTAAACCTCCAAACCAATACCCAAAGATGATCCCCCAGTTTTTGTTGATGTCTCGAATGTTTTTGGAAAACATGTAGCATGTTGTTGTGGCTTGGAAAGTCAAGCTCGGGAAACTTGTTAGCCTGGTGACCTTCGACGGTCGAGATTTTGCATCTTGAAAGGAGGGGCAACCGTTGATCGTTGCACGCATTCGTTTTGGTAGCCGCGTAGTGAGGGCCAACGTGGTGGCGCGTCTAGGTTGGCATGCCATTGGAATGGCATGGTTTGGCGTGGCCAAACTTAGGTTTTCGGGCCAAAGGTTACCATATGTCGTCTGGTAACCTTGAATGGCTAGGATTTTCTCCTGGGATTGAAGGGAAACCATTGATTGTTTCACGCCTTCGTTTTGGTGTCCACGTATGGAAGGCCAACAGGGTGGCGCGGCTAGGGTGTGGTTAGGCTTGGCATGTGGGGCCAAGGGTTTTCCTTGGGCGTGGCTAGCTTTGGCTAGGTGCGATTTTGGATTGGCATGTGGGGCCAAGGGTTTTCCATGGGCGTATGGCATGGCTAGGGCCAAGGCAAGGGCGTTTGGTTTGGTATGATGTGACTAGCATGGCTAGGGCCAACGCAAAGTGCGTTTGGCATGGAACGCCTATCTTGGCTAGGTTTCGTTTGGCTTGGCATGTGGGGCCAAGGGTTTTCCATGGGCGCTTGGCGTGACTAGGGCCAAGGAAAGGGCGTTTGTCTGGACATGGTGTGACTAGCATAGCTAGGGCCAAGCCAGAGTGCGTTTGGCATGGCGCGACTAGCTTGGTCTAGGTGCTGTTTTGGGTTGGCATGTGGGGCCAAGGGGTTTCCATAGGCGCATGGCGTGACTATCTTGGGCAAGGTGTGATTTTGGATTGACATGTGGGGCCAAGGGTTTGCCATAGGCGCATGGCGTGACTAGCTTGGGCTAGGTGCGGTTTTGGATTTGCATGTGGGGCCAAGGGTTTGCCATAGGCGCATGGCGTGACTAGCTTGGGCTAGGTACGGTTTTGGCTTGGCATGTGGGGCCAAGGGTTTTCCATAGGCGAATGGCGTGACTAGCTTGGGCTAGGTGTAGTTTTGTCTTGCCATGTGGGGCCAATGGTTTTCCATAGTCGCATGGAGTGACTAGCTTGGGCTAGGTGCGTGACCAAGCTAGGGTTTTGTGGGCAAAGGTCGTTTGGTAAGCTTAGACGGCCAGGATTTGCTCAAGGGATTGAAGGGCAACCATTGATTGTTGCACGCCTTCGTTTTGATATCCACGTAGTGAAGGCTAGTATGGTGGCGCGACATGGGGCCATGTCGATGTGCGTTTGGCATGGCGCGGTAGACGTGGATGGCATGATTTGCCATTGGCACGGAGGTGCGGCTAACATGGTTGGCATGCTTTGGCGCGGTTGGTGTGGCTGGCATGATTTTCCATTGGCACAGAGATGCGGCTAGCATGGTTGGCATGCTTGGCGCGGTCGGTATGGCTGACATGATTTGCCATTGGCACAGAGGTGCATCTAGCATGGTTGGCATGCTTGGCGCGGTCGGTGTGGCCGACATGATTTGTCGTTGGCACAGAGGTGCGGCTAGCACGGTTGGCATGCTTGGCGCGGTCGGTGTGGCCGACATGATTTGTCGTTGGCACAGAGGTGCGGCTAGCATGGTTGGCATGCTTTGGCGCGGTCGGTGTGGCTGACATGATTTTCCATTGGCACAGAGGTGCGGCTAGCATGGTTGGCATGCTTTGGCGTGGTCGGTGTGGCTGACATGATTTTCCATTAGCACAGAGGTGCGGCTAGCATGGTTGGCATACTTTGGCGCGGTCGGTGTGGCTGACATGATTTTCCATTGGCAGATAGGTGCGGCTAGCATGGTCGGCATGCTTTGGCGCTGTCGGTGTGGCTGACATGATTTTCCATTGGCACAGAGGTGCGGCTAGCATGGTTGGCATGCTTTGGCGCGGTCGGTATGGCTAGCATGATTTTCCATTGGTACACATGTGACTTAGGGTTTGGCTTGTCGTAACCCTAATTTGAAAAATATACCCCGGTAATTATTTAGAGACACGTTAAAGGTTTCAGTAAATGTGCCTAGTAAATGCTTGTTACTTTAAATGTTGTGACATCACTGTCTGCTAGGGTTTAGTGTTTTACGAGTTTAACGCTAAGCTAAAAACCACCATCAACAGTGTGGTATTGTATTTTTGTGTATAGAGCTTGTAATAAAGTTGCAGATGCAATAACTAAGGCAGATATGTTAATTCCCCACGTAAGTACAATTTTTGTGGGGAATGGTGGTTTCACCCACCAGCTATGTTAATTCCTTACATATATTATGATGTAAAAAAATATTTATGTTTAACATATGGTTGTTTCTTTGTTCAAAAAAACTTCCTACATCCCCCGCCCCTGATGCAAAAAAACAGAAAACAAAAGGTTAAAACGTATATTGAGGTCACATTTAGAGAAGGAAATATTTTTTAAATACCTTAGAAATGGTGTTTAAATTTTCTAATTCGTAAGTTTATAGTAAGGCCAAGCACTATGGTAGGGATATCTTTTCCTTATCCTCTAATTGTAGGGAAGGTATATAGGTCACAAGGTAACCTCACTATGGCCTTCTTTCATTTCTTCTTTAAACTGCACAATTTATTTTTTCCACGGGTTTATTATTTATGGGTAAAAAAAAATTTGAAGAGAAAAAAATATAGATATAATAGGAAAAGGAAAAAGAAGGATAAAACAAAAAAATTTCAAATTGAAACTAAGTATCCGATGAAAATCACTCGGAAACTCAATTTCCGTAAAACAGAATTTTACACGGAAACCCATTTTCCTTCCTACTACCTGGATCAGATCTGATCCAATTTTAAATGTAGGAAAGGGATATGGGAGACCGTAAGAGATGGATTTTGAGAAATTTCCCTACACTTGGCGATAGGGAAGGGATTGTGCACCATAATGCTCGGCCTAAGGAGATTGCTTTGTTTTTCGAATGGAAAATATAACACTCGTCATACAATGCTGCTCCAAACAGCTTGGAAGGTAAGTATAGTAGCATCGTTGATTGCAAACACGTGCACTTTTTATTTTCCCTCTCTAATGAAGAGAGGAAATTAATAAAACTTAAAGTTGGCCTCAAATATGACCTACGTCTCTAGGTTAAAACTACGCTAACTGGTTGAATCATGAGAAAGGATAAAACTTCAATAACATTTGATAAATTTTATTAAAACTGAGCAATATACTGGACAGACTTAGACTTGGAAAAACCTTAACTTGTAAATAAGAAAAGATGAAAATACCCAAAATAGACCATCCTAGATACTTAAAGTACATGCAAAATAAAACATGGCATTAACGGTGACACAAATGGATGCTTAAGTAGTATATTCCACAACAACCCAGATGGATTAGATCATTCCACCTTTGGTAACGGAGATAACAAGGTTAGTGTACTCGGTTTTCTCTTTGACAGCATATTCTTCAATTTTCTCCCTGAACCTATCAAACAATTCATTTATTATCTCCTCCCCGAAGTGGCTCGTCAGTAAAGATTCTGAGACAGCTCTGATGTTGTTAGCAATGAGATGGCTACTTCCAAGCGTGTCTGTCATAGAACCTCCTTCGCTAGAATCACTGCCATCCCAATTCACGTGAAATGTCTCTAGTTGATTAACCCAGAACGAACCTTCATTTTGAATTATAGCTTTCACTTCTTCGAGGGATGGAAAATAAAGTGGAAAGTTCCATGAGTCTAATTTCTCCTCTTCAACCACTCCCTGGATAAATTCACATAGTTAATAATTTGTAATTTAGTCATTTTAAATAGGTGGGGTTGAAGGTGTAAAGTGAGTGCACGTTTATGGCACAACATAACGCGACACAATATGACAGCTTCGTGTGGTGTGTTGAACCAGACAAATCGGCACAGTGGCACAACACAACTTACGAAATCACAAGCATAAACATGACCTTCCTGATCTGCAAGTCTTTTTTATTTTTTGTGAGTAAAAAATGATGTCAAGTCAATCTCCAAAACGCTGTGCAGAACATTTAAACGAGGAGTTTTCAATCAGATCAAGGAAACAACATCGTTAAACAAGTGGGAAAGTAGGTCCACATGCATCGGTGTACCTTTGCAACCATGTCCCTGAGTGCGATGGATAACAGCCCAAATAAAGAGAAAGACTCTTTGCTGGTAGGATCTGAACTTCCGCTACACAAGATTGTTAACACCATTCGTCCTCCTTCAATTAATTCCTCAGAACGACACTTCAAAAATATGATAAAATCTTTTTTGAATTGCTTCAAATACGCTTCAATCACAGACGGAGGACTTGATTTTGCGATATAAACGTTCCCCTTATTGCTCTCATTCACTGTAGGAACCTGTGTGATGGTGTTAAATTTATTATATAACTTCAGAAATTAAAAAAATACAGTATAACTTCAGCTGTTAAATATCTAGCTAGACACTAGTGCTGTACTAGTCACCTGAGATAACCAGTGGAGACCGTAGCAAGAATGAACAAAGTGAACAGTGTTACTTGGAAAAAGTCTACCGTAAAATGTGCCAGGCATCCCAGCAACAAACAATGGTCCAAAACCATCTCCTTTGGTATTTTTTAAATCTTCACAAAAACTTTTGAAGTACTTGAAAAGATTGTTAAAGTCGTTCCCAGGAAGATCATTAAGAAACACGAGGATCTCGGGCATAACCATGGCAGACTCATGATATTTGTCATAAATAGTGTCCAACAGGTCAGAAATGACCAGCAGTGCAGTTGGGCCAGAAGAACAACCTAAATCTGCAACACATATACTCTGAATCTTCTCGGTTACAGAGATGGTAGTACTGCTACAGAACTTGGATAATATCTCCAGTATTGCTTCCTCTACCACTGGCTTAGTCTTGTATATAGCTTTCTTCTGTTCATTTATGAAACACGTATAACAAAATCAATAAAAGGTTAAATATATTAGTGTTTCTTAAATAAGAGATAAAACAAGAGAGTTAGAGAAGCACCGAAACTGGTGAGTTAGAGGAATAACTAAATTCTGAAATGCCCTTATTCATGTAGAGATGTTGAGTGGCTTGATCCATCGGTTACTTCTTGAAAAATTCTTAAACTCGCAATGCACTGGTCTTCACCGTAAGGATCTTTTTACTGTTCAATTGGAGGCCTATAAACTTGCTATTTATGGGTGTACATTAGCTTTTAGTGCTCTCCTTTATAGAGTGATGCTACAGGTACCGGAGCTGGGCACCGTGGGAATCAACGTGTCTCACAGCCCTTGGGACCCGCAGGAGCTGATAGGAGGCAGCCGTGATAGACGCACCGAGCTTCTGCACCGCGTCGTGCACCGAGCGGGGATCCAACGGCTGAGGGTCGCCCTGTGGGGAGACAGATAGGGGGGTGGGGGCCAAAAATGGGGGCCACTTCTTTTTCTCTCTCTCACTCTCTCTCCTCGGTGCGCACCGCGCGGTGCGTTAATCATTTTTGGATAGCAGCCGTGATAGACGCACCGAGCTTCTGCACCGCGTCGTGCACCGAGCGGGGATCCAACGGCTGAGGGGCGCCCTGCGGGGAGACAGATAGGGGGTGGGGGCCAAAAATGGGGGCCACTTCTTTTTCTCTCTCTCACTCTCTCTCCTTGGTGCGCACCGCGCGTTGCGTTAATCATTTTTGGATAGGAGGTGGGCTATGGGTCCTACTGTTTTTGTTGTGTCTTGCGGTGATAATCACGGGATTATCACACGGTGAATGAAGCATTGTTGTCCTTTATATGATTATTTTTTATTTGGATTAATGCACGGAGGGGCCCGTTTCTTTTCCTCACTGCCCTCACTCGTTTGTGTCGTTTATCCTGGCATCACCACTAATATTATTCATTTTATCATCAAAGGATTACTAAGATGGCGTGCCATGCACCGACCCTTACTGTTAAGAGATTCCAGTTGTGGTTTCCTCTCCGTTGGAATATCTCCTCCTTATACAAGACGGAACTGAGGAGATCCTCTCTAGTGATCCGAGGTGACCATGAAGACCTAAAGAGAAGAAAATATTAAGTGACCGTGCAGTGTGCACATAGAGTGAAGATAAATCAAAGATTATCTAGATAATAATGTAATTAATTTTCTGGATATTTTTACCTATTCAAGCAATATATTGAAATTGTCTCCTATGAATAAGATTTTTATTGTAACTACTGTAAAACTAAATCAATGTTTTGATGAACAATAACATTTTTTTTTTTGATAGAAAGTGATAGATTTTATTAAAAAACAGAAGAATGTACAAACATGCTACAAGTTGTAGCAAAATTAAAAAATGAAAACCAAAAAAAAAACAGAAAAAATCAGTAAAAGTTTGCATCCCAATTTTCACCCACTGTAACACTTTGATGACCAAAAGCTTTCGCCCATGCAAGTAACCGAGAGATTTTGCTTCGATGATTAAATCCAGATCCGTCTTAAAAACATGCTTCTCGTCAAAAGTACGCGCATTTCTTTCTCCCCATATAACCAGGACAATTCTTTGCAGGGAATCATGCCCCAATAAACTGAAATCAGTGTGTTGTACATATGCTTCCATGTGTGAGCTAGTTCATAAAAGGTCTGCGGAGTTATCCAGCACCAACCAGATGGTATTAAGCTCAACCATAATTTGTACGCAACCTTGCAATGAAGAATAAGATGATTTGCAGATTCTTCACAACTTCCACACATAATACAGATATTGTCTAAAACCATACCCTTGTGCAGCAACATATCTATTGTGTTTAGTTTGTTATGCACCGCACACAGACTAAAAACAAACCTTGGGAGGAATCTTCTTGTGCCAGACGAAATTATAGGGAAATTCTTCTACTCCATCCGATAAAATCATTTGTGAATGAAGAGTTTTAACTGAAAAACTCCATTGCTCCCCAAAGTCCATCGCCTAGTATCATCAAGTTATCCAGGTTTGGAGCTATCGATCCAATTCGAAGAAGTAACAAAGCAAAATGATTAACTTCGTCTTCCAGCAGTCTTCTTTTGAAATAAAAAACCCAATCTCCATTCGAAGTATGAGCTGCAACTGAACTATATTTATCTTTAACTAACCTGAATAAGTCAGGGAAAGGAAGATATAATGGTTCATCTCCATTCCATTTGTCAAACCAGAAAGATACCCTAACACCAGAGTGAATATTAATTGTAGTGTAATTATTGATCAACTGACTTGTTTCCACTATAATTTTCCAGCAAGAAATCCCAAAAGAATTAGTTACTCTACCAGGTAACCAATGAGAAGACATAGAACCATGCTTCTCAGTTATGATCTTACACCAAAGATGATCCTTCTCCACACCGAATCTCCAGGCCCACTTTGCAAGTAATGCAGTGTTCATGTGTCTTAGATTTAAAACACCCAAACCACCTCTACCTTTTTCAGCCATAACCAAACTCCAATTAACCAAATGAGAAGTTTTTGAGTTACCCCATAAGAAATTCCTCATTTTCTTTTCTAATTGGTTAATCACTGAAGATGGTGCTCTGAAAAGGGAGAAATAATAAAGTGGAAGAGAATAAAGAATAATTTTTAACATAGTCAGTTTACCTCCCTTAGAGATCGAAATTTTGCTCAAATGAGAGAGCCGTACATCAAATTTGGCAAGAAATGGATCCCAAATTGCTTTGGAGTTAGCTTTTGCCCCTAAAGGCATACCCAAATAAATAAAAGGAAGCTTATCAGTGATGCATCCAAGCTCCATAGCCCAAGTTTGTAAGTCTTGGCATACACCAACTGGAATGATTCTTGTCTTAGCTGTGTTTATTTTCAAACCTGCAATTAATTCAAAACACTTCAAGGAGGAAAATAGATTATGTAGTTCATCTCTTGAATTATTTAGAAAAAAGATTGTGTCATCTGCGTAGTGAAGATGGTTGATCACAATTCCATTTTGAACATTTGAGAAACCATGAAACTGACCCATTTCTGCAACTCTGTCCAAATATCTTGAAAAACCCTCCATAGCAATGTTAAAAAGAAGTGGTGATAATGGATCGCCTTGTCTAACCCCTCTTGAGCTATTGAAATGACCAAAAGAAGTACCATTAATAAGAACGGAGAATGATGCTGTTGAGTAACAAAATCTCAGCCATTTGCACCATTGATCACTAAAACCCATCTTTTTAGCATGTTTTCCAAGAAAACCCAACTTACTCTGTCAAAAGCCTTTTCTAGATCGATTTTGCAGATTAATCCAGGAACCCCTGAGCTAAGTCTTGAATCAACCATCTCATTTGCGATGAGAGTACCATCAATTATCTGTCTCCCTTGGATGTAAGCACACTGCACTGGTGAAATGATTTTATTCAAAACTAAGCTTAATCTGGTTGCTAGAACTTTGGATATAATTTTGTAAACACTAGTAAGCAAACAAATAGGCCTGCAATCTTTTATGGTTTCAGTACTGTCCCTTTTAGGAACCAAAGCAATAAAAGTAGAGTTGTGCCTTGTATCTATTCTTCCATTTGCATAGAATTCATGCACCACTGCCATTAAATCCTGTTTCAAAAACCCCCAGCATTTGAAGAAGAAAAGAATAGGATAACCATCTGGTCCAGGAGCTTTATCATTTCCCAAATCCTTTATGGCAGAAAAAACTTCATCTTCAGTGAAAGTAGCTTCTAGAAAAACTACCTCTTGAGAATTAATTTGATCAAAATTTATTTCTTCTAAATCTGGTCTTATTAACATCTCTTCAGTGAATAAAGAACTGTAGAACTCAACAATGTGATCCTGCAATTTGTTTTTGTCAGAAATCAAAGCACCATCTATATATAATTGTCTTATTCTGTTGTACCTCCTTTTTGCAGCAGCAATTCTCATGAAGTGAGCAGTGTTCCTATCTCCCTCTTTGATCCATTTATTTTTAGATTTTATCCTCCATGAGAGTTACCTTTTTAAAATCCACCTGCAGATTAATCTTGTCTCTAACTTGTGATTCTGTCAAGCAAACATCCTCAGAAGCATTGTCTAACACCTGAATGTCAGACAAAATATTTTGAAGTTTGGTTGTTGTATGGCCAAAAGTGTCTTTGTTCCACATGAGTAAACCTTTCAAATCTTTTAACTTTAACCAAAAGATCTCACTTGGTGTTCCTGCAAAACAAAAAGAGTTCCACCAGTTTTCCACCATTTCAACAAAGCCATTTTCCAAAAACCAAAGAATCTCAAATCTAAAAGGGGTAGGTCCCAGGAAGGATCAGAGAGGTCAAGGAGTAAAGGAATATGATCAGATGTTGGTCTAGGTTTGGCTAGCTGAGATGAAAGAGGAAATTTTAGTTCAAAGGAAGGAGAGAGGAGAAATCTATCAAGCCTACACATGATAGGATTTGATTGATTATTTGACCAAGTATATCTGGATCCCTTGAGAGGAAGATCAATTAGCTCATGTTGTTCAATGAAATTTGCAAAACTTTTCATGCTCTTGGTAATTGTAGAACAGTTTTTCTTCTCAACGCAACACAGGACGGTATTGAAATCTCCTCCAAGACACCAAGGAAGATCCCAGAAACTGCAAACATTATCTAGTTCTTCCCAGAAACTTTCCCTTTCATGTGGCTTATTAGGACCATAGACATTAGTTAGAATCCATTGAAAGCTATCTTCTTTGTTTGTACAGACAATAGAAAGAGTATAATCTCCTACCAAAGAGTCATTAACTTCCAGAATATCCTTATTCCATAGAATGATCATTCCACCTGAACTTCCAAAAGATTGTTGGAAAGTCCAACCAAAGTTATTATTTCCACAAATTTGTTGAATATCAAAATCCGTGCAGTACATCATCTTAGTGTCTTGAAGAATAATAATAGGAGCCTTGTATAGCTGAATTACTTTCTTTACCACCATCCTTCTTTATCTAGAACACAAACCTCTGACATTCCAAGAAAGAATCTGCAAATTCATTTGGGAAGAGACAAACCCATAGTTCTTCTTTTTGATTTAGTAGAAGAAGAACTAGCAGAAGAATGTGTTACTCCCAGTCTTTTCCATTCACATAATAATTTCTTTGGTAAAACACCATTTGTAGAAACCGGAGAACTTGCATCATCACACAAAGCTTTGTCCATGACAGGCTCAAAACCAGGAGGGTAAGTTGGTGAGGATGAAGAACTTTTGTCCTCCGTAATTAAAAGTTCATTCACATCTGTATCGTCTTCAATCTCAACCATGAAAGTATCTTGAAACCCAATAAGTGGAGTAACTCTTTCTTTTGGTTCTCTCAAAGATAGTTTTGTATTAGAAATATCGCAGCAAAAAGTTTGAACTGCAAAATTTTTCCGGATACAAACGGACATCTTTGAAGATTGCAATACATTATGTTTGAGCACCGGACCCTCCATTGAGACCATGTTTAGGAAAAATTTCTTGGAGTGATTTGGCATATAGTCTAATTTAATACCCAGACTAATGCCGTACGTAAATAATCTATTAACTTCGGTAACAATCCAAGTAGGTATGACAAATATGGGATTTTGTAGAGTAATCAAGCACGCAGGATCAGGGTTTGGTAATAAAGGGGGTAAGATTGATGGTTGAATTTGAGTTTTTGAAAGAAGGGAATGAATATTTATGGTAGGTGTTATAGAAACAGGAATTGGTGGGTGATAATGTTGGTTGAAAGAAATGATAAATTGTGATGTGGTGTGATGAGGATCAGGAGTGGGTAGTGGTGAAAGTAGCGTTATGGGTAGAGGTGTATGTGTAGGTATTGGTTGAGGTGTAGGTGTAGGTGTCAACTCAACAAAAGAGAGTTGGAAAGCAGGATTTGAAGGAGTGCGAGTGGATTTTGTTATGGGTACAGGATCGGGTTTTGTTTGATTCGGAGATTTGGAAATGTGTATAGGAATAGATTGAGTTTGATCAGTATCCAATGATAAATTAAGTGATGGTTGTGCAGATACGATATCTTCCAAATCTGAGGGTAGATCCACCGTAGTAATTTTAGGGAACGGGGAGAGTTCTTCAGTGAGAGGTTGTGTTGGAGTAGATGGCAATATAGGATTAACAGTTTCAGGCTCTTGGAATGTTTCAGGGATTGACATTTTAAAAGCCACATGGTTGTACACCTCATCGACCTCCATGTCAGCTGGGAGATCCTCCGTTGCAGCCACATTCGTTTCACTCAAAACAACAGGCCCTTTTACTGTCATATCCGCGAATCGAGTTAAGAAGTTCGTGTACTTTACCTGCTTCCAGTTCTTCTTCTTTCTCCTCCGTCCATTTTTTGTCGGTTTACGAAGCACCATATTTTCCCTCACCACCCGTGAATTCAAATTATCTGAAAAGCTTTGATGTAATGTGTAATCAGCTACCGTATATGTCGGATATTTATTAAAGGAAAATAAAGAAGAATTATTGCACCCGACTTTCGGCTCTTTATTAAAGGCAAATAAAGAAGAATTATTGCACCCGACAGCTTGATTAGCATTATTGTTGAGATACTTTCTTTTTTTTACTTTGACCGTTTCCAGAGAATCCTGTGTGGCTGATATGGAATTCAAATTTAGATCTGTATACACAGGTGGACTAATAACGCAACTACCGTCAATCGATGAAGACCTTCCTGTAACATTGATGTGAGCCATGAACATTTGTCTACCGGAGAAGATCTTGATAACTCTAGGAATTGAGTTAATACCATTGACATTCCTGATTTTCATACGCATGGCAAGTAAGTTAGTGAGTCTTAGGGTCGCCGGATGAATGAAAAGCAGTTCCCCACAAATTTTTCCAATAGCATGAATTAATTTTAATGACCAAAAGTGAAAAGGAATGCCCAAAATTTCGATGTTAAACTCATATTGATGAGAAACAGTTGAACTCCAGATCTGTTGATGCCAGCGGAAGACAGAATAAGTGGTGTTGTGGGCAGTGAATTTGAATTCCAAGTTGGCCTGAGAGAACTCGTCGTCCGCATGGAAGATTGCCCGTGTGGAGTTGATTGGAAACAATTCAAAAGATTTTTGAATCTGTAATTCCGTGTAAAGTAATTTACCCAGAATTTGCCATGACCTGACTCTGGTGGGTGAAGAAATAATGAAAGTGTTTTTCCAACCACCTACATCTTCCGGATCATGATCCAATTGTAAGAAATGTCCATATTTCGAATTCTTGGTGTAGATCGCGCCAGGTGCAGCATACCTATCACACACAAATGGTGAGTTGAGTATGGGTTGTTTGTTTATTGGACCAAATGTTGTTTTTTGAGAAAACAGGGATTGAGCATAGGAAGTATCAGGTTTAGTGTAGGTTTCCGGTTTGGTATGATGTATAGATAGATTGATCGATTGTGGTTTAGGCTTTGATAATGAAATAGAGAAATTGATGATGGATTCCAAAGCGGAGGCCATATGAAACCATCCGTCAAATCTTAGTCCCGATGGGACATAGAACGAGACTGGGTAATCTTTTGGGTTTGGTCTGGAGAGAATGATATGAAGGTAGAATCCTTTTTCATTATGTTGTTTAGTTGCCGAGAACCATTTTTGGTTATCTTCATGTTTCCAGACCATCTTTCCCAGATCTCCATTCTTTGCAGCTTCTAGAAACAATCTTTGCAGATCAATTGCAAGACTGAAAGTGAAAGTTCCGTTCAATTTTCCATGAGAGTGGAATTCCGTAATGGTGATATTTGACTTGGGTTTGGTTGGACTACAGGTTATCTTAAAAAACTTACGATCGATTGTGATGAAACGTTGCTCGGGAGACATAGTTTGGATCAACTAAGGGAATTAAGCTAAGGGATCTAAGGTGTCTAAGGGATCTATTCAGTAACAGGGATGGAGTTCAGAAAGTATTGGAGAATGGCATGGAGGATGGATGGAGCAGAGAAAAACATTTTGAAAACTAGTTTTCTGTAAAATGTAACTATTTTTACACTGTGATATGTCTTATCACTGCTTTTGTGGACCGATGTTGTATCGACCGAACCACGTTAAACACAGTCTTCATTATGACAATTTGGATTACCATGGTTGCCTACTTGCATGTAATATAACAATGACAAAAACATGCACGAAATGAAGCATCCGATTGGAGTTAGGGGCCCGAAAATGAGAATTTGGTGGTTGAAGGACAAAAATGTTTAACAAAGAAAAACATATATTGAGACTTAACTGAAAGTTTTAAACTAGTTTTATAACCAATGATGCAGATTACATTGGGTTGTCTATCGCGAAACAACAAAATTCGTTCTAAGAGTGCTGAGAAAGCACAAAAATATTATAAGATTTACGGAATTACAAGCGTCAAGGGCTGGTTGATGGGATTACGTGTTGTCTTTAAGTTTGCCATCTACGAACAAAATCATCAAATGAAAAGATCCTAACTGTCTAAGATCTTTATAGTTTATACATTGAAGCCTAGGCATAAAGAGTTGTTTTAACATTAATAAGCAACTTCTCTTAAGTGATGGGTTCTCTCCGGAACCAGAACTTATATCCTATGGGGTTGAACAAAATTTGTAAAGACATTCAAATTTTTTTTTTTCCTGATCAAGATAGATGTTAACATGGTATAAAGCTTACCATTTTCGCGATAACACGATAAACTCATTCTAAATACATCAAACTAGACAAAAGATTAAAGAATTGTGCACCGGAAGAGTTTCTCGGGTACCATCAGTCTTTGCACTCGCTCGAAAATATTTAAATTTTCCTAGTATTTTGCGCCCACAAGACTTGGAAATCAGACAAACCATGCCATTTCTTATTGAAACCCAAATTTTTGGTGGAGACAGGTGACCCCACTTGCACCCGCCTCCCTCCATCCCTTCCCATGGACATCAAACTATTCGTATATATTTGTTCCTTTGGGTCCAAACAACGGACCATATTGCATAGGACCTAATATATTTTGCACATGGTGTTGCGCTAAAACCATGCGGAAGCGATTTGCACAGCTACAAATGGTACTCCAAATATTTCCAAGAACACAACTGAAGAAGAAAAAGAGACGAGAATTTTAACGAGGTTGAATCCTCGGGAAAACAAGAGATTTATATATTATCGCAAGGGAGAATACATATAAACCCTAAGAGAGAAAGAAGAAATTTTGGTGTGTTTTCTCAAGGTTCTCTACTAGGCTATTTATGTACACATAGGTAGGATTAGAGTTTCATAACTTAGCTAATAAGTCCCTAAACTTTAGGATTAAGAAACCAATAAGAGTTATCAAAACTCTTTGTGACCGACTAGAGTTGGCTGTCCCAACTCCACCGACTGCACAAGTTTGAGTTCATCTCAAACTCTCCACCGACCATACACACACGGTTTGAGAGTTCCATACGTATTTGAACTCCTCCAAAAAGCCCGTGTCCTATAAACTAGCTAGGCTCCAACAATTTTCCACCTCGGATCATGCATTCATGCATGAGACGATCAATACACTAAACCATCTTCGTCTTCCAACGTCGATTGCGCCATAGGCTGCCTACGTATCCTCTGCAAGGAATCAAACCGACCGTAGTTCACTCAATGGCCTTACTGGAAGGCCTCCACCAGGTTCCTAAGAACCTCTACCCCAAAGGGTCTCACCAAACCGGAAGAATGTGGATCAATTTCGAGCAATGACGAAACTTGAACCCGGATACTACTTTTGTTAACATATCAGCTGGATTGTCTTTGGTATCGATCTTCACAAGTAGAATGTCTTCTTCATCCATAATTTCTCTCACAAAGTGAAATCAAACATCTATATGTTTGGTTCTGGCATGATGAACTTGATTCTTAGCCAAGTAAATTGCACTAAGACTATCACAATGCACAGGCAGCTGTTCCTGCACAACACCCAAGTCATCTAGCAAACCCTGTAACCATATAGCCTCCTTAAATGCCTCTGTCACTGCCATATACTCCGCTTCAGTAGTTGAAAGAGCCACAATGGACTGCAAAATTGATCTCCAACTAACCGGTGCTCCAGCCAAGGTAAATACATACCATGTAGTTGAAAACCTCTTGTCCAAATCACCAGCATAGTCATAATCCACATAACCAACACACAGCTGATTATTCCCATCTTCCTTCACAAACTCCAAGCCAACATCAACAATACCATAAAGATACCTCAAAATCCATTTCACAGCTTGCCAATGTCCTTTACCAGGATTATGCATATAACGGCTGATCATACTTACCACATGTGAAATATCCGGCCTTGTACATACCATCGCATACATCAAGCTACCAACAACACTAGCATATGGGACTTGGGCTATATACTCACGCTCTTCTTCAGTAGTAGGAGACATATAAGAACTCAACTTAAAATGAGGACCAAGGGGAGTACTTACAAATTTATTTCCTTCGCAGATACCAAATTTCTGTAACATTTTCTTCAGGTATGCCTTCTGAGACAAACAAACTTTACCCTTCTCTCTGTCACGTTGAATCTCCATGCCAAGAATCTTCTTAGCTTCTCCTAGATCTTTCATCTCAAACTCAGATGACAACTTGTGTTTCAAATTATCAATCTCTTTCTTGTTATTTGATGCAATCAGCATATCATCGACATACAAGATCAAATATATGAAAGACCCATCACGTAGCTTCTTGAAGTATATACAATGGTCATAGTGACTTCTTGTGTATGTATGGCCAATCATAAACTGATCAAATCTCTTGTACCACTGTCTTGGAGACTTCTTCAGCCCATACAACGATTTTTTCAGCTTGCATACACAATCTTCTTTTCTAGCAACTTTGAACCCACTCGGCTAAGTCATATAGATCTCTTCTTCTAGATCACCATGTAAGAACGCCGTCTTGACATATAGTTGAACTAGGTGTAAATCATATTGTGCTACCAAGTCCAACAAAATTCGAATTGATGAGTGCTTCACAACTGGGGAGAACACCTCATTGTAGTCAATCCCTTATCTTTGGGCATAACCTTCTGCAACTAACCTTGCCTTGTAGCGTACTTGATTCACCTGAGATCCTTCTTTCTTAGCATATACCCATTTTCACCCAATGGCCTTCTTACCGTTCGGAAGCTTCGTAAGAACCCATGTGCCATTCTTGTAAAGAGACTCCATCTCATCCTGCATAGCAGCTTCCCATTATTGACGCTCTACATTGTGTATAGCTTCAAAATAGGTATTTGGAATGCCTTCTTCAATAAATGGTAATGCATCAGCTATAAAATCATCCATCCAACCAGGTTTCCTGGTTTGTCTTCTTGGTTTGCTAGTTGCTATGGTCTTAGTGAATGTAGCTTCTGTATCTTCTACTGCTTCATGTTCCTCTTCATTAACATCGTCACTATCATTTGGAACTTCATTATTTTCCTCCCTTGTAGACGCCACGCCTTCGGAAATAGTCGTAACAGATACAGACTTAGATGGAATTAGTGGAGTTGCATCAATCTCCACCTGCTGCAAAGGCTCACTGGTACTGGTGCTTCTGTTCTCCACTTGTTGAGAACCCCAAGACTTTACCATAGACGCTTCATCAAATGTAACGTCTCTACTCATGACTATCTTCTTTTCAACTGGATTCCAAATTTTGAACCCTTTCACTCCTTTCTTCACACCCATAAAAATCCCTTTAACAGCACGGCTATCAAGCTTATTTTCACTAACATGATACCAATCAGGGCAACCAAAGATATGAATTGAGTTATAGTCATAAGATGGTTTACCATACCACTTCTCCATTGGAGTTTTACCTCCTAACGCAGCTGATGGAAATCTATTAATGAGGAAGCACGCATATGTCACAGCCTCAGACCAAAACGCTTTACCTAATCAAGCATTAGATAACATACATCGTACCTTATCCAGCAAAGTACAATTCATGCGTTCATCTACCCCATTTTGTTGCAGTGTCTTCTTAACTGTGAAGTGCCTCTGTATTCCCTCCTCCTGGCATACTTGAAAGAATGGATCACTTTTGTACTCTCCACCATTGTCCGAACGTAGTACCTTGATCTTTCTGCCAGTTTGAGTCTCAGTGACCTTTTTACACCTCACAAAGACTTCTAGGACTTCATTCTTATTCCTCATGGTGTACACCCATACACGCCTAGAATAGTCATCAATAAACGACACGAACCAATGTTTCCCTCCCAATGATGCATTCTTGGAGGGACCCCAAACATATGAGTGAACATAATCAAGAACTCCACTAGTGTTGTGGATTGCTGTGCCAAAGCTTGTTCTTGTCTTCTTGCATTTCACACAATGTTCACAAAACTCTAATTTGCAGGCAATAACACCTTTCAATAAATCTTGACGAATCAAAGAATGCAACGACTTATCACCTGGATGTGCAAGCCGCATATGCCATAACTTCGTGGTCTCCATCGCTGCAGTCTCCATGTGTTAAGAAATAGACACATCTCCCGTTACTGTACTCCCATTTAAGTAGTACAAGTTATGATGCTTTGTGCCCTTCATGATCCAACGATCCATAGATTACCTTTAGAAGGCCATTTTCAGCGACTAACTTGTAGCCCTTAGTTTCCAAAGTTTCGAGCGAAATCAGATTCTTCTTCACAGCAGGTACGAACCTTACTTCCTTTAGCACCCGAACCATACCATCATGCATCTTGATTCGAATACTACCAATCCTAATCACCCTGCATGTGTGATTATTCCCCATACGCACTTCTCCATCAAACTCTTCAAAGTTTGATAACCAGTCCCGATGAGGACAAATATGATAAGTAGCACCAGAATCTAATACCCACGTACCGTCAGTTACGATAAAAGTTGATGGCATCACCGTCAGCGAGAAATCTTAAGCTTCATCTGAATATTCACTTGCCTTAACAATGTTTACTTCGGTGTTATCCCTTTCTCGATCCTTACGCTTGGTACAATCCTTAGCCTAATGGCCAAAGTCATGACACCATGCAAATTCATCCTTTTGCAGACGCGCTCTTGACTTTGAACGCCCTTTGGATTTTCCACGATCACCATTCTTCTTTCTCCTGTATGCTGAACGACCTCTTGCAAGAATCAAGTCACTGTTAGCTTCACTGGACAGGTCTTCACGGTCCATCTTCCTAAACTCCTCACTACGTAATGCTATAGTGACCTCGGCGTATGTCATCTTATCCTTTCCGTGCATTAAAGCCTTAATCATGGGTTCATACCTTTCAGGAAGAGAGTTTATCAGACACAAAGCTTGTTCTTCGTCGTTGATCTTCTCATCATAGTTAACCAGCTCATCAAGAAGTTTATTATATGAATCTAGGTGCTCAGTTAGAGAGGAACCCTTCTTCATGTTATAGCGATACAAATTTCTCTTAAGATGTATCATATTAGCCACGTTCTTCACAAGATACTCCTTCTCTAGATTTTCCCAGAGATCCTCAGCTGAAGTCTCGTGCTGATAATTAACTCTTATTGCTGTTTCTAAACACCCTCGAATCGAACCAAGACATAATTTATTCATGTTGTTCAACTGCTTTTCAGACATCTCCACTAGCTGACCTTCTAGAGCTTCTTCTAGGTCAAGATGAACAAGAGCATCCATTACGTCTGTTCTCCATAAACCAAAGTTATTGGTTCCGGTGAACTTTTCAACCTTCAGTTGTGATCTATGAGAATGCAATATTTCTTCTTTTGTTTCTTTATCTTTACTTGTGGACTCCGAATGTTCCACTAACGGATCATTCGGATCAACTGGTTTTTCCCCGTCAACCATTGTTCACAAACAACCAAATATAGATAAAAAAAAACTAAACTTTGAGATTAGAATTACCTCAAACAACTTCAGAAAAAATACCCCGGCTTCAATATTATGAATACCCAAAATTCCAAGAACCTAACCCGAGCTCTTGATTCCAATTGTTGCGCTAAAACCCTGCGGAAGCGATTTGCACAGCTACAAACGGTACTCCAAATATTTCCAAGAACACAAACTAAAGAAGAAAAAGAGACGAGAATTTTAACGAGGTTGAATCCTCGGGAAAACAAGAGATTTATATATTATCGCAAGGGAGAATACATATAAACCCTAAGAGAGAAAGAAGAAATTTTGGTGTGTTTTCTCTAGGTTCTCTACTAGGCTATTTATATATACATAGGTAGGATTAGGGTTTCATAATTTAGCTAATAAGTCCCTAAACTTTAGGATTAAGAAACCAATAAGAGTTATGAAAACTATTTGTGACCGACTAGAGTTGGCTGTCCTAACTCCACCGACTGCACAAGTTTGAGTTCATCTCAAACTCTCCACCGACCATATACACACGGTTTGAGAGTTCCATACGTATTTGAACTCCTATAAAAAGCACGTGTCCTATAAACTAGCTAGGCTCCAACACATGGCTCATATATAACATGAGAACGTATCCAGACCTCGTTTAATTCAGTAGGGTCACTCAATCTTCTCGTATATATACCATCTGTAATTGGGATTCTTTTTTCGCTTGATGTAATTTTGTGTGTTTGTTTCTCTTGTTTGCTACTTCTCTTTTGTATATTCTTCTTTCTATTAGTTAAATCTTCTCTCTTTAATCAATATCAATAAAATAAATAAAAATGCTGTGCTTGAATTCTTGGTCACCATCCTAATAACTCTTTTTTACATAAGAAAAAAGAAAAAATCTGTTGAAAGGAACCATGGGGATAAACAATAGAAGAGAGTGAAGAAATCGATAATAGGCCATCCATGCACTAACAATCTAAATTTTGAAATGACCATAATAATTGGTTAACTTGATGTTGAGTACTTGGTTTAGGTATGCAAGCTGGTGAGTTTGTGGTTATAGATAATCTTAGGTCAGTTGATAGTTGTCAGAGGTAAAATCATCAACAGGTTTCTTCTAGTTGAGTGATGATAAGCGCAACACTTTTCCACAACCCAATACCATGAATTAAGCGAGATGAAATAATAAACAGTAAGAGAGGGATGAAAGTCAGAATTAGGGGAAGGATGATTATCACAGAAACCAGAAAGATAAGACAGTACGAGACATCTAAATCCATACATTCATTATCCACTCTCCCATTCAATTGTTACGCTACTGCCACATATATAGTCGTACAAACCCATATATAACCGTACAAACTGCTAGCATTACTAACCAGCTGCTACCACACAAGTTGCAACACACAACCGAGCTCCTCTAGAGAAACTAACCAGCTGCAATTTGATTAAAATGAATCAAACTCCAATTAGTGCGATATAATGGAATAGTTTCATTACAGAAACTCTATGAGAGAGATAATGTTCATTACAAGAACAAATGACAGCAATAGACTATATTTGTACAAAGAGAGAAAGTCAAGATATACAAGTGTGTGAAACAGTTGTGTGGGATACAGGGCAGACACATCTGTCCTGCACGTGTGGCAGAGAGAGGGAATCCAAAGATTCATACCTTATCCTACACTTCTTCTATTAGTTAACCTGCACCACTATTATCCCCCCCAAAGCTGATAGGTGTGGGAATCACATGAAGCTTATTCCTGAGCAGAGCAAATCTTGGAGCTGATAATCCTTTGGTAAATATATCTGCAATTTGATCAATAGTACTGACATAGAAAACATCCAAAGCTTTGGACTGAACAAACTCTCTTATGAAGTGATAATCTAGATGAACATGTTTCATCTTTGAATGCATGACAGGGTTAGAGGCCAAATCAATGGAGATGATGTTGTCACACCCCATTTTAGGTATACCTGGCAAAGAAACATGCATATCCCGCAACAGATAACAAATCCAGACAACCTCAGCTGCATTATGAGCCAAAGTTCTGTACTCAGCCTCAGTACTAGACCTAGCAATGGTGGTTTGCTTCTTATATGACCAAGAAATCACATTGGATCCTAGAAAAATGCAATAACCACCTGTGGATCTTCTATCATCCACACAACCAGCCCAGTCAGCATCTGAGAAACCCAATAGAAAGTTACTACCTTTAGTGAAAGACAATCCAAAACCCAAAGTACCTTTAACATATCTGAGTATCCTCTTTGCTGCAGCCATGTGAGTACTTCTGGGATGTTGCATATGCTGACAGACCAAGTTGACTGTAAAAGAAAGTTCTGGTCTTATCCAAGTGAGATATTGCAGAGCACCCACAAGAGATCTATACTCAGTAGGATTGTCAAGTAGCACACCATCATCTTTAGTAAGTTTATTGGAAGCAGAAATTGGTGTATTACATGGTTGAGCACCCTCCATGTGGTATTTGAGTAACAGATCAACTGCATATTTGGTTTGTGAAAGAAATAAAGAATCTTCATCTCTGACAATTTCTAGACCCAAAAAATAATGCAGTGGACTTAAGTCTTTTATGGGAAACTGCTTTTGAAGTTCAGTAATGACAAACTTAAGAAAAGTTGTAGAAGAACCTGTGAGCATGATGTCATCCACATAGACTAAATCCACAGTGAGTTGAGAGCCTTCCCGATGAACAAATAACAAGAAATAATGGAGTGGACCTAAGTCTTTTATGGGAAACTGCTTTTGAAGTTCAGTAATGACAAACTAAAGAAAAGTTGCAGAAGAACCTGTGAGCATGATGTTATCCACATAGACTAAAGCCACAGTGAGTTGAGAGCCTTCCTGATGAACAAATAATGAAGTATCTGCTACTGAGTTTTTGAAGTTCGGAGATAAAAAAGCAGAACTAAGTTTAGCATACCATGCCCTGGGGGATTGCTTGAGGCCATAAATAGCCTTGTGAAGTAGACATACATGAATAGGCTTGTCTTTATCTACAAATCCAGGTGGCTGGGTCTTATATACAGTTTCATTGAGCTCTCCATGAAGAAATGCATTGCTTACATCAAGTTGATGGATAGGCCAATTATATTGAACTGCAAAACTGAGAATAGTTCTGATGGTGGTTGGCTTAAATACAAGGCTAAATGTCTCATCAAAGTCCATAACAGGTTGTTGATGATACCCCTTGGCAACCAGTCTTTCTTTGTGTCTTTCAATACTACCATCTGGGTTATGTTTGATTCTAAACACCGACTTACATCCAATAATATTCTGGCCATCAACTGGTGGTACTAGTGACCAGGTGCCATCATTTATTAAAGTTGGGTGTTCATTAACAGAAGCAATTCTCCAGACCTCTTGTTTCTTTGCATCAGTAATACAAGTAGGAACTTGAGACAAATAAGCAACATGTAAAGGGTGTTTAGTAGAAAAATATAATTTAGGTGTATAAATTCCATTCTTACCCCTAGTGGTCATGCTATGATCATTCACTATAATTTTAGGTGTTATAATTAATAGATGATGAAATTAAAGGAGCAATATCAGAAGATGAAGTGATGATTGGGGAATATGATGGAGAACAAGTGGAAACAGTACCAACAGATGGAGTACAAGATTGACCTTGAATAGCAGTATAAGGAAAACTGGATTCATTGAATGAGACATGTCTACAGATATAGATAGTATCAGAAACAGGATCATAACATCTGTAGCCTTTGTGTGTCAGACTATAACTAATGAAAATGCATTGTTTACTCCTTGGTTGTAGTTTATTAGTTTTATAAGGCTTTATCCAAGGAAAGCAAGCACAACCAAAAGCCTTGAGAGAATTATAATCTGGTTCTCTATGAAATAGCAGTTCAAAAGGAGTTTGAAAATCAATGGACTTTGTTGGAAGTCTATTTATGAGAAAATTGGCTGTTTGTAAAGCCTCAAACCAGAAAGTTGTAGGTAAGCTAGATTGATAGAGAAGAGTTCTAGTAATTTCAATTAGATGCTTATGTTTTACCTCAGCAACACCATTTTTCTCAGGTGTATGAGGACATGTCAGTTCATGAGTAATACCTTTAGAAGAGAAAAATTGAGCAAGAAAAATATTAAGAAATTCTCCTCCATTATCTGTTCTAATGGTAATGACTTTGTGAGAGAACATGTTTTCAAGTCTGGTGACTAAGGAAACAAATGAGTGTTTAAAGTCTGATTTAATTAGAAGATATAGGAAGAATCCAACAATATTTATTAAATCCATCAATAAAATTTGCATAGTACATAGCACCACAAGTAGATGATGTGTGACAGGGACCCCACAAATCCATGTGTAATAGTTCAAGTGGTTATGTAGCTACTCTACTAGACAATTGAAAAGAAAGTTTATGAGACTTACAAACTTTGCACTCAGTACAGAAAAATGCCTTATTGCAACATTTGACAAGTGTAGTTTGTGACACAATTTTAGAATCAGAATATTGTCACAATAATATTCCTGTGAAATAAACAACAGTAGTGCGATACATCAATAATAAACAACAGTTCTGCGATACATCAATGATATTCTGCGAAACATCTCAAGGAGACATAAGGAATGACATATAGGATGAAAACGACAGCAACATGAGAAGAGCGTGACATTTTTGCGATGAATCTATAAAGCCTACGAAATATTAAGGCGATGCCACCTGCGATTTATCGCAAGAACCTAGATCCGAAATTAAAGGGAATCTTAGCTGTAAATGAACTGTCATGAGCTGTAATCCATTATGTAAATGCCTATATAAAGGAAATGAATAGTTCTAAAGAGGGGGATGATTTTTTGAGTGCTAAGAAGATTTTTAGGAGAGAGAAAATCTTATCAAGTATTCTGTGTTCTTGATTTTTGTAATTTCTTAAGGATCATATTAATGAAAAAGTGTCTTTAATCTTCAAATTATGTCATAAATATTGTTAAACTCTAGAATTGGGTGTAGTGTGGGAATTCCTGCAACTACATTTTGGCGCTAGAAACAGGGAGAATCAATTTGAGAAGTTTCAAATTACAGCTTGAAGATTTAAAGAAATTATTAAGAATTGAAGAAATGGCTAGAAGGAGAAGAAACACATCAGAACCACCAACAACAGTGAGAAGAAGTAAAAGAATTGCAGGGGAAGGAACATGTGAATTGGAAGGATCTTTAAGGATCATATCAGGAAGAAGTAGAATGAGAAATGGAGAAGAAAATTCAATCCAACCACCGAATCAACAAACATGAGCACAAGATAGAAATATGGATTATGATAGAGTAAGTGTGCATACTTGGAGGTCGGATTCGATAGAAGAGGCGGAAAATCAAGAAGAGGAAAGAAATCAAGAAATGAATGGAGGATTAATTCATGAAGGACATGAAGTAGAAGATGATTTGAGACAAAGGATATAGGAAGAAAGAAGATTAGAGGCAGAAGAACGTGCCAATCTTACAAGGCAAAATCATGAATTAAGAATGGAAAATTTGAGGTTACAAAACAGAATATCGAGAAGTAGCATGAGATAAAATTCAAGATCATATAGAGAAGAAACAAGACAAAATCTCCCTATACAAAATATTGGCGAGAATTTGATAAATGATCGTTATATTCCACGCGGTGAAACTTTAGACATTAGACATAATCAGGATGAGGGAGAAAATCAAGAAGAGAGAAGGAGAATGTTACGTGATGAAGAGATTCGAAGAAGTCGCAGAATAATCGAAGATGATATTGAGAGGTATTATATTGAGAAAGTACATTTAGCAGGAGAAAGAGAGAGATTGCGAGCAGAAGTAGAAGAACAAGAAATTCAAACAGCGTTGCGTCAGAATAATCATGATAATCGAGAAAGACGACGTGCACAAAATCGTAATAATGATAATCTCAATGAGGAATATGAGAGAATTCGCAGAGACATAGAAAGGCAACGAAGAGAAACAATAAGAGATGAGGGAATTCACAGAGAGGAGAATGAAAGACAAATTAACTTGCAATAAGAAGAAAATCGCAGAAGAAGGCAAAACCAAGATGTTGGAGAAGAAGCGCGAAACATCGCAAGACAAGAAAGACATGAACGCAGGCGAAGAGAGGTTGTGTTGAAAAAGCCAATGGAGAAAAATTCTGATAGGAATGAACAAATCTTGCGAGAATTAGCAGAAATGAGAGGAATGATAAATAACAGAAGAGAAGGAGGAAGAAGACAACTTGATGAGGCAATCGAAGAAGCTGCGAAAACTCCATTTACTCAAGAGGTACAATTAGGAGGGATACCTCCAAAATGAAATTTACCGGTGTTGACCAGTATATTTGATGGGACTACGTGTGCTATCCAACATATCAAAGCTTATGTTCGATGTATGCTACAATGGGAGAACCATGATGTCGTTTTGTGCAAATATTTTGCGTCAATCTTAACTGGAGAAGCATTGAAGTGGTTTCAGAGTCTTACCAAGAATACAATAACTTCGTTCATGCACTTGCAAACTACTTTCTTAGGAGCATACATCAGCAATAACTTTATGTGACCTGGAATTGAAGATGTGTTTGGATTGAAACAGAGAGTTAGTGAGAGTTTAAAGCACTTCACGATAAGATGGAGGACAATGTGTAGTGAAATGGCAGGAAGAGTAGATGAAAGATATCTCATTTTTTCCTTCATAAATGCTATGTTTGCGACAAATCTATTATACATCCAGGTCTTCAGAGTTAAAAACACAATCACTATGACAGAACTGCGAGAATTTCAAGAAGAATATATCGCTTTGAAGGAAAAACAAAATGAGATGGAGTCTTATCCAATTCTCGCAGGCACAAGTTTAGCCGCAGCAAATGGAAGTTTGTTACCAAGGATAATTAATCTGAAGCAAGTACTTCCCAAAATCTGCGTGAGAAAATGGAGACTGATAATCAACATAAGATAGTAGCAATGGGGAGTAGAGATCAGGAGGAATTGGAAAAAGAGAGAAATTTTTATATTCGCAATAACAATAATAAGGTCCCAAGGTTTGATCAACCGCAGGAGACTTATGGTGGACAGAGGCAGAATTATTCAAGAGAGCAAAGAGGTCAGAGGAATATGTGGGAAGACATCAAATTGCCACCTTTAAATACCGGTATATACAAGATTTGGGAAGCAATTATTTTGATGGAGAATATACCCTCACCCTGGAACATGGGGAAAGAACCACATCCCAACAACCAAAATCAATAATTTTGTCCTTATCATCATTTTCATGGTCATTTTGTGAATAATTGTAGGAATGTAAAAAGAATCATTTTGCGAATGATTGAACAGGGTAAATTAAATAATTTTCTAGCAAGATATTTACAACCGCAGCAATTGCCGCAAGCACCAGAAATTCACAGAGTTAATGTTGCGAAAGAAGCCGAAACATTTGTCATTGAAGTAGGAGCTACAACAAAAAATCTATTTCGAAATTCAATTGTACATTCGCAGAAAACGATAGAGGATTTCCATGACAATGTGCTAAGTAGAGTATTTGCAAGGGATATAGAGGGAAGAGAGATGATGAATATTGCGAAGATTTCTCCGTTAGCAGAATGGCAGAAGCAAGTTATTTCTTTTACTGCAGAAGAGATACCAGATCCCAGGAAGATGCATGACAACCCATTGGTGGTGAAGTTAGAGATAAATCCAAAATACAGAGAAGAAGAAGAAGAAGAAGATGATGGTGACGCAGCAAGTGATTCTTGGGCAATAGATAAAGTTTTAATTGACACTGGTAGCTCGGTGTACATTTTGTTTTATCATACTTATCGCACAATGGGTGGAAGAGATGATGAGTTAATCCCTTAAACTTACAAGATCTATGGTTTTAATGGCACTGCAAACAATCCAAAAGGAGAAATTACTATGGAAATCCCATTGAACAAGATATCTTCAAAAATCAAGTTTTGCGTAGTGGATATAGAATCTCCTTACAATGCCTTAATTGGAAGACCATGGCTCCATGGGATCTTGGGCATAGCATCCACATATCATCAATGCATAAATTTTCCACATCCTCATGGTATTGGGATAATTAAAGGTGATTGGTTTGAAGGAAAAAAGTGTTATGAAGTTGACATTAATACTTGCGAAGAAAGAAACGCCCGAAATCGTAATTGGCAACATAACAGGAGGCAAACTCAGAGAGCTGATAAATTGATGGTGGATAATATAGAGTTGTGGGGAAAGGATATATTACAAGAATAGTTTGTGCCAAAAGAATCAATGGTGATTAATCAGGCGAATATGGGAAAAAGTTGAAATCTTCATTCTTCGCAGGAGAACAAACAAGCATAAGGTGTTGCGAATAATCATTCGTCAAAGAAGAAAAGAAGTGCAACAATATCATGTTGCGAACAATCTAAAAACAAGAACAGCAAGAAATATTCACACAGAATATTAAAAGAAAAAATTTGCTCAAAAATAAGAATTTTTTTTTCTATTAAAAGAAAAAGATGATAATTTCGAATCATATAAGAATTTTTAATGCAAATGCATAAATACGGGCGCAAATCGCCTAAAAATATATAAGAATGGGACGAACTTTTATGGCGTACACCTTAGTTCGCGGATTCTATTCCGTAAGAGGCAATGTCCTTAAAGTGCGTCATAAGGGGGGTATCTCTTTGCATGGCTATGGGAAAGGCTATAACGCTGCTGGAACCTAGTCATGGAGAATTGGGATTATAGAAAATCCATCCGGGAGAGATAACTTGGATTCCCAATTATATAAGGTTATACCCTGGTTGGGCGCCCGAGAGTTTCTCCTAAGGAATGCAACGTATGATCAAGGCGCCGAGGTACACGGTTGAGCTGTGGGTGCTCGGGATGGATGAACCTACCCTGGCCATCCACAACAAGTCTTGGCTTACGATGTGTTCGGCCCGAAGAAAACCCCACTTAGGGTGCAGTCTTGCGACTATAAGACATATAAGGCATAAAGTACCAGGCTGCGAAAACAACTGGTTGTTGGCAGAACCGTATGGGAAAGTGCTAGTCTTGTATGGCCGATGTATAATCCTTGAAGGGGCAACCGGGGGGAGAGATAAGGGCGATACCCTCCATTAGGGAGTTGTGTATCAAAAAATACGGCAATGTCATGGGACTTTATATTCGCAAGAATATTTAGGCCCGTCGTATTGTCGCGTGACACAGACAGTAATGTCATGGGACTTTATATTCGCAAGAATATTTAGGCCCATCATATTGCCGCGTGACTGGCTAAAAAGCCTAAAGAGAAAAGTTAAGATGAGATCAATGGGTTTTTGCGATAAGATCAAAAGATGAGATAAATGAAATCAATAATAAGAGGATATAAATCGCAAAGACGTCCTGCGATTTCATCGCAAAGACGGCAATGTCATAAGTCTTAAAAAGCAAAGAGAGATTAATCTCACAAAGTGGCTTAGATTTATCATATTGTCGCAAAGATTAAAATTAAATGATAAGGCAAGATCAATGGATTATTACATGTAAAAGTAAGAATGTCTTGCGATCTTGTCGCATAAAAGTGGCATAATAAGACCTTTAACTAGGACCACAAGAAAAGTTATATTTGCGAAGCATATAACAGATTCTTCGCAGAAATATTTGTGATAATTCGTTCATCATATTGCAGATTAATAACAAGAGGCAAGAATGGGAATGATGCATATAATGGTAAATATTGTTATTCATCATTATATGATAAATTCATATAAATAACAGACAGATAGAAGCAAAAAAGGGAATTTATATATTGAAAAATATCAGGAGTTGCAAATATCTTGAAAAAAGAGTATTACAATTTGTCGCAGATAATTATCGCAAGAAAGAAAGAGAGAAATACAGAAGAAGATCAAAAAGAAAAAACAAAACTATTGAGATTTATTTTCATCTTTATCTTTATCTTCGTCTTCATTATCTTCATCGTTAGTTCCTTCTTCATCTTCGCTTTCATTTTCATCTATATCAGCCTCACTGTCAGAAATAACTGGTACTTCAGAACTGGATGGGATATTATCCAAGAGACAAGGATATATAGACTAAGAGGAAGATCATTATCTTTACAAACTTTCTCAATAGCATTATTGCGAACGGTGAGAAGATTACTACGCAAATTGGAGTTGGATATCTTTATTTTCTCTCGCAGTCTAGAGATATTATCATTGCGGGAAGCAAGATTTTTCGCAAGAACACCTTTTTCTTCTTCAAGTTCTGCTATCCTTGTGGAATGTTTTGCTTCAGATTCTGCGATGATACAACAACAAATTAGAATTTTTTTGAAAATCTACAAAAAGTATAAATATGTTAGAGGAGTAATAAATAACCTTCTCTTTCATGAATCATTTCTTGTATCAAGGTTACTTGCTTGGTATGAAGACTGATATCTAACGCTAAACTTTTCCTAGCATTATCGAGAATTGTCGCAGCCCATGTGAATTTATCATCACTTTGAATGAAAAGATGGGAACGGATTTGTTCTTCTCATTTAAGAAGATTAATATTTTCATTATTAAGCCTATCTCTCTCAAGTTCAGTGTCAATAAGGGTATTGCGGAATTTTGATAGAGCTTCAGCGCCCTGAAGAGTAATGCACTCTTTATCTTTATTGAGTTCATTTTTCTTGGCTTTTAAGACTTTGATTTTTTCTCTAAACTCATCTCTGCAAGTCTTTAAACTATTGGACATACTCAAGGTAGATTTATAGTCCATTTTCATAAGGGAAACATGATGTTTAATCTCATCAAGGCATAGAGTATTAATTTTTTTCGTCTGAATAGTTATTTAAAGCGTCATTAAGACGCTGAAAAAGAATGGTTTCATCTATGGGTTCATCAAAGGAATTGAGAATAAGAGCTTCATTAGTAAGATTATAAGCATCTGCAAAATGGTTGCTCAAATAATCTAACATAGCGAGAATGAAGAAAAGTAAAAAAAAAAAAAAATTAAGAGAAAAAAGATTTATACCAATAATTTGTTTGCAGAAATTCTCCTTGTCAACTAATTTCTGTTGGAGAACTTCAATTTCTACTTCAAGCGATTTGTTTTTATTAAGGAGCTCAGTGTTCCCAGATACTTCCAATTGTTTACATTTTTCGCGAAAAAGGGATATTTCAGCTTCATATTGTTTATTTTTCTCACGAAGTCTCGTAGATTCAGATTGTGAATCAGAAAGCCTTTTCTGCGATGATGATAATCTATTTTCTAATTCTGAAGCAACAGAAAAAGAAGCTCTAGCAGTATGCGACAGAAAAGAGAAAATGAGTGAGGATAAATAAAAAATATTTGATACTCGTGATAAATGTAAAATTTACTACAAGAAAAATAAAGGAAAGGGGCATACCAGCGAAGCCAGCACATGAAGAAAACCTGGGTCGATAAATCTTGAGACTCCTTTAAGATATTTATTATTAGTCAAGATCGAAGAGTCGCAGAGTTTCGAGAGATAATCGCAAGTACGAGTGATATCATCCTCACCAACACCTTGCATTGGGTTCTTAAAAATATTTGACAATTGATCCATTGGAGTCTCAGGTTGAGAGAAACCCATCGCAGACTTAATTATTGCGGAAGAAATATGTGTTGTGCCCACGGTAACGTCATGGTTCACCCCATCATTTTATTCAAGTTCATTATCTTTTTCAGTGATAATAGAAGTCTATCTAAGTGGAAGAAGTGGTTGAGTTTTTCTTCTCTTCTCTGGAGGATTGTCTGTGGTTTGATTTTTATTGCGGCGAGGGGAAGTACCCGAACTTTAATTTGGAGTTAATACTCTTTTGCCTTTATCTTTGGCTTCAACCACCGCGACAAATGGAATTTCCTTGAAAAAAATCACACATAAAGATAAGAAACAGAGGCAACAATATATTGTTAAAGATTATAGAAGATTGTTTCTTACTTCATCTGTGAAGGTTTTCAAAATTCGGAGGAGATTGGGATTCCCAGTACTGGCGTAGCTAGCCTTCATTTTTTCAATCTGATAAAAGATATTTCAATAATTAGTAAAGAATAATATATTTATCTAAATCTGCGAATAATGATAAACTTCGCGAGATATACCTCAGAATTCTTTTCAGGACAATTAAAAACCCAAGGATGATACGCCGCAAGATTCGAAATATTCGCAGGAATATCTAGAGTGCCAAATATATATGGACCTTCAAGGAGGAGAGGAAATTTGCACCACTTGTCATCTTTTGAGAAGCGTGGACCTTGGTTTTTACTTGAATGATAATCTATATCTTGCATAAGAATTTTATCCTTCGCAACTTTTTTATCCTTATGTAAACGAACAGCCCAACACATACTCTCTTTCTTCATGGGAATCACTTGATAATTCGCAAAGAAATTCTCCACGGTATATTTGGCTGGAATAATTGGGATATCTTCAAAATCAGGATGTTTCGCAGAATCAGGATAGCGAGATCCTTTACCAGCTCCACGGGAGGCATATTCAAGAATGAGACGAATGCAATCTTCACTTAATTGGCAGATTGCTCGTGAAAGTTTAGCATGAGAAATAATTTTATAAAAAAGAGGGAGTTCAGGGTCATAAAGAGGGATAGGAAGCCAGCTTCTAATTGACCTAGCGAAATAAGGATCTTCTCATTAGAAGAAGGAAATCTTGAAGCTAGATCAATGGAGAGATCAGAGTCTGAAGATTGACCAGAGATCTCAGAAAGTGCGAACCTAAAGTTTGAAGCTTCTGCTGGTGTTTTTTGAAAGTGGGTTGACCTAATTTTTTAGCAGGGGACATTTTTTTTAGTATGGGAATGATGATTTAAATGAAAAAGAATAAAGAAGTAAAACTGAAATAGTAATAGATCCGGAATTTGCGGAAGAAGATGAAGAACAGTAGAGTTTCAAAGAAGAAGTAAACAAGAAAAAAGATAGAGTAAAAAGAAGAGGGGAGAATAGCGAAGAAGATATTTATAAGAAAAGAAGATTCTCGAGAACATCAGTGCATTTAATAAAGAAAAGACATGAATGGTCAGAATTCAACGGTTGAAAAAAGACGTGTCAAGGAATAAATGAAAGAAGAAACACGCGTAGAATATCTAGTGATGGATGCAGAGACGTGTCAGAATGAAGGGAGTGTGAAAAGACAAGGAGTTGCGGAAAATCAAGAAACTTAAATTCTCATAATCTTTATCTTCTTCGCAGAAAAGATATGAGAAGAGGCAAGATGTAGGATCAGAATATTGTCACAACAATATTCCTGTGAAATAAACAACAGTACTGCGATACATCAATAATAAACAACAGTTCTGCGATACATCAATGATATTCTGCGAAACATCTCAAGGAGACGTAAGGAATGACATATAGGATGAAAACGACAGCAACATGAGAAGAGCGTGACATTTTTGCGATGAATCTATAAAGCCTGCGAAATATTAAGGTGGTGCCACCTGCGATTTATCGCAGGAACCTAGATCCGAAATTAAAGGGAATCTTAGTTGTAAATGAACTGTCATGAGCTGTAATCCATTATGTAAATGCCTATATAAAGGAAATGAATAGTTCCATAGAAAGGGATGATTTTTTGAGTGCTAAGAAGATTTTTAGGAGAGAGAAAATCTTATCAAGTATTCTGTGTTCTTGATTTTTGTAATTTCTTAAGGATCATATTAATGAAAAAGTGTCTTTAATCTTCAAATTATGTCATAAATATTGTTAAACTCTAGAATTGGGTGTAGTGTGGGAATTCCTGCAACTACAACAATCTTTGAAGTGTTTGAAAAGAAGGATGACCAAATCTTCTGTGAAGCAAGGCATGATCAGTGATGGTGGAGGCATGATGAGCATGATGTAGTTTGCTGAATGAGATAGGATAAAGACTATTTTTATGCGGTCCTTGGAAGAGAGTACTCCCAGAATTGAGGTCCTTCACAGAAAATCCATGAGAATCAAGTGTTAAGGAAAAATTGTTATCAGATGTGAATTTGTGAATAGATATCAGATTATGAGAAGATTGTAGAACAACTAAAACATCATTGAGCACGAAGGAATGATCATTGGCAATCCTACTAGAGTTGCCTATGTATGAAATGAACATACCTTCACCATTTTCTGTTTGAATTGCCTCAGATCCATCATAGGGAGTTACTTCTTGTAATTGAGTTGTAGAAGAAGCAATGTGATTATTTGCTCCACTATCTGCAATACACTCTTCTGTGTCAAAGATATCAGCTGATGCTAACATTGCACTGAGATGAGATGGTGGAGGCCTTCCTTGATAGGAGAAGCTCAACCTTTGTGTATAATTAGGTGCAAGATGACCAGCTTGTTTGCAGAGTTGACAAGGTTCCTGCTCAGTTGCTGAGTAACCTCTAACAGAAGTATATTTGTTAAATATTTGTGGATTTGGGTATCTTCCACCATTATAACCTCTTCTTCTAGAAGAATTTCCCCTATAATGATTATAACCTCCTCTGAAGTTACCTCTAGGAGCAAGAAAGGCCTTTGTATCCGAATTTTCAAAGGTAGTTTTGTGTCTTTCACTAATAACTGTTTCTTCACTTAATAGATTGTTATGAAGTTCTACACAAGTAATTGGTGGATTTATGTGACACATTATAGTAGAAAGGGGAATATAATATGAGTTTAATGCTTTGAGAGTAACAACAACTAATTCCTTATCTGAAACAATCTCTCCAGCAGCAACTAATTGATCAGATAAAGACTTGATTTCATTGACCAAAGTTGGAATAGATTTGGTACCTTGAGTAAGAGATAAAAATTTGGTGCGTAGTTGAATTGAATGAGTTGATGATGCTCTGGAAAAACTTTCTTCAATACTGTTCCAAAGATGATATGATGTGGTTGATGTTGAAAAATAAGCAATGACTGAGTCTGAAATTGTTAAGTGAATCCACATAATGATTGTGGAGTCCTCATCTATCCAATCAAGATATAGAGGATTCTCAATTCCATTAGTTTGATTTCGTGGTGATGTAAATTGAGGTGGGCACGGAAAAGAGCCATCCAAATAATGACGTAATTTGTATTTTTGGATTACCGGATTCATCAAATTCTTTCAGGTAATGAAATTATCCTCTTTGAGTTTTAGGTGAACAAATCCAGTGAGTTGATTTAATGGAATTTTAGAGAATGAAACAGCAGTAGTAGGATTTTCCATGGAATTGAAAGAAGTAATTTCAGTGTAAAAACTAGAATCAAATACAAGAATTAAAGTAAAAGAATCAAGAACTTGAAGAAAGATTGTAAAGAAGGAAGATCTGAAGTATTAAAGAAGAAAAAGAATTCTTGATAACAAGAAAAGGATCAAACAAAAGGAAAGCGCGAGGCAATCAGAAGAGTGAGCGGTAGACAAAACTATGGTAGATACATGGAGCTCGGTAGATATACTATTCTACCATGCCTTCAAGAGCATGCCCGGGGTATAATGACGTGGAGCTGACACAGTCAAAATATAACATTCACGGGTTTAACGGGACAATAACCATACCAAAAGGCGAAATCGTTATGCAAATAATTATAGGAGATATAGAAACGCATGTCACATTTTGTGTAGTAGACATTGAATCGCCTTATAATAAGCTCATGGGGCTACCATGGGTACATGGGATAAAAGGCATAGTGTCAACATTCCATCAATGTATACGCTTCCCAATGGCAAGCGGTATAGGAGAGGTAAAATGCGATGTCGATAGCGCGAAGAATTATAGTCAGATAGATGTGTGAAATTATGAAGGAAGGGAAAAGAAGACAAATGATCGATGGAGAACTGTGAAAGAATCAAAGAAGGTTGAGGAATTCAAGATCTACCTAGTAAGGGCGAAAGAATGAAAGGGAATACCGAGCGAAATTCCATAAAAAGAAGGAGAACCAACACATGAAATAAAGGAACCATCACCATTAGGAGAACCAAAGGCGAACTTTGATGCTGCTGAGCCAACAAAAGACATAAACATGGGAACAGAGAAAGAGCCAAAGATGTTGAAGACTGGAACCAAGATGGAGAAAGAAGAATAAGAAAAGATAATGAATCTGTTGTGCGAATTTCAAAATGTACTTCGGATGGAGCATAAAAGAAATACCAGGTATAGACCCATCATTCGCATGCCACAAATTGGATATCAACCCAAACATGAAGCCGTTCAAGCAAAGGATAAAGAATATAGAGACAACATATCATCCACAGCTAGAAAAGGAGTTACATAGAATGATTGATTCAAGAATCATCAGACCAGCGAAATATCCAGTGTGGATATCAAACATGGTGGTGGTGCCAAAGAAGAATAAATGAATACGAATTTGCATTGACTTTAGTGATTTAAACAAGGCATCCCAAATGGCAGTTTTCCCCTTTCATATATACCCCAGATGGTGGAAGCAGCGACAGGATGCGAAATATTATCACTTATGGATGGATATTCAGGATATAACCAAATATCCCTTGCAGAAGAAGATCAAGAACACACAACATTTTTTGCACTGCGAGGACTTTACTGTTACACAAGAATACCGTTCGGATTAAATAATGCAGGTGCGACATATCAAAGAATGGTGGAGAAAATATTCGCAAAATGGGTACACACAACGTTGGAAGTCTACGTGGATGACATGCTAGTAAAGAGAAAGAAAGCAGTTGATCATGTTTAAAACTTGAAAGAAATATTTGAATAGATGCGGCAATTTAAAATGAAGATAAACCCGAAAAAATGCATTTTTGGACTAGCATCAGGAAAGATCTCGGGCTATATTGTATCAAAAGAGGGAATAGAAGTAGACCCAGAGAAAGTGCAAGAAATACGCGACATGCCATTGCCCGCAACAATAAAAGATGTGTCGGCTAAAAGAAGTGACAGTCAGCACGTGTAGACGGTCATGTGGAAAACCCGAAATAATGTCGGTAGATCTAGAAAATACGAAAAGACGGGGTAAGACTTCTCTTATCGATCTTTCTCCCAAAAGACCAGCGCGATAAGAGGCAAAATGTGGATACAAAATACCGCTCAACCAATAAGAACGCGAGGATGTCATTATTCAAATGCGAAAATAACAAGTCCACTACGTGACTACTGACGAACGCAATGATGTCACCAAGAATCACACTTAACATGTGAAGTCCAACGTGATGATAATGAAAGTGCGATAGTATCGCTCTCTCAAATCCGAATTAAGTGGCTTTAGAGAAAGTTATTTATTCATCAGTTTAGGGTTTCTTCATATTACATTTGTATTTGTTCATGTTCTTAATAAAATTAACTTAGAGATTCTTCCACCATGTCTTAGATTTATATGATAGAATCACCTGTGTGTAGCTTGTAGGATTTCCTGAAGCTACAATATGCTTGTATTCTTCGTCACAATTCTAATATACTCTATTTTTCATAAGAAAAAAAAACACAAAATTGGTTAATTAACCCAATAATGACAATTCCTGGGTGAAAAAGACATGTAAAATTTGATACTGTTTAAATGGACGAGAATGTGAAAATAGTCAGGATGTAAACAATTTCATCATACCCATTTTCAAATACTTTTTCTTTTTTTTAATTTACATCAGGATGCATCCAGTTTCACCCTCGTAATTTTTTAAGTTTAAGCCAGAATGAATCCAGATTCATTCTTGCTATTTTTATGGTGTCCATTTCACCCATACTAATTTATACACGTCCATTAGAACCATGTTTTAAAAATGTTTGGGCAATTGACAAAATTTCTCAACAAAAAAAATCTGTTGAAAAAGCTCGATGGACACTATCTTCGACCAAGTTTCTGGAGAACGCGCAATTGGGGGATACTCAAACTAATTGGGGGATATAAATTACTTCCCCCAACCAATAGTGTCTGCTAAGGGGTGATTTTTGGGTATGAAAATACTAAAATACCCTTTGGTTAATTAAAAAACATTATGAAAAGACTATACTACCTTTTCCCCTAAAACTTAAAATCTAAAAACCAAATACATATCCCCCATTTCTCTATCAGTTCCGGCACACTCGATTAGGTTAGGTTTTGAAAAAAAAAAATCTTCATCATTCTTCATCCATTCTTCTCGATGATTAATCGTCGATTCAAAAATATCTTCGTCGATTACCACAATCTATCTATAATCATGCCTCATCGAAAGAAATCAAAAGCCTAATCGAATTAAAAATCGATTTTTTAACAAAAAAAACAAGAAAGAATCAATCGGATTGTCGAAGAACAAGAAGAATAATAAGAGAACTCGGAAAATCAACCTCTCGTAAACATGGCTTCTGTGAGAGGATAAGTGAATTTTGACCTAGTTTATAAGTGTTTGAATCGATATATATTAATGGGCTTAGCTTAGAATCGCGAACCCTAACTCAAACAGTTGAGTTTCAGTGAGTTTCAGCATTGACATTTGTATGAATACAATGCCGGTACCAAGTAACGACATGGAATTTCGGTTGAAGGCAATGCGGGTAGATACTTACGACATTGATTTTAGTATGAATGCTATGCCGAAAGACCTGAAACTAATTTTTTTGTCCCGGCATTGATTTGGGGTTGAATTCAATGCCGGTAGTATTTCACGGCATTGATTTTATTTTATTCGTGTATACCGGCAGTCCATTTTAAGTACACGGGAAAATCCTAGGAATTTATTATCAATACCGGCATAGAATTTAGGTTGAATATGATGTTAGTACTCTGTTACGGCATGTATATGAATTCCTACGTCTTTGACGGCAGTGCTCTATTTGTACACAAAAACTTCCTAGGAGTTACCTAAGACTACCGCCATTGTCCACAATTATTCGACATTGCCGGTACATTTTCCCGGTACAATGGTTTTGTTAAATGACAATGCCTTTTTTTGGTCACGGCATTATAAATATTTCCTGAATCAATGCCTGTACTGATAATTCTATGTCAGTTTTTTGGTATATCTATGCCGACATCAATTATAAAAGTGAGTTGTTTTATATTCATTTAGCGTGTCTTTTGATATAGGGCTAGATCCAAGGAAGCTAACAAAGGAAAAGTTTAAGATGATGGCATTACGAAAAGAAATGACAGTCTTGGTACCCTTCAGTATCTTCCTCCTCGAGGGAGAGATCAAGGTCGCGATAAGCGTTTGGGGGCAGGTTCTACAAGAGGGGAAAAATGGAAGAGTGGTGACCATAGTCGACTCGTAATCCTTGAACCTACCGGAACAGTTGAGCACAATGAGCAAGATGAAGAGTAATGTGGGGAGGAAAGTGAGTAGGAAGATAATGAGGTTGAACCAAGTAAATTAGCAACCTAAATCCAAGTTTTATAATAAGATGGGTGGGCCAAGTCAAAAACCAACACGAGGAAAAGGCACAGTAAAAGTTAAAGGTTTGCACCTTCCTCATACTAATGACATGATACCTGACTTTGATCATGGTAGAATTTGGGGTGAAGCTGATGATCAGAGAATGCTATTTGGCTACAAGGACATGTGGTCTCGTACTATCTATCAATCCTATGTAAGATTTTTTTTATCTTGTGCATATGTTTTGTTATTTATTCATGTAAAATCTCTTAATCGTATTATTGTTGGATCATAAGAAGGATGTGCGTGTTTGCCGAAACCAAACCCAATCTCATTGGGATTTGTCCGAGGAATGTGAAGAGGTCAAAACATTAGTAAGGGAGTCAGGTCTATATTATTTGGTTGAAAATTATGTGAAGTGTGATTCTGTCACAGTCAATTGCTTCGACGAAAGGTACCATGGTGAAACTGATACCATGCACTTCCCGTTTGGAGAGATGACCTTTATCCCTGATGATGCTCAGAACATTCTAGGATTGAATGTTATCGGCAAATAAATTTCAGAAGGAGATAATTATCCAGACCTAGAATGGTCGAAGTTGCACGCTCTGACTAGCAAGTTGTTGGGTTGGGACTACAAAACTTCTGTGGAAAGCTTCTATGTATCTAGAAAATAGTAAGACAAAGACCATCAAGCTGAAGTTTCTTAAACAGAAGTTTGAGAAAATGAAGAAAAGAAGTTTGAAGGACGGATGGGACCCTGCACAAATTCGTTATACAGCCGCTGCATACCTTTTATTTATCTTGGGAACTAAGGTATTCCCTGACTCTAGTGGCAACAGGGTTAGTGCAAACCTCCTTCAATACTTCGATCCTTTGGAATGAGTGTGTAAATATTCTTGGGGCACCGTGGTAATGGAACATTTGATGACGTATATGAGAAGGGCCTCTAAGGATGTTACAAACCAATTTGTTGGGAATTTCACTCTACCGCAGGTAATTTTGTTTTTAAACTTATGTTCGTATGTATATTGTTCACATGTACCCTTATTATGAACTTAGAAATAAAATTTACTGCTTCTTATATGTATCATTCCACATTGTATAGGTGTGGGATTATGAACACTTCCCAACATTGTTCAAGGACTACCCCTTCTTGAATATCAATAACCTTTCCGAACCATAGGCGCCTAGAGATACAAGATACGATATACGAGTTCAACAATATTTTGAAACCCGATAACAATCGTCGACTGATATATATGAGATTGGATTTGGACGCGATGACTACCAAAGAGGTTGTGTTCGACCCTTACAAGGAGGCTAGAGAGAACCACCAAATTGTGAGTTTTAATAACGTTGCATTTTACAAAGGACCCTTGTTCCACCCAAAGGGATATGTTATGGCTGATCCCCGCGTGTCATGCGGTAACTTGGATATAAGCAATTACCTTATCCATACACAACCTCTCTTGAAAGGTACAAAGTTGACCGTTCTCAGAGCTTTTCAAAGCTGAAGTTGAAGGTAGAGTATGATCCAATTCCAAAACCAACACATTGGAGGGATAGGGAACCACGTCGTTTGGTAGATATTAGTAACTGGGAGCTTGCAAAAAACGGTGATGAAGCCTCAGAGAATTACATGTATTATTACCTAGAAGGGTCGCATCCATTTGTCGTGCGCTCGGACAACGCCAAAGTTCCACCCTAGGAAATCCCTCCCGCTCCAACTCCTACAGAGGCACCACCTACGATGGCCCAACTTAATAAGACTGTTGGATTTCTAGTAAGTATTTTTAATTACTTAGTCATTTAATGTACACATAATCTTATATTAGCATATATATATATATATATATATATATATACTAATTATGTGTTGGATGTATGAAACAAGAGAGGTGCTATACCTTGAAAAAATGAAGGAATTCGAGGAAAAGCTTGATAAAATTGAAGTCCCAAGTGCAAAAGCTTTGTTCGGGGAAATGAGGAAGGTGGAGGTCCACAAGAAGCAAAAGACCAAGTGATTAACTCTTTAGTTGTGTTTCTTCATTTGGATGGTGGTTGTTACGTTTTGAACACTTTCGAACTTGTTTTTGTTTGTACCTCATGATTAACTCTTTAGTTGTTTTGTTTACTTTTGGTTTATGATACCTAGATTAAGAAAATTTAAGAACAATCTAGTTGTTTGGTTTATGTTTAACATGTTCAGATTTCTAGTGAAATGTTTTATTTGTAAGTTTTCTTTACATCAGAGGTGTCGGCATTGAAATAGAGGATGTCGAACAAAAGATAGACAAAATTTAAGATACATAGGCAAAAGACATATGGGGCGAAAGGAATAAGAGGCTACACAAAAATCCAAGGACCGAGTGATCGTGTGTTTCTTCTATAATATTAGTTTGGTATTGAACAATCTAGTGTTGGATTATGTTTGTTTGTGTGTATTGAACAATGTATTTGTTTGTGTGTCTTGCTAAAATCTTTGATTGATTTGGATTATGTTTGATTTATTTTCGGTTTGGAACCTCTTAACTTTGGAGTTTTTTTTATTTATATAATCTAGTTTTGTTATCTGATTTATTATGTTGATAAACCAGTGTCAAATTACCTATTTTACAGAGTTTGAATGTGCTAAGATCACATAAATTTCTAAGTTTTTCTTAGGTACCTGCATGGTCGAAAAGCGTAAAATCAATGTCGGCATCTTGAATTTTCAAAATCACAAAAATTACTGAGTTTCGACATTGAAGGTTTTTTTGGCTACCATGCCGGTAGTCCGCAATTTCCAGGTGAAAAATATTTTTGTCAGAATACCGGCACTGTTTCTAGTTTAATTTCAATGCCGGAACATTTACTAATTTCTCTGGATATTTTTCTGAATTTCCGGCACCGTTTGAAAAGTTAAGTTCTACGTCGGCACAAATTTTCCAGCGTTGTAATGATAAAACATAATCATGCCGGCATTGGCATCAAAATATGATTTAATGTTTATAATTCAAACTTCCAAAAAAACAAATTGTTGCCTATTAGTGAACAACATATATCCAAATTACTCATCGTCGCTTCCACACGTATGAAGTTGCATCTTCTCTTGGAGAGGTTTTATTGATAAGGCCAACGCATCCCAAAGTTGGTGATTCTCCCCATACAATGCCATCAATTCCTTCCACATGTGAATGATACCTTGTCTGATGTTTGCCCCAAGATGTTGAACAATGGCATGTTCTATTTGTTTGTATGGTAGGTGTAATCCATCATAAGAACACCACAACATGTACGAGCCAATTTTGCAAGCAATGGATGCGTAATGAATATTTGAAGGGGCTTGTTGTCCGGACCTCTTTTAATGATACGCGTGTAGTTGTGATCCAAAACAATCTTCTCAAATTCTTGCATAAAATTCCTCCATTCCCATTCCACCCTTCTAATAGTTGCTTGTGCGCTGTAAATTGTACTTAGAGAAGTCACGTTCGTCCGATCCTTTTCCTTGAAGCCTCTGAGAATTTTTCTTGGTTTTAAACATGCTTTGGTCAATATCTTTACATCTTCCATTTCATGAGGTTTTATCTTCGCAACTAGGGAGTGACCAACAAAATCTTCCGGATCCGGGTGGTTATGACGGCCGAACCACACCGTACAATCCTATTCCTTAGCATTGTCTTTTAAATGGAATACAAGCTTAACTGGGCAATTATCCTTCCTCGTACGAGTCTTGTATACACTATTGGTCTTATTTGGATAAACATAACCCTTTCTCTTGTGGCTATTATTCTCCTTGTATACCCCACTTCTCTCGCAAGCCATCTCAAAACGAGTATTTGAACTTTGGGTATTCCTCACCAACACACACATGTGCTTAAGAGCCGTCTCTTTAGCCCAAGCAATTGCTTCCATTTGATATTTTGTTCCCTACACAAGGAAAACAATGGGAGATTATAAGGTTCATTACAACCAATCCATTAGTAAAGTTCAAGATACTAGGTGAAAAGTATACTTTGGTAACATACGGGAGTCATTTTTATAGTATCCCGACGTATCCCGACCAAGCGGTCTTGCATTTATTGGATCAATATATGTCACAGCCTAAGGATCGAATGAAAAGAAAATAAATTAGATCCAATTTTTTTTAAAATACTATGCCGGACCACAGGTTCGGCATGCTCGTCCAAGGTTCCTGCATGGTCGAACTAAAGAACAAATTTGAAACTATTTCCGGCATACAAATTTCATATGAAATCAATGCCGGAAATTTAGGTGACGGCATGTTCGTTATCTATGGTTCCAAGCAAGTACATAGTTTCGGCGTAGCCAATAATTAAAATACCATGCCGGTATTTAGTTTTGGAAAACTAATTCGTTCATGTATAATTTTTGTAGGAACCGGCATGGTAACCTTAGAATTAAACCATGCCGGTAAAGCTGCCGGCATTCATGTTATGTGGTGTTCCAGGCCGGTACATAGTTCCGGCGTAGTAGATAATTAATATACCATGCCAGTATTTAGCTTTGGAAGACACTTCTTCCTGTATGTTTTTCATACAATACCGGCATGGTAAGATTAGAATCAAGCCATGCCGATAGCATATTCCGTGGTAGGTAAAAAATAACTTTTGTACCGGTATAGTTGTTTGGTCAAATACAATGCCGGATTGAAATTCAAAATGGGGGATATCGGGCTGCCGGCATGGCCGTTGTATGAATACTATGCCGGTATGGTTGCTGCCGGCATTGTATTCATAACACCTCCATGCCGGCACTGGGCTTTTTCAGATGCAAAAATGGTGGATACAAAGAAGAAAAAAAAAATCAAATTTTCAACCTTTTAGCAGCTTTACCTATGTATTGGGGATGCTTGTATGTTGTGCAAGTTTACTTTCTTGTGTAGGTTCTTCAAAAAACTCTCCATGCTCGTAAAAATCATCATTCAAGGGTGTTGGTTCCACAAAAACTTGCAATTCTGAGTTGTTGTCATTAGTAGAAGATTGAGGATATGATCCTTGTTGTAGCATGAGCTAAAGATTCAGCAGGAACAATTCTCTCTTTACAATCATCCTCCATTTTCCCCCAAAAAGTTCCCAATCAAATATTTTTTCCCTCCTACTCTCACCTCACTTACCAAAATACAAATAAAAACACGCACTAATCTTTCATCAAATATAATATTATGAATTTACTAATTATAATTAACCATTATTCCTGATTAGTGATGGGTAGATTAGTTATTACGTAAAATACCTAGATAAGAGGTGACCCTGAATTGATATTTGGATCCAAGTTTTGTCATTTTCCTCTATCCTTCACAATCGCACGTTCTTTCTGGATCAAATGAACAACGTTAACGTTATTATTATGTCGGGATAAACAATAGAAGAAAGTGAGGAAAACGATATTGGGCCATCCGCGCAGTAATCGAAATCTCTAAATGACCATAATAACTGGTTTACTTAGTGAGTTTGTTGTTATCAACAATCTGGGGTCAGTGGATAGTTGTGTTGTGTGACTCATGAGAGGTAAAATGGGACAGTTTTCTTCTAGTTGAGTGATGATGGTAAGCGCAACACTTATCCACAACGTAAAACCATGAATTAAACGGGACGAAAATAATAAACAGTACGAGAGGGATGAAAATAAATCGTACAGTTGATCACGTTGAACATTGATACATGGGATATATACGAATTGGTGGCCATGGTTGTATCGTACAAATTATAATGATTTATCGATTTTACTAAAGACAAGACCACTTGTGCATGTTTCTAAACTTTTAGTCTTTTCCTTAAATCTTTCTATCGACGTTATTGTTGTGAGTCATATCTTGATGGACCCAGAAATCACTAAACCATACCTTCATTTTTATGGTTACGCACACAGCGTACAGTTTTGAACTTGTTTCCCAAGAATAGTCTATGTCTTGCCAGCGGAAAATGTTATATGGACACTGGAATTTGGCCTCCAAGTTGACACATTCTCTTAGAGGAGTTAACATCCAAGTCATAGGTATCTATGGTTATTAATAGAGAAGATAAATTATTTAATTTTTGGATCTAAAAGCAAATTCATTTTTACCTTCTTAAATTTGGAAGATTTTGGTCTTACATTCGTAGTTGAAGACTTACACATATGATAAACTCCATGTTAGATGCTCCAATTACGTCTTTATTTATATCACAAGTATCAACAGATCAAGTAATTTGCGGTTTGCTTGCTGTGAAGTACTTGGTTTACGTATGCAAGTTGGTGAGTTTGTGGTTATAAATACATCTGGGGTCAGGCGACATTTGTGATGAGAACACATTTCTAGTTGAGTAACGATGATAAGCGCAACACTTATCCACAACATACTACCATATATGAATTAAACGAGATGAAATAACAAACAGTAAGAGCTAGAGGTATGTCATGAAAGTCAGAATGAGGGGAGGAGAAATATCATAGAATCAGGGAGAAAACACAGTAAGAGGCATCAGAAATCCATTCATTAGCCGTACAAACTACTAACCAGCTAGCTGCTACACACTAGTTACCATCAAATCCATTCTAGAAAAAGAATGGAATATAAATTATACTTACTAATTAATCAAGTGACTGAACAATATATTGGACAGACTTAACTAGACTTGGGAAAAATCTTTACTTGTACCCAGACAAGAACGGATGAAAAAACCCAAAACAGACTAAAACTCGATTTATATATGGGATATTTAGACTTTAGGTCTCAACTTTGTGATCATGTTTGGGTCTTCAGAAAATTTTAATTAGAGTTTGGGTCCTGGAACGTAGTTGAATGTCTTGAACGTTATTAAAATAAATTTAATTTTAATAAATTTATATTTAAGGAATGTTTTCATCTTCTTCAGTTCTTTTTCATTTTTTTTTTTCACGAATCACAAATTTAATTTTCATTTACGCTGATCATCCTCTAATCACATATCAATTACTACCACCAACGTTAATAATTAATATCATCATCACCATTCGATTCCAACAGTTGGACACTACTGTTGATGTAGAAGACGTTTCTTTCTGGACTTTATTCATGAAGGCTATTATTGGGGCGACACATTCCATTAGAGGGGCGTTACCTAATAGGTCAAAAACAGGTTACCCATAAGTAATTTCAAAAACCCCTTATCTTAAATAATTTTGTAATGACCAAACAACCCTTGTTTAATTTAATTAAATAATAATCAAATTAATGAATTTTGTTATATACTTGGTAAATTCTGGGTCAAAGTTTTTGTGGGAAGAAAAACTAGAGAGAAGAAAAACAACCAAAGATTTCTTTCAAGCCCTAGATTTTGATTCACTCAATCAAGATGAATGAAACAAGTTACCAATTCGAGGTGGGTGAATCTTTGTATGATAGAGAAAACAAGTTTTACATCCCTCATGTTGGAGATCAAGAGATGGATGATTTGGTAGATGGTAGAGAGGGTTTAACACAAAGTGATGATGAATCTCAACCAATTGAAGAAATAAATCGACAAAGTGAAGAACCAATGGTTGAAAATCAACAGGTATGCCTCTAAACTATCTCCCATGAGCTCAATTTTGCTCAAAATTAGCAAAAGTACGTTAAAAATTTAATATTTTTCAAGTTACTGCTGCTGTTACGGTTGGGTTTAAGTTACGAAACCAACCGTAATCATTATTTACGGTTTGGTTTTGATGAATTCCAAACCGTAACTGGTGATGAATAGGACAAAAGATGTATTACGGTTGGGAAAATTTCTATCTAAACCAAACCGTAAATAATTTTTGCATGGGCATTTAATTCTCTTTACGGCTGGAATTGTTACAGAATTTCTAACCGTAACTATAATTACGGTTGGGTTAGATTTTTAATTACCAACCGTAATTGTGCCTTTGTTTTAAGTCTTGTTCTTACGGTTGGAAACAAAAATCTTACGGCTAGGAATTCAACAAACGGTTGGGTTCGACGCTCTTTGGACCTAACCGTAAGTTTTAGTTTCCTTCTTCTTTTGGACTAATGTTGTGATATTTTGGTTGATAGATCGTGATTCCACCTAGCCCAATGTCTTCCCAACCCGATGCAAACGAAATTATAACTGAAGATTCTTCCCATCACTATTTTACCGACTTGGTAGGTGTTTTTTTTCTTTTGAAACTAATGGAAAGATATGTTGCTCATTCATTTGACCATATCACTATGTTTTATTGACTAACTTTGAGTTTTTGGACCATGTAGAAATGGAAAACGAAGAAAGAAGCACAGGAATGGACAAGAGAACGTGGCAAGTTAATTATGTGTGTTATAGTTTGTAATGGATCAACAAATGACCGCCACTTTCAAATGGTTTGCGAGTGTAGTGGAGAAAGTAAAAGTCATGTGAAAAAGGGTACCGAATATAAACCATATTGGCGGAGAACTCGACGTGGATTGGCCATTACGTACCCATGAGGATGAAACAAAGGCCCGTTGTAGGATTCCAAACTTGAAAAAACACGATGATCAATCTCTTCTCCAAACTTATCTTTCTTTAGATCTATGTAAGGATCAAATATCACATCTTCAACAGTGAGAGCATCCATTTTCAACCTTAAAGCATCTATCTTCTCTTCTTTGTGCTTTACTTGGGTACCAGTGAATATGAACTTTCTTCCCGTAGGACCAGTATCTCCGTCTTCCCAAGATGTAGGAGGTCTCATGCTCGGGAAGTGGTCATATACCCATGCCTAACAAATTATATATAAACATAAAAAATGAATATATATATAAAACAAAACAAAACAAAACAAAAAAAGAAAAGATATATATAATAAAAAAAGAAAAGACAAATTACCTGAAAAAGACCAACATTCCCAGCAAGTTCAGTGGCTCCAACCCTCGAAGCTCTTCGAAAACTATCAAGTAAATAAGCAAGGGTGGCGGTGCCCCAAGCATATTTTTTGGTCTTCTTGATATATTTATCTTTTAACCATTGTAGATAATGAGCATTAACTCGATTCCCCGAGTTATCAGGAAAGAATATAGTACCAAGGGCATGCAATAGGTACGCGTTGCATTGTCTGACGAGCTCTTGTTTCATCTATCACCTCCTTACGTACTACTACAGCTTCATGTGTTCCTCCAAACATATATTTCAGATTCTTCAACAATATCTTTTTGACAGGTATAGATGGACCTTCTCTTGGTTGGTTTGGTTTATCTCCACCATCCCACTTAAACTGTTTCTCCGTCTCAGCTGGCTCCCATCAAAGTGTGTCTTTGACAAGAGCATAAAGATCTGTCCAACTCATGTTGTTGTCAAAACCTTCGGAAAGAGATATTCCTTCAATGTTTAAGTCCAAGATTTGTTTCACATCATCTCGGCGTCATTGTCATCTCATCGAATGGGAGATGAAATGTATCGGTTTCTGTCCAATAGCGCTCTCTAAAGGCACTTGCAATAATAGAATCAAACTCATGCTGATGGTATATAATTCCACGACCTAACCCCGAATCCAATACAATAGCACGAACAGCTTCACATTCTTCACCTAACGGCCAATGAGCAGCCTTCTGATGTTTCAATTTCTTCACCGCAATCTCATGATCCTACAAAGAATGTATAAACAACAAATTTGTTAAATTTCTAAATTATACCAAATAAACAATATATAAAGTTGAACAAAATCATGCAAAATAAGAGAAAGTTTGAGATTATTACCCTGCTTTCGCAAACCTTAGCAGCCCATGAATATGGATAACTAAATAAGATCGCAGATTTATCGGGTGCTTCACCCCAAAGTCTACCATTCTTCTTCTTAGGCAACAACATGTCTTTTCCACTAGGAATATGCTTGCCTTTAGGTGAAGGTTTCTTCTTCGGCTTCTTTTCCTGCGCTTGAGCTTTAGGTGTGGCTTCAGGTGAAGCAACAACAACTTGTTTCCCTTTGCCTTCAACTTCTTTCCTTTTGCCTTCAACAACTTGATTTGGTGTATCCCTAATCACAAGTGTACCTTCCGATATCACCGGTAGTTCAAATTGATCCCCTTCAATTTATATGTCTTGGAAAACATTATCTTCCTCTTGAGGTGGTTCAAGAAATCTTGAGCTACTTCCTTGAATCATATCCTTATTCTTCTTAGCATCCTTGCGGATACCTCTATAATTTACCCCATAATGAACTTCATGGCGAGGAGGAGGAGTATCTTTTGGCGTTAAATCATTTCCTCTCTTCTTTTTAACAACTCTCCTACAAATTACAAGAAATAGAACTTATAGAATTTGTTGAAAAACTTTAAGGTTTCAGGATAATATACGTCTGGGTTATCTAAAATCGAACCTAGCCGTAATACAAATTACGTCTGGATATGAAACTAAACCAAGCCGTAATAAATATTACGGTTGGAAAAAAAAGTAACTTTTCCTAGACGTAACTAAACATCTTAAAACATCCAGAAATATTTACGGCTAGATTTATCATATATGGAAACAAACCGTAACCAATTACGGTTGGGAAATTAGTATACCTAGCCGTAATCCAACATGCAAAACCAGATTTACGGTTTGCATTCAACTAAATATAACCGTAAGTTCTTAAAAACTATAGTTACGGTTGGTAAGTAAGTACCTAACCTAGTAGTAACACTAGCGAAATGCGAATAGAAACCTAATTTTATTTCAATTTCATTCAATCTAACCTATTTTAAGCACAAAAACGAATAAGAAAAGATAGGTTTGTCGATTAATACCTTCCATACACCATGGGTTGTTCTTTAGGAGTTCCAAATTCTGAAAAATCAGTTGCTTCAATCGATGGTTGTTGAGGATGAAGTTGTTGGTCAAGGGGTTGATTGAGATGTTGATTACCATCACTGCAATTTTTCTTCTTCCTCATATTTCATAGAGATTTCAATCCTAAGCGGTTCAATTTTTAGGATTGAAATGAAAAATTTACTGTGATGAAGAAGAAGAGAAAGAGAAGAAGAAGAGCATGAGTCAAAATGGTTGAAAGTGTGTGAAATTAGGTTTTTATTCTTTTAGTTTTAATTGAAGGGTAATTTGGACAATTGATATTGAATCAAAAGTACCCCATAACTAGATTTTTGGTCATTAAATATCCAAGTGAAGCCCCTCTAATAGAGGTGACACCCCAATAATAGCCTTCTTATTCATACACATGTTAATGTTGGCAAAGATGAGCTTGCTCTGTTCTGACCTTTGTTATATCTCCTTCCTAGCAGAGAATTCAAAAGTCGACAACTACCCAACACTAAGAATCACACATAAACTTAAATCACTATCATTAATCCCCCAAAACAACGAATCAATTTCCTATCTTTTTCTCTGCTAATATGCCAAAATTGAAACCAAGCTAGGGAAATGGGAGTATTTAAAGATCCCCTGGATTTAAGTTAATTGAATCGTCTCTAGTTTGTGCTGTCTGAATACATGGGTGAATTAGTGATTGAATGAACTAAAAAGACTGAATCATGAACAAAAGAGAGACGAAAAGAATGATAAACGAGGTCAGAACAGAAAAAGGGATTCTCAATACAGTGTTAATTTCAAAAGTGATGAGATAGTGTTGGTGTTTGTGGTAAATTGAAGAAGATAAAAAGAAAAAGGGGCCAAAGTGGGAAATAAATTGAAAATTATATTTAACCAGCTATGTAACTGTCAACAACGGTCAACTACGGTCCAAAACCCAATCTATAATTAAATTTTCCCAGGACCTAAGCTCAAAGCGTCACAAAGTTGAGACCCAAAGTCTAAATAGCCCTTTATATATCCAAAATAAATTTTAACTTTGAAATTATCCAAAATACAGGAAGTACATGCAAAAGAAAACATGTGCATATAACTGGATTTAGATCATTTAGCCCTTGGTCACGGAAATAACAAGGTTAGTGTACTCTGTTTTCTCTTTGACAGCATATTCTTCAATTTTCTCCCTGAACCTAACAAACAATTCATTTATTATCTCCTCCCCGAAGTGACTCGTTAGCAAGGATTCTGATATGGCTCTGATGCTGTTAGCAATGACATAGCTACTTTTGAGCACATCTGTCATCGAACCTCCTTTGCTAGAATCACTACCATCCCAATTCACTTGAAACGTCTCTAGTTGATTAACCCGGCAAGAACCTTGATTCTGAATTATGGCTTTCACTTCTTCAAGGGATGGAAAATAAACCGGAAAGTTACATATGTCTAATTTCACCTCTTCAACCACTCCCTGTTTAAATTCATATATGGGTTGTATCAGCATGGTTATGGTACGAAACAACATGCTAAACTAGTAAGGCGCAACCACGTACGGTTGCTTCTTATGATGTACTATGCCAGACAAATTAGCACAATGACACAACACAACACAAGAAGTGGTGTGCCTAGATTTTGAAGTATAAAGTGTATCTCCAAAAGGGTGCAAAACATTTAAATGGTGAAGCTTTCAATCAGATCAAGGAAACAACATCATTAAACACATATGCATGGGTATACCTCTAAAACCATGTCCTTTAATGCCATGGATAATAGCCCAAGTAAAGAGCAACTCCCCCCTTTACCGGTAGGATCTGAACTTCTCCTACACAAGAATGTTAACACCATTCGTCCTCCCTTGACTAATTCCTTGGAACGACAATTCAAAAATGAGACAAAGTCTTTCTTGAACTGCCTACAATACGCTTCAACCACAGATGGAGGACTTGATTTTGCAATATAAACGTTCCCCTTATTGCTCTCGTTCACTGTAGGAGCCTGTGTGATGACGTTAACTTTATTAACTTCAGTAATTTATTAAATTTATTTAATAAAGCTATTAAATATCTAGATATTACTACTAGTCACCTGAGATAACCAGTGGAGACTATAGGAAGAATGAACAAAGTGAACAGTGTTACTTGGAAAAAGTCTACCATAAAATGTGCCGGGCATCCCAGCAACAAAACATGGTCCAAAACCATCTCCTTTGGTATTTTTTAATTCGTCACAAAAACTTTTTAAATACTTGAAAAGGGTGTTAAAGTCATTCTCAGGAAGATCATTAAGGAACACGAGGATCTCGGGCATAACCATGGTAGACTCGCGATATTTGTTGTAGATAGTGTCCAGAAGATTAGAAATGACCAGCAGTGCATTTGGGCCTGAAGAACAACCTAAATCTGCAACGCATATACTCTGAATCTTCTCAGTTGCAGAGATGGTAGTACTACTATAGAACTTCGATAATACATCCAGTATTGCTTCCTCTACCACTGGCTTCGTTTTGTATATAGCTTTCTTCTGTTCATTCGTGAAACACACAAAATCAATAAAAGATTAAATACATTAATGCTTCCTAAATAAGAGATAACGTTGCTAAGAGTTAGAGAAGGAGTGAAGGACCTGAACTGATGAGTTAGAGGAATAACTGATTTCTGAAATGCCCTTATTCATGTAGAGATGTTCAGTGGCTTGATCCATCGGTTACTTTCTTACACCTGCAATGCACTAGTCCTCACTGTAAGGATCTTTCTGCTGTAGGAGGACGTTATACTTCATATATATATATATATACACACACACATTAATATATATACACACACACATTAGTTAGTACTGTTCTTTATGATAATTTTTGATTTTGCTTAATGCATGGATGGCCGGAATTGTTTTCCTAACTCTCTTCTATCTTTTATCCTTGCATAACAACTAATATTGTTCATTTGATCCAGAAGGGTACCTATTTAAGATGGTGACCCGCGACCCTTATCGTCAATAGATTCAAGTTGGGGATCCCCTCAAACAACTTGGTAGTATACTTGGACGTGAATTAAGTAATTTGTGTTTACTTAATTATTGCGTAGTTGCATGTGATATATTACAATGACAAAAACGTGTTATAATCGAAATGAAGCAATGAAGCATGGGATTAGGGTTAGGGAACAATCAGAATTTGGTGGTTGCAGGACTAAAATGTGTTACTAAAAGAATATATTAATTAGGACTTAGTTTATAGATCATAATGCATTTTACACTGGGCTATTTTTTTCGAAACAGCAAAATTCATTGTAATATCTCATAAATGGTGGATTCTCCTTTAAACGGCTAACATCGTTTAAGTATTGATCCTTTCGGTCCAAATAATATACCATATTGCATAGGGACTACATCTTATGCAAAGGGCCCATAACATGAGCATTCAGACATTGGCAGTCGTTTGCTGGTGCAGATGCAAATCTCTTGATCTTAGCCAAAAGGCCGAGAAAGGTATCAGATGCAAAACACTGTATGACGAGTTTTCGAGACATAACTGCATTCGAATGTACAGCCTTTTAGAAGAAAATTTTTGCAAAACATTTAGCTAAAAAAATGTTGGATCCTTGAGACCATAGGGTAAAAGTGAAAAACGTTGAATGGACTCCAAACTTCTATTTGGTCTACACAAGACCCTCGCTCATCTAGGGGCCCAAATTGATCTAACGGCATCAATATCCTGTGATAAAACTGCCATTAATATCTTGGCTGACAACTAAAATTGCCATTATGTTCATTGGATTCAGAAATGATTCAAGGAATGCTGATCCTTGTCAATAGATCCAAGTTAGGATTCCTCTCAAACAACTTGGTTTACCATAAATAATTTGGTGTACTTGCTGCTGTAAAGCATTTGGCTTAGGCATTATTCAAGGTGGTGATGACTTCGTGGTTATAAATACAACTGGGGTCAGTCGACAGCTGTGAGAGGTAAAACGAGAGGTTTCTAGTTGAGTCACATGATGGGCGCAACACTTATCCACAACGTATTTAGACCACAAATTACACGTGCTTCAGTTCTTTTCCTGCAAATTGTCTGCTGCTACAGGTGAAAAACTTTAGTCTGTTCCTCTGCAGTCTGCATGATGAGTTTTTGGAAGATAACTCCATTCAAAGAGTTGAATACAGTGACGGAAGTGGGATAGAAAAAAAGGAAAAGCCCAGGTAGAAATTTGGATAGCCCACTGTCGTATGAAAGAAGCAAACTTAATTGAAATCTAGAAGAAGATCCAGCGACTATAATATAGTGCAACTTAATTGATCTAACGGTTTATAGGTACGGTGTATAACTTTACTAATCTAACGGTGCATTATAGTTTACAGTTGAGTTTCTCAAATTAAATATTGGTCCCATTTTTCAAACTCCACTACGTAGTACGTATTTGTCCTTAGGTCAACTCGTATGGTATGGATCCACATCAGATGGAAAATCCATCTTACTAATACAAAGAAAATAAGTAATTGTTTGGTGAAGCCTTTACACATGACAACAGTACACCCATTACATAATCCTTTAATCAATATTTGTATATTTACAAGATGTCATTGTTTTAAAAAGAGATCAAAAAAATTAAAACTTAGATATCTTTAAAAATACATATCGGAGTTTTGTAAAATTAGTATATTTGGAAAGCTCTTTGAATTATCTACATAATGAGTACAAACAAGAATATTAATTTTTTTTAAAGATTTTTTTTTCATTATTATCAAATTTGGTGTTGTTAAAAGAATCCAATACAAGCATATGCATCGCACATGGGGTATTACTAGTATAAATAGGGATAATCAGGATTTTATGGAGATTTTTTCTACTATGGAGATCTAGATAAATATCTACTAATTGGGACCCATATTTTTTTCCCTTGTTTTTATTACATTAGTATATTAAAAAAATTTGCTAATGAAAAAAAAAGGAAAAAAAAATATATCCAGTCACTTAGTGACCGGATGAGAAAAAAAAACAAAAAAAATATATATTCATCCGAACACTATATGTCTGGATGAGAAAAAAAAAAAAAATCCGAACACTAAGTGTCTGGATGGACTCTCCATATGTACCTCCACACATTTGAGGAGGTCCCTCTGGACTTCACAAACATATGGATGTTAAAATCATCCATAGTAGCACTTTTTAGTCCATAAAATATGGATCATCACAAAGATGTGGATGATTTTTGACTCCATAGGAGTTGCCCTTACAGAAGTAGTTGTTTGGTATAAGACGTTCTTCTCTAAACTAAATAGATTTTTTATGTGGAACTAATTTTCATTATTTTTATGCATCTACGCAAATTTAAAAATGCCCCATAGTATGGGGGAAATGTAAAAAAATATCATCTCTTATTATGTGTAAATACGTAAATTTAAAAGATTTTACGATTAAACCATCATTTTTAATATGTTTGCAAACCAAAAATAACTTATAAAATCGAAAAATCTTGGGCGGCCTTCGGCCGCCTAGTAAATTATTTTGGCTTTCGATATACAAATTTGTTCTCCCAAATTTAAAGTTCTGTCTATGTCTTCTCATGTATATATATACTGTAACGTCATTCCAGATATACTATTAGCTATAAGGTAAACAGGTTTAATTGAAAGCTTTGTGCTTCAAGGGAAAGACAATGTATTACACACCTTGCTCACTTTAGGTATTTTGCTGCATTGCATTTACGTTGCAGCTGAGATGAATGAAATAGAAAGTTCATGAAGAAAAAAATTAGCCCACCCTGACAAAAATTCCTGGTTTCGTCGCTGGTTGAATGTGTGGGTACTGGTGGATATTAACCGAAAGAAATCACTTCTCTTATCAAGAAAAGAAAAGAAAAGGAATTAATTTGCTAGTAATATATGCCCATTTGTGCATTTGGGTTTTTATATGCAAGATTATATCTTTCTTTAACCATAAAATTCTTGTGTTTGCATCTCTCTTTTTAGTGCATGCATGATTGAACGAGTACATCTCGTGGATTAAAGAAAAAACCTTTATTTGAAAATTCAAAAGGAATTTGCGAAATTAAGCTTGTCAAGTTCATCTATTTATGCTAACCCATTTTGCATGTAGCTTATATAACAAAATAATCATTAGTATGTTTTGTGACCAAATTAGAAATGGTGAAATAATTATTTTATTTTTCATATATATCCATGTAAAACATTCTGATGATTGCTTAAAAAAAAAATCTGATGGATGTTTGTTGAATTTCTAGGAACACAATATTCAACTTAAATTGAAACATATAAACGCTTGCGCATCACCAAGCCATCATTACTGTTCACTGATCAAGGATATACCTCAATAAGGGACCGAAACCCAGAAATTGGAGTTATCTTATAGTCCGTAAAACCAGACTCCAGGAAAATTTTCTCCCATTCTTTTTCCGTTCTTTCTTTACCACCAAGCATAGTCATCATCACCATATCGAACAATAGTTGGGTTTCAGTAGTTATTGGCTCATTTTCTTGTTTGTTGTTGTGTTCTTCAACCACAGCATCTATTATAATTACCTTACCTCCCTGCTCCTTGGACGGAATTGCTTCTCCGCATTTCTTAAGTATTTTTACGCACTCCTTATCAGTCCAATTATGAAGCGTAGACTGCCAATTATTATAACCTTGGTTATTATATCAATTAATTAATCGAATGTTCAATTATTAATGAGTTAATGCTGGATGTATATATATACCTTTAATAGAATTGCGTCGGCATGAGGGATGGACTCGAACATATCACCAGCAACGTAATGTAAGTTGTTTGACAACTTCCCTGCATGAGGTGAGTTTGCAACCACATTTGGGAGGTCAAGAACTGTGCATTTCAGATGCGGGAAGGCTTCAATAATGACTTGCGAAGCAGCCCCTGTCCCACCTCCTACATCAATCAAAGATTTCAAATTCTGGAATACCTTTCTGCCCTCGTCCACAACTACACTCATCAACAAGCGAGAGCCATTAGCCATCATACTAGAAAAGTTCTTGTTAAGCTCAGAGTCGCGCTCCAAGAAATTCCAGAAGGCTACACCATGGCTAGCCTCGAATGCTGTTAATGATCCACTTTCTTTAAAACTTGAGCTCAAGGAAAGAAAAGGTGCTAACACGAAAGGATCCACCACAGTGAGCACAAAGGGTGACATCGTAAATCTAGTATTATCATCTTTTAGTAAGAGCTTTGAAGATGGGGTGAGCAAATATCCTTCCTCTTCATTTTCACCAATTGTTTGTGTGGTAAAAAACCCGGAGTGAACCAAAATGCGCATGAGACGTTGGACCGAATCAGTTTTTGTCAATGGTATAGAGAGATTCTCTACGAGGTTCGAGAGCGTGATGGGTACTTGGCCGTGGTTGTGGATAATGTCTGGTATGCCTAATTGAACAGCACATTTCAGGGACATGCAGCTTACATAACTGTAGACATGGTTATAGACGTGAGCTTGTGCTAGCATCAGTTCACTATTCTTCTGGCTTTGACTAGTAAACTCCATCGCCAGAATAAGTAGTGCAAGTGAGCTTAGAACAAAGATTAGTGTACTGAGATTTTTGTAGAGAAAGCCACGCTTAAAAATGGAAAGATAGTAATATTAGAAGATTGTTTTGGTGGTTTAATACTTTAATGTGGAAATTAGGTGTGGAAGAGAGGGAGAAATTTTCAAAGATGAGAATTGAAGAAAACTACTCAGAGGCAGAGCTGTTTATATAGGTTAAGACAAAGGTTTAGCTTGTTTTCAATGAGACACACAGTATTAACCTTCTTATTGAACTCAATCTTTACATATAATAATTGAATCCAAATGCTCTCTAGTCTCCACATATATTTTGGCCTTTTTTTATTGGTAAAGAATTTTTTATTTTATAGATAGAACTAGCCCTTAACCCGTGCCGTAACGGCACGGGCCTTGATGTTGGTTCACTTTTAATATCGTATAAAATGTGTCCCGAATACTTATAAACTCCTTCTGGTCCGATGTATGTTAAATCTGGCTTGGTCATATATATCGTAGGGATATCTCATGTTTTGTTTTCTCTGTTCCATCAGGTAAACAACTAATGTTGTTAACACACTTCATTAAATCAGAAATGTTCTCTAAAATTATACGTGTTCTCGCCGTATAAAATTCAGAAAAATATAGACTACAAATAATTTTAAAGGGAGTTTTATACGCGTTTAATATCTTAAACTAAGAAAATGAGTTCACTTCCGTGATTTTCTATTTCCTTCCCCATTTTCGATTTAAAAAATATGTACATAATATGTACTTTCTCGGACCTTTTATTTACTTATTGGAATATATGCTATTGAAATTTTACTTCCGGAAATATATCTCTTGATTTGTAATACCATATATTTACTCTTATGTTGAGAAGTCTTATTGGTAGATAAGTGGATATGGTCACCTCTAGAATCGTCAGCCTCCTTGGCAGCCGTTTGCCGTAACCATTACATAGATTTTTATGGTAGAGAAGTATGCGGCTTAATCGTCATATGTATTTGTTTTTTTAAGAGAAAGAAATTTCAAAACCGACTAATATGTAATTAGGAGGAAATATCGAAGTTCCCTTATTGTCATGCATCTTTCAATGATCGGGTACATCTTTTTTGTCCCTGAGATGATTTGTAAGACCATATACTTACCTTGCAAAGTCGCTCGTACAATCCGATCATCTCTTACACCAGCCAATAGGTGCACATTGTCGCCTCTAGAATCGTCAACCACTTTGGTAGGCGTATGGCATAACAATCTTCTTTATTTTCAATGTGGAGCAGTCTGGTGACCGATTGGTGCAGTCTCGTTTATTTTAATTTATACTACCTATGGTATTTTTGTACACTCAGAAAGAACAAATTATAAATAACTTGATCTGCCAGAATTCGTGATGGTCATCGTAATGATAGTGTTTGATTTTTCATTCTTTACTGCATAACAATCTGGAGAATTGTTATCAATAAGAAGAGTAGAACACGGAGACGTTTTAACCTATTCAAGAAAACTGAAAAATTGTAGAGTAAAACACATAAGTCAGGTTACATTATCCGAAACCATAACATTTGTTGGCGTCTTTGATTATTTATTTTTTGATAAAAGTGCAATCTTATTGACTCAATTTTTGCCAAAAGTGAATTCATCTGCTTAGGAAGTTGAAATACGTTAGTTTGGTGATGCTAGTGTCTGAAAATTTCCTTCGAAACCATTATGGATATGGATCAAGATTGGGAACATAAATTAGGTTATCGTATCAACATGGTTACACAGGGGATAAATCATATCCACCAATGTCACTATAAATCATGACCAAAGGAACTAATACTGAAATGCAAAAAGAAAAAAAAAACAGAAATGAAACGTCAACAAAATGCAGTTAGGGAAACACAACTGAATAAAATGAAGAAAGGGAAACACATAAAAAAAATGCAGACATACAAAGAAACATGATATGTTATTCCCATATATTGTATTATTTGGTGCAAGACTTCGTAATGTTTAATCTTCAGCGATGGTATATGCCAAGAAACCTTCGGGCATCTTATGAAGGAAGGGTTTCTTGCGAGGTGGATCATTATCGGCCACAACCTCATCTTTAGCGCGGATGATTCCGGTATTCTGGATAGATATGGTTGGGGTTGGTGGTGCAGGGAGCGAAGGAAGCTTTGCTACAATGAAGCTTGGGGTATCAATATTTCTAGGATAACGGATTTTGGGTTACTGTACAAAATGATTGAACACCCACGGTGACTAATCCATCTCCCTAAAACTTAACGCACACAGGCAAAGTTAGCCAAATTATGGTTGTTTTGTATTAAAATAAAGTATATTGGACCTATCACCACCAGCAATGTTACCACCTCAAAATTAATTGAAGACTTAAGTTTGTTCAATCTAAGCTTTATACATGATATTTGTGATAAAAAAATTAAAAGCACGCCCAGCTGCGGGGTGGTAACATTGGTATTGTTGTGGTGGCGTGTGAAAATCCAGATTTTCGGACTCCTAACGAATATCGATTCGCCCTTGTGGATTGGGTCCGATCCAGCTAGCAAGTCCAAAATTCTGGACCGCCACTCGTGTGGGACCAAATTTTTCTTTTTAAAAGATTTCATATGAGACAATAAGATTAGGGCGGTCATGATTACACTTTATTTTGGTATTAAGATTACTATTTTTTTTTTTAAAAAAAAATTCCATAAAAGAATACACTTTATATTCACTCAAATAAATTTTCCATCTCTCGGTGAGTCTTGTCATGTTCCCTAGAGTTTAGGGTTGATTTATATGGTAGTTTCCATTGTACTACAGTGATCCTCATGTTGTCTTGTTATCACAATTAGGCTTTTTATGCTAATTTTTAATATTAGCATACAAATTTTATTATAAAATTTAACTCGTGTCGTAGTGGCACAACCATACATTACCTTTTGGTGTTTCATGAAGTGAGTGTTGTGTTCCATTTATTACATAACTGAATAATTTTCTTTATGTTATGGTACGGGCATAAATTAACTTATGGATATTTATTTATTTTGTGTGTTAATGTTCTTGTGGTGTTAATATTTTGCTCTACCGTACCTTAGTACTCCTTATCATCCATTTTTTTGTGTGTGTTTTAGGGACATAAGCCGTAATTTAGGTTGTGTAAGTATAAAGATAAATAATATATAACTGAAAAAAAAATCCATAAAAAAATAGAAAGAAGAAAAGTTCGTCCTGTCTTAAGTATATCCAGCATTACATTAATTAGAACCAAAAAATAAAAAATAAGAAAGTGAAATATTGCTCAAACATGTAGGCGTCCAGATTCCAAACGTTCATCCCATCCAGTTCCAACACAAAAAGGTCGGTGGGGAATAAGCTTTCCCGGGGGTAGTGCGATTTTACGGTATGATTAGTTAGCAGGACCTGAGGTATGGATTAGTATTATACCTTTCTCTAATATCCATCACTTTTAGACTGTCCACGTTGAAGTAGATTTAGGTAGCACTTGTTAAGGTCAGCGACTACTTGCATGGGAGGACGCAAATGTGAATAATTAACAGAGATTGGATTAAGGAAAACACTAATTAGCTTGTAAAGGGATATTAGCATTATAGTGTGTACTCTGATAATAATTCACATATGTACCCGCCGTAACAACAACCACGGGTGCAATATTGATTCCATGGTCATCCAGATTTCTGGCGAACTCTCTGGTTGAGTCTCCCCTACGTGTGGCATATAAAGGTTCAGGGGGGGATTAAGAGGACAACCAAAGGAACCTAAAGAAATGAAATTAATGCCAACATATAAGACATGTTTCGAAGGTGGTGGTACCTCAGGTTCTCAAGGGTCAGTTCGCGCATCAAACACAGATGGACAGAACCTTCCTTGAGTGGTTGCAGCGTTGTTGGGTTGGTTGAAACACCCCCATAACCTCTGCGATCCCAAGCATGAATTATATAAAAAAAGGTGAACATCTTATCAATAGCCAAACGAAGAAAATAAAAGATTCGCATGACTAACCTGTGAGATAGGTATTGGTAGGACATGATTTGATGTCCTCAAAAGCGATCTAAACAAACTTGCGGCGAGTAACGGAACGGTATTTGCTGGAAGAGGTGTCACCTCAGATGTGGCACATATATTTGCAACCCCATCATAAGTAGATGTACAAAGAAAGAGATTACAATCAGTTGGGAATATCAGAGTGACAAACTGAATGAGAACATGATATATGATACAATTTAGACATGCCAGATACAGTTCAAATACAGACTTGGTATGAGCGGCTGAAGGGAAGTGTATTGGTCAGCAAACCCAAAGTGCACAGTTCCAGCAAAGAGCACCGAGTTAGAAAGCCAAAGCAAGCTAGGGAAGCGAATGTGTTTGCAAGGAAACTGACATTGGGTTTATAAAAAAACTAATAAATTTAAATAGAAAATCCTTAATCAAGAAATAGCAGGATAAAGAGACTGTTGGATGCATTGTTTAACTTGAAAGCTTGGACAAAAATGGTTCTCTATGAAGCTTCAAAGACAAACTCAGAATCCAAGAGATCTATGAGAATGCTAAAAATGCACACTCTACAAACCTATACAAATCGTTAAGAGAAATTAAGATACTATGCTCACACTTCTACCAAAAACAAATACAAAATATATACTTAAGTTCCCAATCAGGAAAAAATAATCCTCTTACCTTCTCTTGAGAAGTTTCAGATGCTACTGGTCTTCTTTTGTACTCCAGTCTCTCACTAAATCACTTACGAAGGTCACATCAAGAAGTCTCATATAAGAATAACATACAAAAATGATGATTACCTACATAACCATTCACAGGTTACCTCAAGTATATAAGAAAAGAAAAACTGAAAACAACAATAACAATAACATGTACTTGAGGCTTGCATTGAGTTTTTCCTTCAAGTAAGTAAATTTTTCTTTAAAAAGTATTTGTTTTAAAATGTATAACAGCAAGTTAATCAGAGTGACTACATCCACAAAAAGAAAACCTTCCTATTGTGGGTAAAGGGAAAAACGTGTCCTTAGGCTAGTAGATGACTTGGCTTGCGGATGACGTGGGATTTTGAGTCAGTTTAGTAACTTAAACCAAGGCAATTTGTGAGTCTGTCATACATTCTCGTTATCTTTTAGACATTTTGAACTCATTTTCACCAACAATCTATATAAAAATTTTAGTCAGGTAACTTACCTAGGATTTCGATGTACTGTGGTTTCTTCTTTGAAAGCTTTACCAGCAATTCTGATACATGCTATTACCAACATCCAAAATTTTATCCAATTTAGTTCTCATTTCCCAGTTTGATCTCAAGCAGCTGAAACGAATTGCAAGAAAGCATTTAGTTCCTAATTGGATTCCTTAGTATTCCTCTGTAATTAATTAATCTGTATAAATGAAACTAAGATATAAAATATCATCTTATTATCAAACAACATATATATAAATTGGTTTCAAAAAGAAAAACATATATATAAATATATGTACTGGAATAGTAATATCTAGAAAAAATCATTGGACCATTAAGGAAAATTAAGTAAGAATACTACTTTCAGGGGATATGTGAATTAGAGTACAATAAAATAAATTAAGGTAATTTGGATATTACCTTGGACTGCATCCGATCTAGTAGGCTTGCCACCCTCTCATAACCTGATAAAATCAAATAACAAATAACATATGCGTGAACCAAAATTGACTTAGAGCTTAGAGGCAAATAAATTCTCAGAAGCTCAATACCATCATCATTCCAAAACCGAATAGGAATGCGTCCAAGCAAATGTTTCACGAACTTATTGGCATGATTTAAATCTTTTCATAAGCTTAATCACTTAAAGATTTGGCATATCAATATCTGGATGTTTCGCCAAGTTGAAATCCCTCTTTGCGTACAATACTCCCTTTGTTAAATTCAACTAAAATAAATCCACTAAATAATCAACAGCGAATTGTCACCTTGAGTGACACTCTTTTTAATATATTTTGCCATTTTCATGTCAAAAAAAGGTAATTAACATAGAATAGGTGAGAGAAAACTATTAATCCATCGAGTTTTACTTTGAAATCTGCCAACGATTCTTGTTTGACACAATCTGGGCAAAAGAAGATATTAGGGTTCATGATGGTAATGATGAGTGAAGCAGAGATTAGGGTTTTGTTATGCTTGTTGCGGCATGTTGGAGAAGACGAAAGGATAAATCAAGGAATCATTTTTCCATGTAAGTGGAATTAGATTAGAAACGATGAATTCAACTTCAGCCGTCATCATCTCTACACTGAAGAAGATGGTGGTAGAATTGAGATTCTGGAGGAGAGTAATGAGACTTATAATGAACCTCTATTCTTGTTCCCAGTTTTCTATTTCTCATAACTCCTAACGCTCTAGGTAGAAAATGGAAGGGCGAAACGTAAAACTGTGAACGGGAAGGAAGAACCACGACCGTAGATTTATATATTGTGAGGACAAATCCTGACCGACACTAAAAAAGGCCAACTTGTCCAAACCTTGTTTTATATTAATGATAGTTAGTGATAAAAGACGGGTATAACAACCACATCCAATAATTCGTCCGGCAATTTGTATGGATCAAACTCCAACTTAATTCCGAGCACTAGTACAAACTGTCACATAAGTCATATTTTCAGATCAAAAGCCTAGCCACACCAAAATATTTTTCCGTAGCTACATGTATATATTGTTGTTGTGGCCACGTTGATCACTCTCATGTAGCCATGTGATACTATTTGTCCATGGTTTTAAGTATAAACCCATGACCTGTAGCCATAGATGGGTATATGGTCACGTTAACCAATTGTGTATGTGTCTAATGCGTAGGGTGGCAACAGACACGCCAATTGGTGAAAGTGGAAAACACAATTATTTGGCCACTTTAGTTAATGTAGGGTTCATTAGAAACTTTAATTCTCCGAGGCAAAATCAAATATATTAGCCACTGGGATTATTAAGAAATAGACACAGTTGTCCAACATGTCCAAAGATAGACATATAGCTACATGAATTTCGAATTTTTTGGATTATCATTTGGCATGAAGATGTTTATGCATCCAAAGTGTTTGGTTCATTGGGTGCGTGCATCATGTATATATATATGTCATATGCAGTTGCTATCCAATAAGCCGATAAAATTAGCTATATACGGTCAAGGTCATTATTAGTGACTGGTTAACACCGTGTACTATGTACGGTCAAGGTCATTCTATGCCAGTCCAATCTGCTCATCTTAAAATAGTAAGGGATGCTGGAAAAATATTTTGTAGCTTGTCCCAAAGAGTTTGTGATCTCTTGCTCTACTGTAAGTTTCGATATTCCTTAATTTAGTCCATCTGTTATAACAAATATGTGGAACCATGCACATGCTTGCTTGTGTAGCTTTGTCATCATCTATGAACATGCTTGATTCAACTGAATGCCATGTTCTGTAATGTAGCCGTTAACACAAGAAAATATGAGATAACTATATTTTGTCCCCTTTGCACATATTTTTTTGATTTGTTGAGGCAGTTAACGGAGAACATTTAAGCTATTACCTTATGCACCTTGATTAGTATCATGGTTTGCTGCCTTATACATCCACTTGCTTGTTGCAGAACCAGCCACTTTCAGACCCCGATACATGATGCCGACCCAAAGACTAAGAAGACAAATAAGAAGAATAATAAGAAGAAACCTTCAGATATGAAGAGTGGGGAACTGAAGTCTCAGAGATCCAGCAAGAGACTCAAGACTGCATCCTAATTATTAAGAGAAAAAGTTGTGGACTGAAGAATTCGTATGTTAAAGATTTAAATTTCCCTTTTAAATTTTGTTATCTTAAGGTTATTACCCAACTGGTCAGATATTGAGACGTTTATCATATGATTAATAAGAAATATTTTGGTTCAGTTTTAATTGTGGTGTGATTAAATTTTATGAATGGTTATTAAGATGAGTTTTGCTACACATGATGTAAACAGGAGGCTAATAGGTCCCTAAAGACTCGGTATAGGTGGCCAATACTGCGCTCATGTGGTTAAATTTACGATACATCCACCATTTAAATTTTAAATCATGGCCAAAGAATAATCGTAACTATGAAAATTGTGATTTTCGAGTGGCTGAAAGCTAATATCTGCCACCTTTTGTGTGATTTTATAGAGTTTAGAGCCATGGTTTATCAATTTTCGAGTGGCTAAAAACTAATATTTGCCACGTTGAATTCGTTTTGTGTGATTTTAAAAAGTTTAGTCCATGGTTTATCGTATTTCCTGTGTCTAAAACGTGAACAACAGCTACATATAAAATATTATGTGTGATTTTATAAAGTTTAGCGCCATGATTTATCATATCCCTGTGTCCAAAACGTGAATAACAGCTACACTGAAAACATTTACCGTGTCTTTGGAAAGTTTTTAGCCATGGTACTGCAAATTCATAGTAGCCATAACTTATTAATTGGCCATGTAAAAATATTTATCATGTGTTCAAAAATATGGATGACCATGGTAATATAGATTGAACGTGACTACAAGTCATGTATTGGCGATGTTTAATTATTTTCCGTGTGTCCGAATGACAAAGATTGCCATGGTTAAGAAACATTAGTGTGACTCTAGGGTAATTGTAACTCATGAATTGGCCATGATAAAATGAATTTTGCGTGTCCGATTGATGACAAAGGCCATGGCTAAAATAAAGTTCACATGACTTTAATTTAAAGTTTAGCCACATTTAAATCAAATTACGTGTTTATAAGGATCTTATGGCCATGGTGATGGGTGAAATTCTTGACTACATAAAAAATATGAGTATCATATAGACACGGTTATAGAGGTTTTGGTCATGGTAAATCATGTCTATTAGTCACAAAATTTTTATGTAGCCATAAAGGTATCCATTTTTCACAGCACCTGATACCATATTTCTGGAGTGAAAAAAATCCATGGCCGAAATCCTATGGACACAGTGATCAAATGTGGCCTATGCGACCTTTTGTACTAGTGGAGAGCACCAACTTAAAAGCGTGACTCAATCAAGAATTAAATCAATGAGTTTATATCTCTTTTTCAATACAATCAGCAAATCAAACAGATAGAAGTATGCGATCCTGATTGATATGAGAAATAACTTGGACGGTACCAAGACCAATGCCCAAGTGTCAATCAAGTTCTATCCAACAAACACGGTCGGATTTATTAACTGATTGAACTACGCACAACCTGTGATATTTCAATTATATAAAAATATAATGCGGAAAATAAATAACAGAGACACCAGAAATTTTGTTAACGAGGAAACCGCAAATGCAGAAAAACCCCGGGACCTAGTCCAGATTGAACACCACACTATATTAAGCCGCTACAGACACTAGCCTACTACAAGTTAACTTCAGAATGGATTGTGTTTGAGCCCTAACCAAGTCTGACATCGATTAAGGTACAGTCGTATTTCTTACGCCTATAGCACCACGTTGGATTATGCACACTTGATTCCCATAGCCGATCTCACCCACAACTAACAGATATGTCTACTCTTTATTCTGTTTTTGTTTCGTTTTTTGATCAAATCAAGTTGAACTGAACCAACTAATAATCCGGTCTTATACTCCCGAAGAGCAACCTAAAAAATATTAGCCACCTCACAATAACCCAACTGATTAACAAGAAAAGTTATTGCGGAATCACAAAAGTCTGAGACGAAAAAAAAATTGTGATTACTTTTTATATTTTACCTATCAGACATAAATCTAGAGTAAATTTTGGAGAAGATGAAACTTAATATGATAGAACAAGTAAGATAAGAACATACAATTACAGAGAAAATAGTTGGATTTAGCTTCATGAATCCCAGTGAAGTCTTTAAGTCAGTAACCTATAATGGTTTTTGGAACAACCTAGGTTAAAGGAGAATCGACTCTAGTATGCAACTAGTAACACACAAAAGTGTATGGATTAGATTTCCCAGTTACTAGAGTTCTCCCTTATATAGTCTTTCAAATCATGGTTGCTTACAATCAAAGCTAAGATAGCTTAGTAACAAAGCATTTAATATTCATCGTTAGATGAAATTCTGATTTAAGATTCAAGCTAAGTCTGCTTAAAAATAAAGCGATCAATCTCCACCGTTAGGTGGTCTTAGCATGTTGCACACAAAAGAAATATACCTTCATTTAGATATGGGTTACCGTACCTAAATGTGTATATTGAATTGGCTCAATAATAGTTAACCGAAGCTAGCCATATGGACATTTTTGTCTTATCCGTACTCATCTAACATTTCTAGATCAAACATGAAGATCAATCAATCATGAATCCAATTATGTTTCAAATAGAGTTTTTCAATTGTTCACTATCTAATAAAAATATATATGAACAAATTGAATCGAAACTGGTTGGATTCGAAATCGTACAAAGCATTTATACAAGAATCAATTCATGAACATTAAGCCACGGTTTGCAAAGATTGCATTCACTACACCAAATATGGGTTTTAGCAACTCAGATTCGTAACGGACATTTAGCTGTTGCGAATTTGCAGTTGCGAATTCAAGTTGCGAAAAATTCGCAACTGCCATAAGCTGTTGCTAATTTCGCAACTGTTGAACCTCAGTTTCTATTTGCAACTATTTTTGTTTTAGGCGTGCGAAGTACGCGTGTGAGAAAAAACACCTGCAAACACTTTTTTTACTTTTTTTTACCAAGCATGCAAATTTCGCGTGTGCACTCATCTTATCCTTAGAGAAAATATCCCAGTTCGATTCATTACCACTCGACACTCGTCCTCTCCTCTCTCTCAGTCTCTATCCTGAAGAACTGCTGAAGAAAAATCTCTCCCGCCATTAAATCTTTCCCGCCATTGAAATCAGAGGAAGCTAGGTATGGGTGATGATTAGTGTTTCATATTTAGGGTTTAAATCGATTGATGATGCTTTTTGTGTGAGGGTTTGATAGTTAGGGTTTCGTAGATTGGGTTTGATAGTTAGGGTTTTGTGTTTTTTTTCAAATCGATTAGTGATGTATTTTTTGGTGTATTTTGGTAGATTGATACTTATGGTTCTATGTATTTTGTTTAAATCGATTAGTGATGTATGTTGTTTGTGTATTTTTGGTGGATTGATACTTAGGGTTTTCTGTAATTTGTTTAAATCGGTTAATGATGTATTTTGTTTGTGTATGTTGGTAGATTGATAGTTATATTTTCGATTTTTATGTTTGTTGATGTTTTTTTATGATATTCCTCTCAGTTAGTGTAGAACAGAGACCTTAGATGAAGTTGTGAAAGAAAGTTTGTATCTCTTATCATTTGTTTGAGTTTGTGGTTAGTATGTATCATGTCAGTTCTTTGTTTGAGTCTGTGGTCGGTATATATCTTATCCTTTGATTGATGAAAAGTGTGAATTTTTCTTAGTGACAGTCATCTAGAAAAAATGTTGATGTTAATTTTGATTTAAGCTGAAAGACTTGCACTGACAGTTAATTTGTAGCTTTAACTCTTTTTAGAAGTTTCTTTGGTCTCAGAATTCCGCACTCTTTATATAAGATGCGAGTATTTATGTTTGCTCATGTGTTTTTTATGCTATTTCTGCAGGTGGAAGATCAAATCTGAGATTTCATAAGGAGTTACTGCAGTTGCTATTGCTAATCAGGTAATGTCCTGTGTCTCATTCATTTCGCAAGGTACTTAGGTGTTTTTTTAATGCTGTTGAGAGATAAGTAGTACAACTCAGCTGATCAGATTATTGATGTCATGCGAAAATGATTGTACTATGTGTCCTGTATTTCATTCATTTCGCAAGGTACTTAGGTGTTTTTTAATGCTGTTGAGAGATAAGTATTACAACTCACTTGATCAGATTATTGATGTCAGATGTCTCTCATTCTTGCTTATGTATCTTTTAACATAAATGATGCGAGTATTTATCTTTAAACATAAATGATGTCTCTCATTTTTTATGCTCTTTCTGCAGGTGGAAGAATCAATATGAGATTTCATAAGGAGTTACTACAGCTGTTATTGCTAATCAGGTATACTCCTCTTGTTTATTGGGTCTAATGGTGGATTTCCATATTGAGAGTTTAATGATAATTGTACTAGTGGTGGATTGTGGCTTGTTCTCTTCTCTTTGAGAGAATAAGACCTGTAGGATAACAACATATAACTCCTCTCTTTGAGAGGAGATTGTTGTTGTTAACCCACAGGGCTTTCGCAACTCTTTACTAGTAGGACTGGTTTGTTTTAGATCTTCTTCTTCTTAGTAATATCTGCAACTGTGTTTGTACCATCAATCAAGTTGTGTTTAGTAATATCTTATTTTTTTTATTCAAGCAGTTTATTACATGATGAAGTATTGTATAGTTCGTGTAGTAAATGGTATGCATGTTTTGGTGATGCCTAATTTAGAAACACTAAGTGTCTGTTGTGTTATATTGATTCTCACATGATATTCTTGTACTTGAACCAGAACTTACATGATGAATCATTCATGCTAGTATAAATCAATAAGTTGTATATATATAATATTATGTTTTTTTACTTGTGGAGTATGCTAAGGCTAGGGTTATGGTATGTTTCAGCAAATATGTAGAACTACTATCTAAGATTTGACATAGATATTGTCATCTTTAGGAGTAATATCGTAGGGTTATCAAATATGTCCTCTGCCGTTGTTGATAAGGGGTGGATGAGTTGTACCCGCAATTCTGATGAATACATACAAGGCGTAAGTTTATTCATAGAGTTTGTCCGTAAAAATGGTGGTGATAATATGGTGTTCTCCTGTCCTTGTATGTATTTGTAAGAATGGTAGAGGATTTTTAGAACTTACAGAAATTAGATTTAATTTGCTCAAGAATGGTATTACTCCGACGTATACAATGTGGCGTTTTCATGGTGAAAGAGCAGTAGTACATAATGTTGGGGTAGTAGCTGAGAATGTGGGTAATCTAGCCGAAAATGTAGGGAATGTAGATGACAATGTAGGAGATGTTGCTGAGAATGCTGGTGAGAATGTTGGTGAGAATGCTAGGCCACACAATGAGGTTCGCAATGATACCAGCAGCAGCAACAAAAAAAAAAACTTTTTATGAGCGTGCAAGAGAACCTTTGTACCCTTCATGTCCCAAAGAAAAGACTGCACTGTATGCGGCTATAAAATTGAATAACATAAAGACCCAATATGGATTTTCAGATAATGGTGTCACTGCACTCTTAGAATTGATGAAGGAGTTGCTTCCAGAAGATAACACGCTGCCTTCTAAGTATCATGATGTAAAGAAAATGATCCAAGAAGTCGGGATGGATTACATCACCTATGATGCTTGTGTAAATGACTTCATTTTATCTTTGGAAGGGCATGCATCCTTTGGTAAAGTGTCCTGTTTGTCAAGAATCTAGGTATAAGAAGGTATTAAATGAGGATAGGAAGCTTACACAAGTTGCTCAGAAGACTTTAAGACATTTTTCGTTGATTAAGAGGTTGCAAAGGTTTTATAGTATTCCGTGGATAGCAGAAGCATTTTATTGGCATCATAAAGCAAAGTCAGATATGAATGTTATGCGTCATCCAGTAGATTCTTCAGCTTGGAAATGTGCAGATAACTTCTCTCCAGAATTTTCCAAGGAGCCAAGGAATGTGACACTTGGGATTTCAACAGATGGACTCAATCCCAATGGGTGTTTCGGTCTTAGTCACAGCTGTTGGCCGGTTATTCTATGTCCATACAACCTTCCTCCTTAGTTGTGTATGAAGCGAGAGTTCGCGATGTTGTGTTTGTTGATTTCAGGCCCAAGAGCACCTGGTAAAGATATCGATGTTTATTTACAACCATTGATAGAGGAGTTGCTGAAGTTATGGAATGAAGGTGTTATTACATATGACTCTTATACTAAAACTGAATTTCTGATGAAAGCAAGACTATTGTGGGCTATTCATGATTTTCCGGCATTAGGAACTTTAGCTGGGTGTGTTACACATGGATATTACGCTTGTCCTACATGTGGAGAAGGGACAGTTTCTGAATATCTGCCATTTAGTAAGAAGATTTGTTACATGGGACACAGAAGGTGGCTGCCAGCAAAGCACAAGTATCGAGATGACAGAACACATTTCAGTCGAGGGGTAGAGCATGGTTCAGCACCATGGACACTAACGGGCGACAAATTAGGAGATTGTAGCAAATATCGAGAACCAAAAAGGGTAAGGGAAAGATGCCATCAGCAGCAAGTATGAAACGTAAAAGAAAAGCTGAAGCCGAGAATGAAGATACTGATGATGTAGAAGATCAGGTTCATGGCCACGCATTATTTTCTAGAAGGTCTATTCTTCATGATTTGCCTTATTGGTCTTCAAATGCAGTCCGACATCTTACAGACGTTATACATACAGAGAAGAACATCAATGAGCATATTATTAACACTGTTATGGGTAATAGTAAGTTAAAAGATAGTCCTAGTGCACGTAAAGACATGGAAGCCATGGGGATTAACAAGAAGTTATGGTTGAAAGTAGATGAAGTGACCGGTAAAACAAAAATGGAAGATGGAACTTTTTCCCTGACAAAGAAGGAGAAAGTTGCGTTTTGTACTGTTTTGAAGAACTTAAAAGTGCCTTCTGGTTTCTCTTCCAATCTCCTCAACAATGTCAGCATCTATCCTCCTGAACTGAAGAATTTAAAATCTCATGATTACCATGTTATCATGCACCATTTGTTTCCTTTGCTAGTTCACACGGCAACTTCATTACCTAAAGATATACGAGTTTCTCTTCATCGTATAAGTTTATTTTTCAGAATTTTGTGCGCAAAGGTTATTAATAGAGAACATTTGTTAAGAGCAAAAGCTACCCTGGTGGAAGCTATGTGTGTTCTAGAGAAGAATTTTCCTCCTTCCTTTTTTGTTATCAGTATACACTTGATGGTGCATTTGGCTGATGAATCTCTAGTCTGCGGCCCGGTCAGATTTAGATGGATGTATCCCTTTGAGAGGTAATTACTTAGTAGATGAAATTGAATATCCTACTAGTTATCAGTCAGCTTTTACTGACAATGGTAGTTTAGAAAAATTTATGTGTGTCGAATGTGGAGTTTAAAATGTATATGCCATCAATGCAATGTGTGATATAGCTACATAATTTGTAACATCTTTGTTTTATCACTTATGTAAACATAATAGGTTCTGTTTGTTTGATAAAAGTGATTGTGCTGTTTATTAGATAGTGGCAAGTTGGTAGTTTTTGTTTCTTTTGCATATAATTGCTCTTTAACACTTATTTTGCAGGTTATTATGGCAGAAGTATAGGTAGATGAAAATGGGCTTCCCATGTCTTCCAATTCAACTACTCTTGGCCACTTGAAGGGCGCCTTGATCCGTACTCATATCCCTATATCTTACAAATCCTGGAAGGATGTGCCAGAAACTAACAAAGACGATGTCTGGAATGATCTACAGGTACAAACTTAACTCTATTCTGTTAATGTTCCTACTCATATTAAATGTATTTGAGTTTAAGCTAGATGCTGTGATTTTTCAGTTAGCATATCAATTGCCTGATACCTCTAAGGAAACAATGGTAAAGGGAATGTCTGATCCATGGAGGAGACGTAAGTGGGAGTTACGAAGAAAGTACTATGATCCATATCCTACTTATGAAGTAAGAATCTTACATACTCCCCCTGGTGTAAAAGATGAGGACTGGAAAAAATTCTGTAGCAACGAGGAAGAAGAAAAAGCACAGCAAGCTAGAATTGATAATAAGAGGAAAAGGGAAAAATATGATTACAGTCATACCTCTGGTCGCAAACCTCATAGTTTGGTGAGAGCAGAACTGGTACGTATACTACATCGATAATGTTAGGATAATTCTTGAATTTCAACTCTTATCGATGTTAGGGTACATGTAGATAATTAGATCAATGTAATGATCAACTCATCGCATTTCTGAATTTAGGAGAGGGAGAATCCTGGAGTGGTAATCACTACCTCTGACGTGTGGATTAAAGCCCATACACAAGAGGGTGGGACAATTCTACCCAGTGCGCAGAAATACTACGTGAGAATGTTGTTTAACTATTTTCTTAAACTATGAACTAGTTTGGTAATTTTATATTGAACTGAATACACTTGCTTGAAATTATAGGACGATCTTAAGAAAGCGCAGGTAGAGATCAAGGAAAAACAAGATTCAGGTTCTTCTTTAGATGAATTAGATCCACTGGCTTTAGCTTTTGGGAAGGATTCAAGGGGACGGGTTCGTTCTGTTGGTGCTGTTTCTCGTACACAATATGATTTTTCAGCTCCTTCACGTGCAAAAGTTGCAGAAATGAAGTCTAGAGATGGGGAGCTTAAGCATCAGGTGAACGATTTAAGTAGCAAGATCGGGATTATAATCCAAGGCTTTGGAACCTTAAGTCACATTTTGAAGGATATCCAATCTGGACAAGCCTCATATATTGCCTCAAACAGCATGGACAGTTGACAAGGTCATGGGTATTCACCTGCTCATACTGCTTCAGCTGGCAATACAAGTGCACCTGCTCACATATACGCACTCTTTGGAAACATCTCTTGACTAGATCAGCTGTAGGTTCTGAGGTGCGATGTTCATTGTTGAACATATATGGTGACACTGTGGCTGTTGGTAGACTTTGTACGGGTGAGTTAGCAGAAATATCTCACGGCTCACCTGTAGCGTCTAATCATGTGAAGGTAGTGCTTGATCTCATTCTCATGCCAGAGGAATTGACTATAAAAGCTAACAAGTTTGCGCGCACCTTTCAAGATGTTGGAATTGGAGGATATGTGGTTCATCCAAAGATGTGCGTCGCATATGATTAGGAGGGTCGATCTTTTTTTTGCAAAAATCCTTGTGCACATGTGCATAAGAAGACTGGTGTAGTATGCGGTAGACTATTATGAAATTATGCACTTAGGAAGTATTTTTCTTACCTAAAAAAAACTTGGCATGTAATATATTTATTTTGTGAACCTTGACCATTCTCTTATGAATGAATTTACTTTTTGCATTTATATGGTTCCTGTGTATGTATATTTTATAATTGTGCAAGAGTAAGGTCAAACGGAGCTAGTATCCACCTGGGGAATATCAATCCATAGTAAGTTCATTTGATTATTCTTGGATTCAGTTTGCTGAAACTTGTTAATAACCTTCAGTTTACACTTTCTTGCGAGGCATTACAATTAATGGTCATGTTGCTGCCGGATTTAGCCGTTGGTGACCTTTCTTTGGTAAGTCTCTATTGTGATCTTACTACAAACTTCATAGTTTATTGTAATTCTTGAATGTTAATATATTAAAGAATCCTTTTCTAGAAATCAAAATGAGATGCTTTTGGTGGTGAGAATCGTTGACTGAAACATGATTTTTCATGCAGATAACATCATTCTTGTTATATCTTTCTGATGTGGAAGAATGTGGTGAAACCATGTTCCCATACTAGGTAAGATAATTAAGAAGCTTTTATTTTACTTTTCCCAGTAAGTGACTTAAAGATTTTTGTTGACATCATTATACTCGGTGGTGGTATGTGTCAGCTTTCAAGAGTATATCTAAACTTTCAGTATGTTTATCTATGCTAGGCGTCTGACATATGTCTGTAATCGGATGACTTACATGGTAGTTCAGCAGATGCGTTGGCTCTTTATTTCGGAGAAGATTTTGCACGCTGCAGATGAGATGAACATATGCGAAGCTAGCATTGATATCAGGTGCTTGTTCTTATTGGAATTTAGGTTGTCATAACTCAGAAATTTGTATCTTACACACTCACCATGTATAGATAAACATATTGTTAGATTTTGAAACTAAACTGAGAGTCTTATTAAAATCAAGAGTAACTCATGTATACCATGTGTTGATGAACATGTAATTGAATGGTCTTTCTCTTCTTTGGTATAATTTTCTTAAATGTTCTTATATATAATTGAACGTATGAATGTCAATATAGGTGCTGCAAAATATGATTGATTGTTGGATTGATTCACTAGGTTATGGGTAGTTGTAGGATAAATAGAACTGTGGGTGTTGGTTTTTTGACCAGGTCAACGAAGACCTACTTTTGTTTGACCAGGTCAACGAAGACCTACTTTGTTTGACCAGGTCAACGAAGACATACTGTTTGACCAGGTCAACGAAGACCTACTTTTTTGACCAGGTCAACGAAGACCTACTTTTTTTTTTACTGTCGCAAAAAAAATAGCAACAGCTGATATCTGTTGCTAAATATGTACCACAAAAATGGAAGTCGGTCTTCTTTGACTTAGTCAAACAAATTCGCAACTGCGGTAAAATTTTGCAACAGCCAGAATCTGTTGCTACAATTTTTACCGCGACTTTGAGGGTCAAATCCGTTGACTTAGTCAAGTATTCGCAACAAATAGTAAAAAAATAGCAACTGCAGTTAAGCTGTTGCTAAAATTTGAATTCGCAACTGCTTGAAGCTGTTGCTACAACAGTTGTGACCCTAAATTAGCAACAGCTACATGTCGGTTGCGAAAATTCGAGTCGCCCCCTGTAGCAACAGCTCGTTGCAGTTGTGACCCCGATTCGCAACAGCGGGACACAGTTGCAAAACTCCATTTTTGGTGTAGTGATTCCTTAGATCATATATGTTTTATTTCATGAGTACGAGAGTCATACATAACCGATTCAAGAACCTTACCACTGTGTTCGCCAACCAGGTACGCGAACATCAGCTCCAGACCTTGGCCTTGTCCAACCGTTCGCAAACCCGGCTTGCGAACAACCATTCTGGACCCAACTCAAGTAAACACGTTCACATACTAGATATGTAAATAAGATTTCCGGACCTTCTCAGGTAAATCCATTCACAAACTAAGTACACAAACAAGAGTTCCGGACCTGAATCATCACAATAAATATGTCGTGTTGTATCCATACATGGGTAATCGTTCTAAATTATCATTTCAATCATTGAAACATCCTTAGAAGACGACAATGGTTGTCACACACAAACCACTAGCTTCCATTAATTTTAAAGTGATCGAATGATCAATACGAAACTTCTCAAGTTCTGTCTCACACAAATCATATAAGATGTTCAAGGTAATTTTCACATAATCATCTTTTGACATTATATTTAGTTTCATACAAATAGATTGTTTCCAACTAAACTCGTCAAGAATATGATGAAAATAGCTAAAACAAAAGCTTCCAACACGTATTTCGAGAAATAGATAAGTGAGATAAACTCATCTCGAAATATCAAATGTGTATAATGTAAAGGTCTATATAGTTATACGACTTAGTCTTATTAGAAGATAGAATAGAATAGACTTCTTAGTGATAGATAGGTTTTAGTCTCCACATACCTTTTGTTTATGAAGCTTCTCCAAGCTTCGTAGTAGATCTTCGTATTCAATTGACGAACGCTGTGAAGTCTAAAGCTCAACTATGCATTCTATCCTAATCCTAGACATAGCTATAAGTAGGTGTTTATAGGTGAAAATGGTTTCTGCTGATTTTGGTAATTACGGGTGTGAAGGTGAGAAACTTTTTAAACCCTAATTAATGTACTACAAGGGACTACTTTAGATTCGAGAGATCAATTTGTACAACTCCGGCCTAAACCAAGAAATGGTCGTTCCATATTTGCTTCGGTCACAAAGAGGAGGAGAATGGGTTGGTTTTGGGAAGGAAAGCAAGGAGAGTGGTGAGACCAAAATAGTTGATTCTGGAAGAGCGGGTGGGTTTCTACGACTTGTTATTAGAAAAGTAAGAGATCCCACGAGGAGAGATAGCAAGTAAGTATTTCTGAGTGTTGTCTTGTCCGAATGAACTTGTTTTTCAAAGGGAAATAAGTAAGACCTAATTATACAAGTCGAGGTAGAAACGTACCCTGGTCTCATTAAGGAGTGGGAAAGTAAATGGGAGGAGGTGGTAACCATATGGTTTTCATATGTTCCATAAAGTGGTTAATGCATGAAATTCATTTTCATGAAACTGTTAACGTTATGGAATTGATGTTCCATAAGGTTGTTCATTCACGGCTTTATGTTCCATGAACGTTTCCCACATAACTCCCGTATTTACTAGGCGCCTCACCCTTATGATACTTCCTTATGAGGGGCGTAGCGTACGCCGCACGTTGTAGACCACCAAACCAATACCCAAAGAGAATCCCCCAGTTTGTGTTGATGTCTCGAATGTTTTTGGAAAACATGTAACATGTTGTTGTGGCTTGTAAAGTCGATCTCGGGGAACTTGCTAGCCTGGTGACCTTCGACAGTCGAGATGTTGCATCTTGAGATGAGGGGCAACCGTTGATCGTTGCACGCCTTCGTTTTGGTAGTTGTGTAGTGAGGTCCAACAGGGTGGCACGGCTAGGGTGTGTTTAGACTTGGCATAAGGGGACAATGGTTCTCCATGGGCGTATGGCTTGTCTAGGTCCAAGGCGAGGGCGCTTGGATTGGCATGATGTGACGAGCTTGGCTACGGCCAAGGAAAAGTGCGTTTGGCATGGCGCGGCTAGCTTGGCTTGGCTAGGTTCGGTTTGGATTGGCATGTGGGTCCAAGGGTTTTCCATGGTCGTATGGAAATGTTAGGGCCAAGGCAATGGTGCTTGACTAGTCGTGACGTTACTAGCACGGGTAGGGCCAAGGAAAAGGGTGTTTGGCATGGCGCGGCTAGCTTGGAAAGGTTTCGTTTGGCTTAGCATATGGGGCCAAGGGGTAGCCATGGGCACATGGCGTGACTAGATTGGGCTAGGTGCGGCTTTGGCTTGGAATGTGGGGCCAAGGGGTAGCCATGGGTGCATGGCGTGACTAGATTGGGCTAGGTGTGGTTTTGGACTGGCATGTGGGGCCAAGGGGTATCCATGGGCGCATGGTGTGACTAGCTTGGTCTAGTCACATGACCAAGCTAGGGTTTTGGGCCAAAGGTTGTGAGGGGTCCTATTTATGGGAGAAAATCGCCTCTGCCGAATTTGGTAAATTCGATGGTAGAGAGACTTTTTTAAACCCTTAAACAAATTTGCTGCACGTGAGCACTTTTGATTCGAGATATCAATCTGTACAACTCTGGCCTAAACAAAGAAGATGGCTGTTCCATATTTTCTTCGGTCACAAAGTGGAGGAGAAGGGTTGATTTGGGGAGGATAGCGAAGAAGGGTGATGAGACCAGAGAGTTCTGGCTAGGTGGTATCTTGACTTGTATCAGAAGTGTAGAAGCTTTCGGAAGCTTGCTAGTGATGGAAGCTTTTGAGAGAGCTTGCAAAGTTGCTATCTGATAGTGTTGTATTTTTCCATACCAAGACTTGTTGTTTTGGCAGAATGGGTGAGACCTATTTATACAAGTGAGATTGAACGTACCCTGGGCTCATTAAGGAATTGAGTAAATGTGTCAATTAAAACAGAGGAGGTGGGAACCGTTGGCTTTATGGTGAAAAACGTTTTTCACCATAAATTTTCTTATTTAATTAACCGTATTCATTCCTTGCACGCCTTGCTTTATTGCGAGCGTAGTGTACGCTGCACGCTGTGACCGCCAAACCAAAACCCCAAGAAATCATCCCCCAGTTTGTGTTGATGTCTCGAGAGTTGGCGCAAGTGGCAATGCCAAAGTTTCTAGTGAAGCGTTGCGGCATGTGCCAATGGCATGTGCGGGATATCTCGACCGCAAGTTGTATTTTGAGCGCAAATGGCAATGCCAAAGTCATTTGGTGGAGCATTTGGCATGTGCCAATGGCATGTGCCAATGGCATGTGCGGAATGCCTTGGCCGCAAGTTGCACTTTGAGTGAGAATGACAATGTCGCAAGTTGCTAGAGGAGCATTGTGGCATGTGCGGAATGCCTTGGAAATTGGCTCGCAGGTTGGGGATGAAAGTAGCTAGTGGTAACGTGTTGGCATGTGCCAATGTCACGCATGGCCACTTTGGCCAAGTCGCGGGCGCTACAATTGGGCAGTTGCTTGGAATAGAAAGTGGCTAGTGGTAACGAGTTGGCATGTGCCAACGGCACGCACGACCACCTTAGCCAAGTTGCGGGCGCTACAACTGGGTAGCGGCTTAGAATAGAAAGTGGCTAGTGGTAACGTGTTGGCATGTGCCAATGGCACGCACGGCCACCTTGGCCAAGTTGCGGGCGCTACAACTGGGTAGCGGATTAGGATAGAAAGTGGCTAGTGGTAACGTGTTGGCATGTGCCAATGGCACGCACGACCACGTTAGCCAAGTTGCGGGAGCTACAACTGGGTAGCGGCTTAGAATAGAAAGTGGCTAGTGGTAACGTGTTGGCATGTGCCAATGGAACGCATGGCCACCTTGGCCAAGTTGCGGGCGCTACAACTGGTTAGCGGCTTGGAATAGAAAGTGGCTAGTGGTAACATGTTGGCATGTGCCAATGGCACGCACGACCACCTTAGCCAAGTTGCGGGTGCTACAACTGGGTAGCGGCTTAGAATAGAAAGTGGCTAGTGGTAACGTGTTGGCATGTGCCAATGGCACGCACGGCCACCTTAGCCAAGTTGCGGGCGCTAAAAGGTAGCGGCTTATAATATAAAGTGGCTAGTGGTAACGTGTTGGCATGTGCCAATGGCATGCACGGCCACCTTAGCCAAGTTGCGGGCGCTACAACTGGGTAGCGGCTTGGTTTTGGTATCGTTTCCATGGTGCGCAGTATGCGGCTTGGTTTTGGAATTAGGGTTTTGTGTTGAAAACCCTAATCCGGTATTTTGAAAAAATACCCCTATTAATTATTTACATCTAAATTAAATGTTCTCAGTTAATGTGTTGCGGGTAACACTAGGTCATGGGGTTTTATGATTTTACCCCTTGTCTAAAATCCACCATCGACATTAAGTCCCCTGCTTAGCTCGGAACAGGAGCTTTGTTGCGAGGTAAGCATAAGATGGTGCTAAGACAAAATCTGAGAGAGAAATGGGAGATTTATCTGACCTTTTTTCTGAGATACAAACTGGATTCGGAATCCTTGTCCATAGCAGTTTTGCACGGAGCGAGAGGTTGGCACAATTTGGCGGAAACAGGAAGCTGGGAAGCATTGAGTATCTGTCGCGAGTTGAGAAACTGAGCGTGCTGGATGGTGGGGCCGGTGGGAGATGAACGTGATAGCTGGTGCGACTTGTGCGGCATTGACAGGCCAACGCAATTGGTAGGCCCGAAAAAAAGTAGTATGCTAACTTGGGCGGTGGCGCGAGGTTGAGAGGCTGGCATGGTGGGACCGGTGCAAAAGGATCACGCTTGGGGAGATATTGGCGCCATTGATGGGGCTTGAGCGGCCGTTGGGAAGTTGGGCACCCTTGCGGGCCCAAAACTTCCTTTACACGCGCGGCTTTGAGAGAAAAATCCTTCCCCATTGTGGAAACCGCCCGCATATATACATGAAGTTTTCCTTTTTACCTTGCGCTTTGTTCCTTCCCTCTTTCTTTCTATAGCAGTAAAGTGATAAAGGAGAAACCGGCTATCCAGGTATTCTTCTAATACTTCTCTTGTTTTCCTTTGTAGGTGCAAACCCTAGCAGTAGGTGCTTTTCCTTTTATAAATCTTGCGTTTCTATCGCGCGCAACGATTCGTTGGTGTGCTTCTTATAGAGAATATATGTTTTGATTCCGTAGATAATACTGCATATATGGTTTTGAACCCGTAGAGAATGCTGCGTGCATAATTTGGAACCCGAAGAAAGATTCTATATATGCATTTGAACCCGAGAAATATACTGCACGTGTAATTTCGAACCTGAAGTAGGATACTGTATATGCACTTGAACCCGAGAAATATACTGCACATGAATCCCGAAGAAAAATACCATGTATGTGCTTCATATGAACCCAAATGAATCCCGAAGAAGAATACTGCATATGTGCTTCATATGAACCCGAAAAAATTACTGTATATAAATCCCGAAGAAGAATACTATGTATGCTCTTCATACGAACCCGGAAGAATTACTGTATATGAATCCCGAAGAAGAATATTGTGCTTCATATGAACCCGAAAGAATTACTGTATATGAATCTCGAAGAAGAATGCCGCTCTTCAACCCAGAAAATATACTGCGCATATAATTTTAAACTCGAAGTAGGATACTGCATATGTATTTCGAAACCATAAAAAAATACTATTCTCCCATGTGTCAGGGATTTTTTTTCTTGTCGAGTTCGGTTGTGTGTTTGGTGGATCATTTCATAATTTCCCTGTTTTGCGCAGATATCTTGTTGCTAAACAAGAAAAACCGACAAGATGTTACCTGAACAAGGCTCCGTTTTGTTGAAAGATGTTGATAGTTTGAAACCAAACATAGATGATGATTTCTTTACCAAACCCTTTGCTCCTGCTCATAGAAATATTCTAGACTTCAAGCCAGATTTATTGACTGATGGTGAAAATGAAAAGGAGACCCGCACAGTTCGGCCGGAGCATACCATATGGTTTTGTCTTCATAAAGGAGTGTATGCCTCTTCCAATATTGACTTCAGGATGTGTCAAAGCCAATTGCTTTATTTTAATGTGTGGGTCGAATTTATGGTGAGTAGGGAGCATATAAATTTCAACTTGACTCGAGCGAGGATTATTAATGCCGTCAGAGCTTCAGTAAGTCACCAGATTAGGAAAGATATCCCGGGCTTGGTTGGTTTCCTCTCTAGGTGGTTCTCGGACACTCACACAATTATCTGTAGATTGGGTGAAATTACTTTCACCTTGGAGAGTGTGGCTATCTTGTTGAATCTCCCGGTAACTGGGGATCTTAACATCCAATTATCCAAATATGAGAAGAAGATGTGAAATGACCTTGCTGCTAAGTTGGGAGATTTTTCCCAAAAAGACTCTTCCGCGAAGTCGAAGGATTCCGTCCGGAAAGAGGATGAAAGGTTCTTTTACAACTGGTGGATATCTCAATGGTTTCCAGAAGAGTTGGAGGCTAGACAGAAAAGTAGCGATCTCCATGTTGCAGCATTCTTGGCCCTCTAGTTGTCTAGAGAAATTCTTGACGACGGTTCCGGCAAGAAGCAAAGCTGCTACCAATTGTTGTGAAGTTAGCGAAAGGTGAAGTTCTCCCCATTGGCAGGCTATTCCTTGGATCCTTGCACGCGCATCTGGATCACTTAGTCGCGAATATGCGAGTTTCGAATGGTTTTATGAAAGTGGATTCGTATGTGCACGTCGTTTTTCTGCAAGCGTGGCTATGGGAGCATTTTGAAAAGTACGCTCCAAAGCCGTTCCCTACGAATCCTGTGAGTTGGGGTGGCTCTCGAATTCTTTGATGGGCGAATAAGCTTCCAAGAGTTGGTTTGAGCTTGGTTTGCCTTCTTGATAAATCACACGAGATCAATTTTATCCTGTGGGAGCCAGTTTATAGGTCCGTGATTCAAATTGATACTTTTGCTTATGCTCCGGATGTGATTTTTTCTTCAGATGACGACTTGAGCGTTGGTGAAAACTTGTTTATTCAAAGTTGCATCCCAAGTCACATGTCGTCTTTCTTTAGAGGGGCTTTCCATATTTCTGAGTACAATATTGATCGCGCAGCTCGTCACATGGGTTTCGATCAGGGGGTGCCCCTTGCTTGCCGTCTAGAGCTTCCTGAGAATTCATTGCATGCTGCCCTTGATGCCAGTGCCCTTGGGCCAGGTATCCGTATTCCCTTCTTTCAACCGTAAAGAGCACCCTTGATGACCTTTAGTTACAAAAAGTTCTGGTGCTGTGAGCATCTCATGATTCGCAAGTTCGTGGATTAATCGGTGGAGAATGTTCTTGGTAAGCCTTCTCAAGAAGTTTTGACGAAGTACCCAATGTTGAGATATTTCAATCGAAAGTTTTCTGGACATTTTGAAAGTCCCCAAGTGAAAGAGAAGAGGACGAAAAACCGTGATGGTGGTTTTCGTACGTCTTCAAAGGATCCTCCCGCAGCCCTTGTGTCTTTCAGTTCTTCCAACAACCAGGTATGTGTCGCCTCTTTGCTAGTTTGTTTCCAAATGTGTGAATTTCTGCTGAAGGTATGTGTCTCGTTTCTTCCAGGGCTTTGGTAGTGTTAATGCTTTTGCTGCTCTTGCTCGCTGTCAGGAGACGGTAACTCCTTCGAGTAATTCTGGCGATATCGAGCCTTCTCACAATGGCAATGCGCCATAGAAAGAAGAAAGTTCGGAAGGTGAAGGTGATTCTTCCGATAGCAGCGCTGGATCCATCTCGGAAAGTGGCTCGGTAGGTTTCGCGCCTCTTTTTCTTCCTCCTCCCTTCAAAAATGTCTAACACAAATCTTGCAGGAGGAATCTGACTCAGGAGATGGATCTGAGGTGGAGGCACATGAAGACTTTCCCTTGGTGACAACAACCGTCAGTGATGACTTGGAGATGGAAGTCGATAATCCGCCTGTAGTGACTGTGACCGTTGATGATGGATTGGGGATGGAAGTTAATCAATCACAAAGCATGAATGTAGTTCAACCGGGAAATGATTCTCTGATTGCTGGCGCAGATGCGGAAGGGAAACCTTCGCAGATTGCGGATCTAGTTGTAGGAACCATTTTCGATCCTCCGTACTTGGTTCCCTACCCAGTTCATGTGCTGATCGGCGGTTTCAGCGTGCTGGCCAAATATGAGGCATTGTATACCAAAATATGGAAGAAGCATGGACACATGGCTACGACCAGGAAGATCACTAGTCGTATTGCGTTGGTTAAACGTGTGGAAGAAGCTTTATCCTCTATTGAGGACATGTGCGAGGTGACTAGCTACACCGTTTCTGAAGATGTCATCGCTAACTGGGAGCATCACCGCGATGTGTGTGTGGAAAAGGAATTCAATGCTTCATGGTTCGTCGAAAATCTTGCTGAGATTCGGAAATTAAAGGATACAGCAGTCGAAATCCCTTTTGCGGAGGAGGTCACATGACAATAAGCAGAGGCCGATAAGCTGTCCAGGGTGTTAGCTATGAAGAGAGCGGCTATTGAAGATGCGAAGAACCGTCTTGCTAAGATGAGTAAACCATTGTTGGACAACTTCCCTTGAATGTTTCTCCTTTAGATTCTTGTTTATTTCGAGAAACACTTTGGGTGCTTGATTTCGGAGTCTGGCTGATTTTGGTAGTTGGTTGAATTATTTTCTGGGATGAATGGTTTTAATATATAACTTTGATTATGCCTTGCGAAGGGAATATTGTTTTTATGAAATTGTGTGCTAGCAATAACACAAGAAGTAATGGTATGATGGTTTTACTGAGAACCCAAAAACAGATCAGATATCTTGCACGAGCTAGACTTACTTGCTGTATGGATCTTTCGTCGCAAATATGCCTATTTTCTTATAAGAAGTGGTTTTGCCGGTGACTTTGCCAGTAATTCCCCAGTTGCTGGTAACCGTTTTTTGCTGAAAAAGCCGCCAGCTAGTCCCCAAATCGGAGTCCCTAGTTTCTCATGTAGTTTTTACGTCTGGCAACTGGGTTGTCTGGTAGTTGATTCGCAGATCTCCAAACCGAATGGTTGATTCTGCTGTAGGTGCTTGTATCGAGACGCGAGATCGATTTCTAAGAGTAGATATTGTAACCGAGAGATTGAAAGTCCCACCGTGATAGCCAATTATTTATGGGAGAAAATCTCCTCTGCTGAATTTGGTAAATTTGATGGTGGGGAGACTGGTTTAAACCCTTAAACAAATGTGCTGCACGTGAGAACTTTTGATTCGAAATATCAATCTATACAACTCTGTCCTAAACCAAGAAGATGGTCGTTCCAGATTTGCTTCGGTCACAAAGTGGAGGAGAAGGGTTGATTTGGGGAGGATAACGATGAAGGGTGATGAGACCAGAGAGTTCCGGCTAGGTAGTATCTCGACTTGTATCATAAGTTTAGAAGCTTGCGGAAGATTGCTAGTGATGGAAGCTTGCAAATTTGCTATCTGATAGTGTCGTATTTTCCCAGACCAAGACTTGTTGTTTTGGCAGAATAGGTGAGACCTATTTATACAAGTGAGATTGAACGTACCCTGGGCTCATTAAGGAATTGAGTAAATGTGTCAATTAAAACAGAGGAGGTGGAAATTGTTGGCTTTATGGTGAAAAACGTTTTTTACCATAAATTTCCTTATTTAATTGACCGTATTCATTCCTTGCACGCTTTGATTTATTGCAAGCGTAGTGTACGCTGCACGCTGTGACCGCCAAACCAAAACCCTAAGAAAGCATCCTCCAGTTTGTGTTGATGTCTCTAGAGTGGGCGCAAGTAGAAATTCCAAAGTTGCTAGTGAAGCGTTGCGGCATGTGCCTATGGCATGTGCGGGATATCTCGACTGCAAGTTGTATTTTGAGCGCGGATGGCAATGCCAAAGTCGCTTGGTGGAGCATTTGGCATATGCGAAATACCTTGGCCGCAAGTTGCACTTTGAGAGCGAATGACAATGCCAAAGTTGCTAGCGGAGCATGTGTGGCATGTGCCAATGGCATGTTCGGAATGCCTTGGAAATTGGTTAACAGGTTGGGGATGAAAGTGGATAGTGGTAACGTGTTGGCATGTGCCAATGGCGCGCACGGCTACATTGGCCAAGTGGTGGGCGCCATAATTGGGTAGCGGCTTGGAAAGTTCCAATGGTACGCACTGACACCTTGGCCAAGTTGTGGGCGCTACAAATGGGTAGCGGCTTAGAATAGAAAGTGGCTAGTGGTAACGTGTTGGCATGTGCCAATGGCACGCACGGCCATCTTGGCCAAGTTGCGGGCGCTACAACTGGGTAGCGGATTAGAATAGAAAGTGTCTAGTGGTAACGTGTTGCCATGTGCCAATGGCATGCACGACCACCTTGTCCAAGTTATGGGCGCTACAACTGGGTAGCGGCTTGGAATAGAAAGTGGCTAGTGGTAACGTGTTGGCATGTGCCAATGGCACGCATGGCCACCTTAGACAATTTACGAGCGCTACAACTAGGTAGAGGCTTGGAATAGAAAGAGGCTAGTGATAACGTGTTGGCATGTGCCAATGGCACGCACGTCCACCTTAGCCAAGTTGCGGGCGCTACAACTGGGTAGCGGCTTAGAATAGAAAGTGGGTAGTGGTAATGTGTTGGCATGTGCCAATAGCATGCACGGCCACCTTAGATAAGTTGCGGGCGCTATAACTGGGTAGCGTCTTGCTTTTGGCATCGTTGCCATGGTGCGCAGTATGCGGCTTGGTTTTGGCATCGTTGCCATGGTGCGCAGTATGTGGCTTGGTTTTGGCAGCGTTGCCATGGTGCGCAGTATGCGTCTTGGTTTTGGAATTAGGGTTTTGTGTCGAAAACCCTAATCCGGTATTTTGAAAAAATACCCCTATTAATTATTTACATATGAATTAAATGTTCTCAGTTTATGTGTTGCGGGTAACACTAGGTCATGGGGTTTTACGATTTTATCCCTTGTCTAAAATCCACCATCGACAAGACCTTAGACGGCCAGGATTTTCTCCTGGGATTGAAGGGAAACTGTTGATTGTTGCACGCCTTCACTTTGGTAGACGCATGGGGAAGGCCAGCATGGTGGCGCGGGATGAGGGGCTATGACAAGACGTGTTTGGCATGGCGTGGTCGGCGTGGCTGGCAAGATTTTCCATTGGCAAAGAGGTGCGGCTAGCATGGTTGACATGCCTTTACGCGGTCGGTGTAGTTGGCATTATTTTCCATTGGCACAGAGGTGCGGCTAGCATGGTTGGCATGCCTTGGCGCAGTCGGTGTGGCTAGCATGATTTTCCATTAGCACAGAGGTGCGGCTAGCATGGTTAGCATGCCTTGGCGCGGTTGGGTGGCTGGCATGATTTTCCATTTGGCACAGAGGTACGGCTTGCATGGTTGGCATGCCTTGGCGCGGTCGGTGTGGATGGCATGATTTTCCATTGGCACAGAGGTGCGGCTAGTATGGTTGGCATGCCTTGGCGCAGTCGGTGTGGCTGGCATGATTTGTCATTAGCACAGAGGTGCGGCTAGCATGGTTGGCATGCCTTGGCGCGGTCGGTGTGGCTGGCATGATTTGCCATTGGCACAGAGGTGCGGCTAGCATGGTTGGCATGCTTTGGCGCGGTTAGTGTGGATGGCATGATTTTCCATTGGCATAGAGGTGCGGCTAGCATGGTTGGCATGCCTTGGCACGGTCGGTGTGGCTGGCATGATTTGCCATTGGCACACGTGGAAATTAGGGTTTGGCTCGTCGTAGCCCTAATTTGAAAAATATACCCGGGTAATTATTTTAGAGACGCATTAAAGATTTTAGTAAATGTGCCTAGTAAAGGCTTGTTGCTTTAAATGTTGTGACATTACTGTCTGCTAGGGTTTAGTATTTTACGATTTTAACCCTAAGCTGAAAACCACCATCAACATTAAGTCCCCTGCTTAGCTCGGAACAGGTGCCTTGTTGCGAGGTAAGCATATGATGGTGACATACAAGGACGGAATCGATGTGTAAATCATTGCGAAGATGGTCAGGAGAATCCGACCAACCTTTTTGAGTGGTAAAGAGAGTTTTGGCTTCCCGTGTTGGTGGCCCTGCGTAAGTTGTACTGGATATGCAGACCGCGGAGCGGTGAGGATAGAATTACCGGCTTGGTCTGGTCGTACATCTCCAAGGCAAAGGGGGCGCGGTCTTGGGAGGAGACGCAAGTGGACAGCTTGGCTCGAGGGGCCAAGGGGTGGCGTGGTCTTGTCCAAGGAAATGGCATGGTGGAACGTGTAGGGGCGGCTTGGCGTGGTGGGGCCGTGATGATGGGGCGAGGGCTTGGTAAGGTAAACGTGTATGGACTATAAGGTCGTGATAGTGGAGCAAGCGGCTAGGCCTAGTGCGTCCATGGCAGGATGGTAGGCTTAGAAAGATACCTACTTCTATGTATAAACTGCAAGTGCACATTGTCGACAAGCAACACAGGGCAAGCACAGGTCGAACCAAAGAGATTTGGAGAGTGTAGAAGTTGATTCTAAATCCTGATTCAAAGAGTAACCAAAAGGGGTTTGATTTTGTCGATACGACGATATGATTTTCAAGTGACTGAAATAATAAAAGATGCAAATAACAAGATATGTAAACAATGAGAATATGGATACTAGGGTATTCAAATCCACCAATAACCTATGATATGCATTCAACTTGTAATATTATTCTTGTCCTTATAGTAGATTCAAGTCTACCTTATAACTAAGGTGTTTCTCCAATGGATAATTTAATCACAACTAAAGTATTTCTCCAAAGAATTAATTGTCTTATTAAAGCACAAATAATCTAAGGATCAATATTTGGTTAAGCATGAGTTGTATCATAATCAACATGGAGATATTCCAACTACAATGGATACATGGCATACATTGTGAGAGCAAGATGTTGACAAACTTGGATTAAATTATACTTTAAACAATTCTAAACTTTCAAGAACAAGATACAAGATATGAATACATACCAATGAGTTATGGCTTCATTAAAACCCTAGCAAATGAACTAGAACATGAAGAACATTATAACAAAACTGAAATTTAAGAAACTAACATGAACAAGCTATTCTTGGATGAGTTTTCAACACAACAACCCTCTCTATTTATACACAAAAATTCTCTCTCACTTGGATTCGAATTTTGGCAATTATTTACTCAACAAAACATGTTTTCTCACTTGATGGATGTTTTGGAATACAATGGGGTGAGGTGGATGTTTTGGAATCCAATGGTGGTGAGGTGGATGTTTTGGAATCCAATGGGGTGAGGTGGATGTTTTGGAATCCAATGGGGTGAGGTGGATGTTTTGGAATCCAATGGTGGTGAGGTGGATATGGATTTGGGTCTTGGTTTTTGGATCATGGGTTTTGGATTATGGGTAGTTTAATCCCATGTATTGTAAACAGGTTGTTACTAATGCGCGAACGGGTTGCAACACTTCCAACTTTCTTCTCTTTTGTCTTCTCAATTCTTCCAAGCTTTATTTAGTACTTAAAAAAACAAAATTAATTAATACAAATATTTATTCTTGAAGATGGTAAAAATGCAGAATTTGGGATAATATATGACTTTGAAGCGCGAAAGATGAGTTAAGTGCCAATGAAAAGGTGTATGAATATGCAATATTTGGCACTCATCACAGGACGCGGCTCAGTGGGGAGAGGCGTGCATAGATGGCTAGTGGCGGTGAGGATGAGACATGGCACAGACTGCTTGGTGATTTATCTTCAAGGGCTTGGTTGCCTCTTTCCTTATTTGACTTAACCAGGAAATTCTTTTCTTTTCAAACCAAAACGTTACGCCCACAAAAGATAAAGAGGGTTACTCTTTTTGTTTTGGTTATGTTGCCGATTTTGCTTCCGAAGCTTGGCATTGGAGGTGACAAAGGAACACACGATCTAGTGGGCCTCGAGCACATTCTTCCACGATTTCTCACCAACCATAATTATTTCTCACTGCCAGGCATGAGATTTAATTAGGATCGGATATTATGCCTTAACTCACGGCCAGTATAAAAAAATTTCCTTTTGAGGTTGCATCACCTTGTTGTACATAAAAGATGATCTTGAACTCTACATTCGCGTATTTTGTCTTCGTTCATCCCCTTTACTGGTACCGCCTCGCATTTTACTTCTCTTTTTTTTTTATCCTCTTTCTTATGCGTATATAGATAGGATGGAACTTGACCATTTTCCTTGTTCTTTGTAGTGTATGATGAGACCCTCTAGGGATAGCCATGTCTTCAATTCTTCAGAGAAGGACTTTAGAATTGGCGGAAACCGATCTTCTCCTCATGAGGAGGCATTGGCTAGAATTGAATCTCTGTGCCATTAGGCTGGTGAAATCATCAAGGACCTCCCTTCCATCTATCTCCATGAAGTGCAGGCGCGTGTTCAGACCTTCCTGGGTTCGATGAGCATGAAGGAGGGACTAGAAAACGAGGAAGAACCTTGGCGTGTTGAGAAGTTCCAGTGCGGAAAAACCCTTCCTTGGTCCGGTTATAGAGCGGATTGAACTGTTTTTAGGTCGAAACATAGGAAAATCGAGCATGTGAAGCTTTTGGAGGAAGGCACCATGGTTCTCGATTTTGATGTGGATGAATCAAAAAATCTTCTTCGTAGTGTCAATGAGAAAACCCTCGAGGGAGCATCTGACGGAGACGAAGTATCCTTTGAAGTTGATGCCAAAGGTGTCGTTGGTGATATTAGAGGGGTCATGGTGGCATATGATGGACTGATCGTCGGAGCGGGCACTGCTGCTGTTGTGGTTGCTTCGGGATGGGATGTTGAAGTTGATGCTGCTAACACCGTTGAATGGAATCTTTGTTGCCCGAGGGATTGGTGGGGGAAGTGCTTGAATATATCCTTGACCAAGGGGGCTTGTTCTCTACCCTTTGAGGGCTAGATCCTCCCTTTTGTTATTCCTGTTAGTTTCTTAGTTCCCGTGATGTTTTTTTTCTCTCGTAAACTCATCTTTACCTTCTTCTTCATCGGTCAACATTTTGCTTTATATATTTATTATTTTGATTTAGGTATTTTTGGTTGTGGTATGATGGCTTCGCGATGGTTTTCTGGGTTAATTTGATGTATTTTTCTGGTATCTGGGGAACTTGTTTGGAAAGAGATGTATTTATGCTTTTTTTTTTTTTTTTTTGGACGGAAAAGGAAACTTCATAGGAGAATACTAACGGTGTATTCATCTTGGGGGAATACAACTACTAAGATGAATTATTAAAGGAAATATTAAAGGGAGAGTGACAGGGAAGTATAGCATTTTAGGGATTAGAGGCCTTGAGCCATCTCGAGTGAATTATCACGCCTTCAGGTGTGTCTGCATTGATGAGATTAAAATATCCTCCTAAAAGTATGTCTTCCACCAGACACATCTCGTCTTCTCTTCCATTGGGCGAATCAATCTGAATAGCCATTTTTACCGTCATCTTCCCAACTTGAAACGAGTTTACCTTAACCACTATATCTCCGATTGAAAACGGGTTCAGATGTCGTGCAACCGTTTGAGTCTTGGCTTTATTGGTTTCAATAGAAGTTTCCAAGGTTTTTGCAAAGTGTTCAAATGGCCCAGCACCCCATTCACATTTATTGACGGCGTCCGTGCCAGTAATCGCGTCGAGTCCCCATGACGAAATAGGGAAGGAATAACTGGTCGTAGAGAAGGTTTCTCAGTCAGACTTGCTTGCGTTTGAAATCCATGAGCTAGAGCCAACAGGTCCTCTCCAGATGTCTGGGTTCCTTTGATAGTTCATTGATGCGATAACCAGCGGGATGATTTTTTGGAAATTCCTTCGGGCGTGGACGTCGGTAGAGGGTGCATATCTAATTTTTCTTTGTTATCGAGTACCCATAAGTGTCCCAATATCATGTCGTGACCCAGTTATTTGACAATGTGGAATATTATATGCGTTATAGCTTCTCCCACCTTGATCTCGAGGTTGATGTAGCCATGCCCGCTCAAATCTTCTCCTCTAGGGTTCTTAATCACGGACGAGGAATGGGTAGCGTCTTGTTTTCTAAAACCTGCTTCTTTCAGTGTCTTGAAAGTGACGATGTTGAGGTAAGAGGCCGCGTCGATGAGCGTGCTGTAAAATTTGATACCTCTTAAGAGGGACGTGGTCAGCAGTCCCCAGTTCTCCCCTTTGGTTCCGCCTGTTTGGAAAGCCTGGGCACCTGGTGTGGCTTCCAGGGAGAGAAAAAGTCGTTTGCCGGATACAACGCGATTGAGAGATGCGAAAATATCTTGGTGATGCACCTTGGAAAGATAGAGAAGTTCACATACATATTGCATCATGGATTGTACATTCTCGTGCACGGAGTCCCGAGAGGACCCGCAGTTTCTTATTTGGAGTGGGTCTCGATGTACTCCCTCGTCTCCTAGTTGGAGGTCACCCGCTTCTATCTTTTCTTTGAAAATATGATTTAGTCTGTTGCAATCACTGGTAGGGTGGTGAACGAACCTGTGGTAATGGCAGTACTTGGGGTTTGCCATCTCAGACGCAGTTGGTGGACGTCTGGGAGGTGCCAGTCTGACAACATCGTCTTGAACCCAGGCCTCTAGGATGTCAATCACCTCCTCGATGGGAAATGGGAAATCATAGGTTTTTCTTTCGGTTTCATGATGATGCATGGGAGTTTTAGTGACGGTCTTCCGTGACGGGGTTTCCCGTTGCACCGGCGCTTAACGTTTTAGCTGGTGGCCCGTAGTTGGGGCCTTACTTTTTCCTCTTTCGTTCACTATGTTCATGGAAGATGAGACGGCATTAAATTAATTGCTTGCTGATGAGGCGTCTATTACTGCGAGTTTTGCGCGTGTCTTTGGTTCGAGTTGGCCTTGTTATTTCCAGTAATGCTGGTGCTATTATTGCGGATCATCTAGCGGCTTCATGGAGTTAGGAGAATGTTTGGAAGCGCAAGTTTTCTAGCAAGGCGCGGAAAATAGGAACCAAACCATTGATGCACGCGTTCACCAGTTGTTGTTCAGTTACGTTTGGGTCATGACAGTCGAGCTATTTGAACCCTGAACCTTCTGACAAAATCATTCGGATATTCGTTATCCTACTGGTACATTCTTCCGAGGTCTGAGAAAATAACTTGTTCAGACACGAAGAAGTACTTCATGTAAAACGCGGTAACCATGATACTCCCGTTGGGAATATTGTTCGGCGAGATGCTGTGGTACCATGTATACGCCCTTCCAGTAAGTGATTTTGAGAATTCCCTTAGACGAAGAGCGTTATTATATTCATGTTCACCTAGGGATTCTAGGAAACGGGAGACATGCTAATGTGCATTCCCGGTACCATCGTACAGGGTAAATTGGAAGAGTTATTCTCTACATTTCGGATGGGAAGGGGGTTGGTGTTGATGCAGGTGCAATTCATCATTCTTGATTCGGTTGCGGAGAAGTTACTCCAGATCTTCCCTCGTGACGAAGTTAGATAGCTGATTTCTTTTCAATGGGATTCTAGCGCGAATTTCCTCGTCTGCGGAGGCGCTTTCCTCTGAGGTGCTAGCGTCGGGGTTGTTGGACACGTTTATAAATGACTCTGGAGGATGCGACTCACGTGGTAGCCTATAACACCCCGTGTTTTTAGCATGGAGCATGCTGAAACATACGCCATGGCTTGAGATGAAGATTCATCCAAAGCTTCCGTTAGTTGGTAAGAGATAGATTGGCTTAAGGCCAATATCGCGCCAAAATGGTGCACTGCGTTTGACATTTGGCCTAGAGCCAATTCTCGTGTCAAAGGATGCGTTTGGCCAAGGGCCAATTTTTGGTGCCAAGTAAGGCATATCGCGAGGGAATATTGGCAAAAATCCAATGTTGCATCATCATGATGCATAAGGCCAGAGAGGTATGGCCGAACTAATGTTGCGCAAGCACAATCATTGCACGCAATGATTGCGATGAACAGTGAAACGCAAAGATTGCGAGGGACAGTGAAACGCAAAGATTGCGATGGGTGGTGGAACGCAAAGATTGCGATGAACAGTGAAAGGAAAAGATTGCGGGGAGTAGATGAAAGAATTTTGGTCTTCTTTCCATACTTGTAGAAATTCCATTAAGACATATATAGGGAAGGGTAGTTGGTTGATGGTGCATATGCGGACTATGCACCAAGTGAGATTCATAGCTTAGCCGGAAGTGTATAAATGATGTCTAAGGCTCATTTATAGTTTTGTAGCCTTTATAGAGGGCATTTGATGCTTAGGCATCACTATGCCATGACGCGGACCCGATGATGCATAATCATTGTGCATCTTTGACGGAATGGCCTAGGGACCATGCCATTACTATTTGTGCTAGGCTATGGCCTAGCAAACGAGTTGGAATAAGTTTCTTATCCCTTCGAGGATGAACTACGGTCTGTGCTTGATTCCTTTAGAGTAGGTAAGGATACGTATGAAGCCGCAATGAGTTGCAGCATTGCCGGTCTAGCACGTTGTCCCCTCATATCATCTAAGCTCGGTATCTCGACGTAAGAGATGATTGGGGCCAAACTTGATGAGGCTTAGTTTCATGCCAATAAGTGGATGATCATACTTCCTATCAAGTTATAAAGAGTTGGTAAACGAGGTAAGGTAAGATATGTCAAGGGCTTGGTGCGGCCTATGCCTAAGTCCACGGCTTATGCCTTAAGTCTGGACAAGACCCGATGGTATGACGGTTGCTCAGCTAGATAGGAAATTTAGTGATGAATTCCCTATGTTGATGCAAAGCTAGAGATGCATGTGAAGTGCAGTAGCATTGGCCTTATGGCCTTGAACCCTTTTGCGGATGAGGGTGACTTGGAATAGGTGTGGAAGCTAAGTTAGCTGCATCATGCTCCAATAGCATGATTGCGAGGGCAAATGAGCGTGCATTTTCCTGGGGATGAGGCCTGGATCATAGCTTCATCGTGGCGCATCGGGGAGGTTCCGGCCTGCGGGGCGACGCGCCGAAGGCGTAATTTACCGGTCCGTCACAGTTGGTATCAGAGCAAGTTCTGAGAAAACACTAGGGACTTGTGCGGAGTGGACTTGTCCACAACTATTTTCCTTAATGGAAAACTTAAAGTTGGATAGTAGGCCAACTTCTGCGCGGGAAGAGTATGTAACTGCTTTGCCAGTTACTTTCCAAATCGAGTTGAGCTTGTATAAGTACTGTGAGTTTTCCAGGCCTCTGTGGCACCCCGCTTACGAGCATCCGGAAGACCGTCTGGGACGGTGGGTAGACAATGGGACTGATCATCCCCACACGTTGGCACTAGCCAAGGGTGTGCGTTGTCAGGCCCGTCTAGTATCCCACTTACGAGTGGAAACCCGGTAAATCTGTCATGGATGGTGGCTTTCATCCAACTGCACTGGCATTAGAGATTGGTCCTCACAGTGTTGCGTTGAGTTTTTCCTTGTCATTTCGATGACATCTTTCAACTTGTGAACCTTAGGGATTCATGGGTGGTAGTATGTGATGATATCTAGGATACCTGGTCGAGATATCCTCTTGGAATTTGATATTTGTGATTCTTGGTATTGTTGTGGAAACTTTTAGATTCCTGGGCAGGTGGTATGGGACATGTGATCAGAAGGTCTAAATTGTTGTTCATGAAATCTTGAAGAAACATGTGATTTCTGAGCATCTGGTATAGGACTTTTGCTTAGGAAATCCCAACCGAAGAGTTTGTCCACAATAGTTTTGTTTGGAATTTCGGGGACAAAATTCTTCAAAGGGGTGAAGAGTGTAACACCCCGTGTTTTTATCATGGCGCATGCTGAAAGATGCGCCATGGCCTGAGATGAAGCTTCATCCAAAGCTTTCGTTGGTTGGTAAGAGGTAGATTGGCTTAAGGACAATATCGCGCCAAAATGGTGCACTGCGTTTGACATTTGGCCAAGAACCAATTCTCGTGTCAAAGGATGCGTTTGGCCAAGGGCCAATGTTTGGTGCCAAGTAAGGCATATCGCGAGGGAATATTGGCAAAAGCCCAATGTTGCATCATCATGATGCATAAGGCCAGAGAGGGATGGATGAACAAATGTTGCGCAAGCGCAATCATTGCACGCAATGATTGCGATGAATAGTGAAAATCAGAGATTGTGATGAACAGTGAATCACAAAGATTGCGACGGACAGTGAAACACAAAGATTGCGAGGGACAGTAAAATGCAAAGATTGCGATGGACGGTGGAACGCAAAGATTGCGATGAACAGTGAAACTCAAAGATTGAGGGGAGTATATGAAAGAATTTTGGTCTTCTTTCCATACTTGTAGAAATTCCATTAAGACATATATAGGGAAGGGTAGTTGGTTGAAGGTGCATATGCGGACTATGCACCAAGTGAGATTCATAGCTTAGCCGGAAGTGTATAAATGATGCATAAGGCTCATTTATAGTTGTGTAGCCTTGAGAGGGGGCATTTGATTCTTAGGCATCACTATGCCACGGCGTGGATCCGATGATGCATAATCATTGTGCATCTTTGAAGGAATGGCCTACGGACCATGCCATTACTATTTTTGCTAGGCTATGGCCTAGCAAACGAGTTGGAATAAGTTGGTTGTACCTTCGAGGATGAACTACGGTCTGCGCTTGATTCCTTTAGAGTAGGGAAGGATACGTAGGAAGTCGCAATGAGTTGCGGCATTGTCGGTCCATCACGTTGGCCCCTCGTATCATCTAAGCTCGGTAGCTCGACGCAAGAGATGATTGTGGCCAAACTTGATGAGGCTTAGTTGCATGCCAATAAGTGGATGCTCATACTTCCTATCAAGTTATAAATAGTTGGTAAACGAGTTAAGGTAGGAGATAGCAAGGGCTTGGTGCGTCCTATGCCTAAGTCCACGACTTATGCCTTAAGTCTGGACAAGACCCGATGGTATAACGGTTGCTCATATGGATAAGAAATTCAGTGATGAATTCCCTACGTTGATGCAAATCCAGAGATGCATGCGAAGTGCATTGGCATTGGCCTTGAACCCTTTTGCGGACAAGGGTGACTTGGAATAGGTGTGGAAGCTAAGTTAGCTGCATCATGCTCCAAGAGCATGATTATGAGGGAAAATGAGCGTGCATTTGCCTGAGGATGAGTCCCGGATCGTAGCTTCATCATAGAGCATCGGGGAGGTTACGGCCTGCGGGGCGACGCGCCGAAGGCGTAATTTTCCGGTCCGTCACATAGCCGCTCTTTCAGGGTCTTGAGAAAGACGAGTACTTACTTCTGTGTTTAAACCATATCCTTCTGGGCTCTGGCGAGCATTTCTTGTTGTTCCATCAAATCAGCAATGGTGACATAAGGACAGCTTCCCCTGGTCCCTCTGGTATCTCGTCCCGTCGGTGGGGTAGTTAGAACCATAGTTGTGGTTGGAGGTGTCATGCTAGACGAGACATTAGGGGCCGCAGAGGCGGCTCTGGACCTGGTGACTGGTGGCGTAACTCCCAAAGAGGTGTTTTCGTTTCCGTGATTAGATGGTTGTGCAGAGACATTAGAGGATGCGGAGGCTCTGGCCCTGGTGATTGGTGGTGTCACGCTTGAGGGGGTGCATTCGGAGTTACTGTAGTTAGTAGGTGATGTAACGATGTTATTGGGAGAGACATTAACATCAGGGACGTGCTCTGTGCTGGTATTCTCGGAAGCCGCTCCGGACCTGAGTTCCACCATATTGGGATTGACGTTCGGGAAACGAAATCAGAAGTTGGAGTTGATATTGTAACCGATAGATCAATCCTCCCGCTCTGGTCGCCAATTGTTTATAGGTGAAAATAGTTTCTGCTGATTTTGGTAATTGCAGGTGTGAAGGTGAGAAACTATTTAAACCCTAAAAAATATACTGCAAGGGAGTACTTTAGATTCGAGAGATCAATCTATACAATTCCAGCCTAAACCAAGAAATGGCCGTTCCAGACTTGCTTCGGTCACAAAGAGGAGGAGAATAGGTTGGTTTTGGGGAGGGAAGTAATAAGAGTGGTGAGACCTTAATAGTTGATTCTGGAAAAGCAGTTGGGTTTCTACGACTTGTTATCAGAAAAGTAAGAGAGCTCACGAGGAGATCTAGAAAGTAAGTATTTTTGAGTGTTCTTGTCCGAATGAACTTGTTGTCCAAAAGGAAATAGGTAAGACCTATTTATACAAGTCGAGGTAGAAACGTACCCTGGTCTCATTAAGGAGTAGGGAAGTAAATGGGAGGACGTGGACACCGTATGCATGGACTTGATGTTCCATAAAGTGGTTAACGCATGAAACTGGTTTTCATGAAATTGTTAACGTTATGGAATTGATGTTCCATAAGGTTGTTAATTCACGGCTTTATGTCCCATGAACGTTTCCCATATAACTACCGTATTTACTAGGCGCCTCACCCTTATGACACTTCCTTATGAGGGGCGTTGTGTACGCCGCACGTTGTAGACCACCAAACTAATACCCAAAGAGAATCCCACAGTTTGTGTTGATGTCTCGAATATTTTAGGAAAACATGTAACACGTTGTTATGGCTTGGAAAGTCGAGCTCGGGGAACTTGCTAGCTTGGTGACCTTCGACGGTCGAGATGTTGCATCTTGAGAGGAGGGGCAACCGTTGACCGTTGCACGCCTTCGTTTTGGTAGCCCCGTAGTGAGGTCCAACAGGGTGGCACGGATAGGGTGTATTTAGACTTGGCATGAGGGGCCAAGGGTGCGCCATGGGCGTATGGCATGGCTAGGGCCAAGGTGAGGGCGCTTGGCTTGGTATGACGTGACTAGCATGGCTAGGGCCAAGGAAAAGTGCATTTGGCATGGCGTGGCTAGCTTGTCTAGGTTAGGTTTGTCTTGGCATGTGGGGCCAATGGTTTTCCATGGTCGTATGTCAAGGTTAGGGCCAATTCAAGGGTGCTTGACTAGTCGTGACATGTCTAGCACGGCTAGGGCCAAGGAAAAGTGTGTTTGGCATGGCGCGTCTAGCTTGGCTAGGTTTGGTTTGGCTTAGCATGTGGGGACAAGGGGTAGCCATGAACGCATGGCGTGACTAGCTTGGGCTAGGTGCGGTTTTGGCTTGGCATGTGGGGCCAAGGGGTATCCATGGGTGCATGGCGTGACTAGCTTGGGCTAGGTGTGGTTTTGGCTTGGCATGTGGGGCCAAGGGGTAGCCATGGGTGCATGGCGTGACCATGCTAGGGTTTTGGGCCAAAGTTCGTGAGGGGACCTTAGACGGCCAGGATTTTCTCCTGGGATTGAAGGGAAACCGTTGATTGTTGCACGCCTTCACTTTGGTAGCCGCATGGGGAAGGCCAGCATGGTGGCGCGGGATGAGAGGCCATGGCAAGACGTGTTTGGCATGGAGTGGTCGGCGCGGTTAGTGTGGCTGGAATGATTTTCCATTGGCACAGAGGTGCGGCTAGCATGGTTGGCATGCCTTGGCGCGGTCGGTGTGGCTAGCATGATTTGCCATTGGCACACATGGGAATTAGGGTTTGGCTCGTCGTAACCCTAATTTGAAAAATATACCCGGGTAATTATTTTAGAGACGCATTAAATATTTTAGTAAATGTGCTTAGTAAAGGCTTGTTGCTTTAAATGTTGTGACATTACTATCTGCTAGGGTTTAG
>JAJJWX010000704.1:0-16967 GCA_023529315.1 Papaver bracteatum
TGTTAGGGAATGAAACAATTCAAGTCAAATATCACTAACCTCAAGTGGAAGGATGATGTTGTGGTTGTAGCTCCGTACTTCTTCACTTCTTCAAGTCTTCGCAATACTTGTAATGTATCACCCTAATATTTCAAGCTAACCTATATGAAGTTGACTCTAGTACATTTAAATCAAGCGACTCTTAAATGAGTTTCGGTTCACTAAAATATAACAACCAAACTTGACATACCAATGCTTGCTGGGTTCAACCGATCTATGCTCTAACAATCTACCCCTTTGTCAATTTTAGTGACAAAACTCTTACAATCATATGGATAAACAAATTACAATAATTCATTATACATACGCTTGATTCCCCGATTCAACTGCACATAACCTGCATTAATTCAATTCTTAAAATGCAACAATTGCATTATAATAACAAAGATCATACTCCACCTAAAGGTGAGATAGGTATATTTTCAATCCGCACATCTTTGTTATCCCACTCATATGATATGTTACTCCAACTTAGTCTGTGCTTTTCCTCATTCGTTAGATAAACATTCAAACACCATTGTCCTCTTCCCTAGTGACACCAATCAACATAAAATTGATACCAGCATCACCTGTTTACTCCAAATATTTCTCCCCATTTTTATATATTAGAAACAAAAAAATAAAGGACAACACGAAAAGGATCTTACAAATCTCAAAATAGACTTGCAAACTGTTGAGTCAAGCACGAGGATTGTACATACCATTTTTGATAACCAATGTCAAAACCGAAACTACAAAATAGTATTTTTTGATATGTTATCATGGAAATAATTGCGCTAAGCAATTTTCCAAACTAGCTTAGCAAACCAAAAATCAACTAAGAAACTTAGTTCCTTTGATGACCGATTGTATAAATATAACCGCTTCATTCAATAAGACCAAAACAAATATAATCTCCATTTTTCTCATCAGGTTCTAATTATCTACATAACTTAGACCTTTAGATTTTAAACAAGCCAAATACTAGGTTACTTAACTAGCATTTCCTTGTTTAGGCATTCGGCTAGACTTGAATAACCGAAACATCCACTTTGATAAGTCTAACTAAGATCAGAATTAACTTAGTTTAGCTTATCCTAATCAATTGGACTAAACAACTCATCCCATCAATATATTCATTCGTTAAGCCATAAATAATTCATACAAACCAATAAATAAACTTGCATAATTATTCACCTCAACCCGAAGCAATTGAAACAACATATATCATTAAAGTTCCACTATTGCACCTAAATTTGGTAAGCCTAAACAATTGATACCAAAGCAAAATAACAATTGTTTTACTTAACTGGAAGTAATTGAAATAACATAGACATTAAAGCACCGCAATTGCACCAAACTTTCGTAAGCCTAAACGATTGATATCACACAACAAAGCAAGATAACAATAGTTTTACTTAACCGGAACCAATTGAATCACACATACATCCAAACTACCGACAATTTCGCTTAAGCAAAAGCAATATATATATATCAAATAAAAATAGGCTTTTCTTAAAACAGGAAAACATTTGACTAACAAGATTGTTACCCCAATTTCGCATCCAACTTATCCAATATGATCGCATCTTCTTCTTCCAGGGAGAATTGATATCGAAATACCATTATGTTGTCATCCTTATGCCAAAAATAAAAGAATAACAACAACCAAGCTTTACTGGGGAAAGGTTGAAAGTCGGTTTTAACAATTGCAAGCAAAACTTAAAAACCGTAGAAACACTTATGCTTTTATGCTAAACCAAAACCGATTCAACATATTGTGACTTTTTCACATATTTTTTCTACATGAACCCCTCATGATCCTTTGATAAAGCCTACCAACATGGGATAGAACTTAATGATATATACTATGCAAGTACTTTTACTATGTGTGCTAGGAAATGTAACATAAGCACTTGAGGTTTTTTGGTCCTTTAGAATAGAGTTTGTCGCGATGAATACATGTTGAAAACCCTAGATGTCTGTTGTGGATTTGATTTCGTTAATTGCTGACAAATAATTCGTTGTTCGCAGCATGTCTTCGAGCTTCTAAGGAAGCCGAATTATTAATAAATTAGTAGGGTCAATCACCAGGAAAAACTAGCGACTTGAATGGTCTTGCAGGAAGGATTTGAAGGTCAAGAGTGACCGGAAGTGAACTTGTAACTTTGAAGATACATAGTGCGTGGAGCTCGTTTTTTTCCTTTAGGCTGTGTCTTTCTCTTTTTCGGTGGGTGTGTGTTTTAAGTTCTTAAGTTGAACTGAATTGAATGAGCATAGAAGTGCAGCAAGTTAGAAATTTTTTGGCTCCTGACAGGAAATCCAACTGAAACGATTGAATCTTTTACAAATCCTCATACTCAAGATGTGTGGTCAATGTTAAACTAACACAGTAATATTATGTGTTTTTTAACATTATGGACCCTATTAAATAAAGTAAAATTACACTTGCACTCCACGAACAAAAATCTTTTGAGTACAATTGCGATCTCAGAGTGATATTTTTCAGTCTATAATTGTGAAATGATGCCATAATTGCACTTGTGGAAGTGGGTAATTGAGCACAAACACTCGTCAATAAAACGAGGTTTAATCCTACAATGACCATTGACCAGAATGATCTCCCCAATATTCTGTTGCCTTCATATTGATAAGAAAAGATACAAATTGTTGTGAAACATTAGGTGTCACACAGAAGAGGGGGGCCCAATATTCCCATCGTAGATTTTGGAGTGTACAAAGCTGCATCTATTACAGTGATGCACAGTAACGCATTTATAATTTTTTTTGATCGGTAAAGAATTTTGGTGCCAGCGAGTTTCGAACTCAGGTCACTGATATCACCACCCAGTGACTTTACCACTATACTACAGGCGGCAAGTTATCCAACAATTTATCGTGTGATTTAGATCCAACGTGCCCGATTGTGTCGTAGATATTTGCAATGGGCAGGGTTAACGAAAATGAGATCCGCTCTTTTAGTCCACCTATTTAAGCGATTGCGTTTAGGGTTCATTTCTCTCCTTCTACAACATCTCCATCACAATCGCAGATCTATGGCTTCTGCGATGATAATTACAATTACATACTCAACATAATGATATTTCTTCTCAAACGTGAGCCATATATCTTAATTTTATACAATTTGTTTTCTTTTTTTGAATTAATATGAACCGTTTCTATTTTCTTTGTTTTTTCAAGGAGTCTGCTATAAGTCCAAAGACCAACTAAATAGACTTAAACGCAACTTCTTTAGCGCCTTGTTTAGCTCCTTTTAAGGAACATGCAATCTCTCGGGGTCGCTTTTGGCGTAAGTTTAGTTTCATTGTTCCTTTTGTTTTCTTTTCTTAGTCATAGTCAGGGTTTAAAAATGAGAAAAAAACCATTAGATCTACAATTATAGGTAAAAATTATTAAAAGATTTCATCTGATTTCTTATCTATCAGTTGCAGATCTATAATAACCAAAAAAATAAGAGAATAAAAAAAAACCCACAGGTCACGGAGTATCAAATTTGTCAAAAGTGGTGAGTTTTCATAGATATATTACTGTCAGAGAATTAGATAGGATTGTTTGAATTTAGTGGATGGTTAAATAAGAAGATGCACATCCGCATAATTGTTAATTTTTTCAGTATATACGTATGAGAATGCAACTTGTAAATCCCTAAATGCCATTGTAAGTTGAATATAGCTGATGAATAATAAAGAATTACTATATACGTATATACGTATGGAGTAGACAATTACTCGTTATTCTGTAGATGATGGTCGAATTCATAAAACATTTTAGTTTGTCTGAGATTGAGCTTTAGAAGCAATCAATTAACCACTGAAATTAACGACTCTGAGATAGATTAGGTAGACTTCAGTGGTAACATGGGATTGTTATAAGCCTGTTTTGAAGCAATCAGTTAACATTTATTGACTACTCGTGAGCTTTGCTTATTATTCTTGATAAAAGGGTAGTTGTACATGTTTGAGTTTGAGTTGCTTACAGTTGTTGATAAAAGGTCTATTCATTTTTCTGGCTGTATCTTTAGTGTTTCATGTGACTACTCGTGAGCTTTGCTTATTATTCTTCGCAAATTATTGTACTCACACGAGTGCATAGTGTATAGAAAAAATTCTTCAAATAAAGTACGCCGGAATTCTTCTTCAAGAGTCATCTCACATTGGCATGATATATCCTATAATCTTCCTTTTCTTAATGATGTTTTGGTCAACTTTCCTGCAGGGGGGAAACACAAATGTCCCTAATACTCTTGGTAGAGTTGACACAGGGCAATATTGTTGTTCTCCAGCACTTCAAGATGGGATTATCATTTTCAAAAAAAAAAAAAAAAAAAAAAAAAATCCTTTAATCACAGATAGCATTCTGGCGATACAATATAATATCAATTTTGATGAGGCAATTTTGAGGATATTAGGGTGAGTCTTTCTTGTCATAACACTTGGGTTTGTGTTCTTTTCCCTTTTTGTTTTGGAAATCATCATTCATTAGCTGTTGGCCTGCAGGGTGTGTATAGACTGGTACCAAGTGAAAGATGTGACAAGACACCTGACGGACCATTCCGAAAATGATAGCTTAAACTATATTAACATCCTTGGTTGCATAATTATGATGGAAATACTGATTCATGCCACTTGATTGAGATGTCTTCCAGATGGTCTAGATGTGGCCATTCATCAGTTGTAAGCGTATTTTGTACATGAGAACTAATGTTAAGATGGGAAAAAAAACTTTGTACATGACAACTGAGTTAAGGTGCCAAGAAGGACTAAAAAAATTAAAGCATGAAACCAACATAAACTCAATTCAATTGGAACATCTTTTATTGGAATGTTAATAGGAATGAAAACAGGGATATACACATTTGAATTACCTTTGATCTGTAGCCACTCTTCCAATTACTATCAAAACGAAGTCAATTAGCCATTCTTTAACTTTCTAGCTGACTTCAAGTCACTAAATCTTTGATTAAGAAAGAGTTCATCCTGAATCCATTAACACTTCCAGTTTGATATGCAACTCTGGTAGGGAACTGCACCAACCCTCGCTGTCAATTTCAACAGTACATGTAGTTGGTGTTGAACTGCACTAGCAAAACACTAATCCTGAGCGTTTCCTGCAAACTAGCTTTGATTATTGGTATGAGATGAGTCTGCAAGAAAATCCACAATGCAGAATATATGATAAGGGATCAGATGCGAACGCAATTTGAACATATAGAAACAGCAGATCTAACAAAGTTATCTTGGGGATGTAGCCAATTCTTTCATTTTCTAGAAAACACCCACTTCGTTGTTCTTTCAATTGCTATCAATACACCATCACTTAGCTATACTCTCAATTATTTGAATCTTCTGGAGACATTGCACGTCTTCAATTATAAAACAAAATTTATAACTTTTGTGATCCATTCCTGTGATCTTTCATTCTTGGGATCCCAATAAAATCTAATGCATCTCAACCAAACTATCTCTTGCGGGTTTTCGTCAATACTAACATTCATCCACCACCCGAATGCATCATAAGGACACAGTAGGGCGAATCAATGAGTTAACAAATTTGTGAAAACACAATCTAACCAATTCAAGAATCTTTCTTGAGAGGAGAAATCATAATGCTGATGACTTCAAAGGGGACCCTTTTCTTCCACCACATTCCCAGATGAAACCAGGCGCCATTTGTGGTTTTAGGTTTAAGACGGCGGCGTGAGGGAGAGAGGAAGAAGAAGAATTGGTCTTATGGTTTCTGTTTGGACTTAAATAGCAAGTCAGGTCAAACCTAGTCAAACAATGTCAAGGTCATGGAAGACTAGGTGCGCCGCAAATAAAATTGGCACTAGAGCAAAAATACTTTCACTTGAAACCATAGTTGAGGTCAGATGTTCGGAGCATATGCAAAAATACTCTAAAAATCATTTAAGATATTACAACTAAACAGTCTAAACCTCTTGAATTCATGGGAAGGAAGCAAATATATCAAAAATAGCATACTTCCCTTTTAAACAGTCACCTTTAAATATAGGAAATATTACAACCAAAGCAACCACTAATGCAGCTAATTATGACTTTTTTGTTCAGTTACAGATTCTACTGAACTCAAATCCCAGGCATTTCTATACCAACTCAACACTCTGCACCACACAACATGAGTTTACACCATTTTGTTCTGATACAGATTCTTCAAAATTCAAATCCCAGCTATTTTGACCCCTCTCAACATGTTAATTTAATGAATATAACTGTATCATAGACCAATTAATTTGAAGTTCCTGACCAAACTAGTTCAACCCAAATAATTAACTAGACAACACAAAGATGCTGAAAAAGAAAAATGCAATGACTTAACAAATTTGTGATCACTCGGTCAAAACCAGATGTGGCAATAAAGATCTTCACTCAGAGCTTATAAAGCCATTTCAAGACACTCAACTCAGAAGCTCAGTAACACCTAAACTTAGCAGCATCACTACACAAGAAAGTCGACGAATACAAATTGTACATAATCAATTCCAAGACCTTGATCAATTCGGTAAAATCATTTCACTGATCATATTTGCGATGATCATGGATCCTTAGTGCCTTGTACAGCTCGTCCACTGAATTCTTGACCTAATGAGTAAAAACAACACAAAATTTTGAACATGACAACCGCAAATGAATTCAGGAGTTTATAATCGATTTATACCTTAATCGAGTGGGTAATCTTCTTCAATACCTGATTACCGTACCTTTTTACGGAACAAGGGGTAATGCAATTTTTCTATAGAGACATCATCGAAAACATGCGTCCAATGGATTACAACAAGTGTACTACTGAACATAGCAAAAAATCAAAATTTAACACTAGCTGAAGTTCACAACACTTACATTTTAGACTACTTTAAATCTTATGTTTCAAATTTAAAATCTTGGTAGTACCTTCAAACGCTTTCAAAAACTAAAACTAAGATAAAGTAATATGGGAAAACTTAGGATGTATATATCTAGCATTGAGGGTAGTTGTACATCATTATAACATTATGGGATGAAGGTAGCACAGCTGGGGAGGCTCAATTCATGGTGAACAAGAACAACTTTCATGGTGATTTTCTTGCAGAATCTAGCTCTAACTCTAAGATTGCAACTGCCTTGATTATAACTATAAAAATAAGATTCGAATTAAGAGTAGCCTCAGAGATATTGGTGGAAAATAATCCTCATATGGGATAACCCCATCAAGAGTAGCAAATATTATCCTTACATCACCGGCTATTCATAAAAAAAGATGAAAACTATTAAAGAACGATTAAATATGATAGCTGCGATTATTGATGTAGCGTACAGAGTGTTGATTATTAATAACTGCAGAAGCATGGGAAGAGTAAGTATAAAGAAGTACTAAATTTAGTTTCAAATTTTATTTTTTAATTTTGGATGACCTAATTTTAGTTAATTTCTATTGTACTAAATCAGTTTCAATTAATGCAGAGATCTGGCGTGGAGAAGATGCATCACAGAATAAAAACAGAACATAATCCAACAGATGCGTGACGAGTATATGATACAGGTAGCCATCCATTCATCTCGATTCATGACAACAACAACAATAGCAAAAACAAAAGGTACTTACTGTTTATGTGAAAGAAATCAACAAGCAGTCCATATTTCACGATCAAAGGTGTCCAAACTTGCAAGTAATATGTTGTCCTAAAGTATGATGAAATAACACAATGGGAAACTTAGATGACAAGCACACTTTGAAATTCAAAACGCCTAAATTTATAACTCACAGAAAAGATATCGATATTAGGAGAGAAAAGTATAATAGCGCTTGTAGTGAAAATGTGTGTTTCTTCCTAAACAAAGTACAAATTGAAAAGAATAAAATGCATATAAAAGAGAGTAAACTAAGAATATGAATTTGGAGTGAATTGTGTCACATTAGAACATAATACAACAGACCAAGTAATTTTCCGGATACTAGTTTATCTACTATTCCACATCAAAGTTAGATTACCCGATTACCATACCTTTACGGAACAAGGGATAATGCAATTTTCAGATTCTCGGCCAACATGAGGTAATTCTATAGAGACATCATCGAAAACATCGTTTAATGGATTACAACAAGTGTACTACTGAACATAGCAAAAAAATCAAAAATCACACTAGCTGAAGTTCACAACACTTATGACTACTTTAAATCTTATGTTTCAAATTTTAAAATCCTTAGTACCTTCAAACGCTTTCAGAAACTAAAACTAAGATAAAGTAATATGGGCAGACTCAGGATGTATATCATTGAGGGTAGTTGTACATCATTATAACATTATGGGATGAAGGTAGCACAGCTGGGGAGGCTCAATTCATGGTGATTTTCTTGCAGAATCTAGCTCTAACTCTAAGATTGCAACTGCCTTGATTATAACTATAAAAAGAAGATTCGAATTAAGAGTAGCCTCAGAGATCTTGGTGGAAAATAATCCTCATATGGGATAACCCCATCAAGAGTAGCAAATATTATCCTTACATCACCGGCTATTCATAAAAAAGATGAAAACTATTAAAGAACGATTAAATATGATAGATGCGATTATTGATGTAACTGGTTGTGATCATGTTAATGAAAATCAATGCGAATCTGACTTAATTGAGCACTTGCAATTTTAATATCAATATTAAGGTCCATAAACTCTAATCTTGCTACAATAAAGCATTGATTGAATCTGTACACAACTAATCCAATCATCTGAACCAATCACATAATATAAATCAATCATAAGCTCTACACAAAAAAAAAAATCAAACTATAAGACAATAATCAACCATCACAGATTAGAGATACAGAGAATGATCAGATAGAGCTAATACAAACAATCAAAACAATAGGGAAACTAATATAATCATCATATCTTTAGATTAGATTAATTTAAAAAAAGAAAACAAATCTAGTTTCAGGCATCAGATCTCCAAGTTGTTTATCACCACTTAACAATCAGATGAAAATTACCCATTTGATAAAATTATTCCTCATTTTCCATAATCAATCAACATTCAAGATGGACTATTGTTGGTAAATTTTGACTACTCATTTGATCAGAACCCAACAGTTCCATGCAACTGATCTGAGAGGAGATATCATAATGCCAATTGAATCAGATGGACTACTGTTGTTGTTGTTCCTCCGACACCTTCCCATATGAAAGCACTTGCTAGTAAAATGGAGAATGTAAAGAATAATAGGACTTAAATTACCAGAAGAAGATGATATATGAGAAATAAGAATTTTGGTCGATCCTGGTTTTCCATAGATCTCGGATCTGACGATCTTATGGTTTGAGGCGGCGCTGGAGAGAGTCAGAGATGAGGGAAGGGGAAATGAAGAAGAAGAATTAGATGTAGGGTTTCTTGTATAGTAATAGTATATAGTAAGTGTGGTGAAAGATAGTCAAAGTCAAGGTCATAGCGGGACCAGGTGTCCACAAGCCCAATTAAATAAATTGTCCGAATCCGTGCTTGAGACATGTTGGTTCTGTAAACATATCTACGTCATAGACAAAATATTCTAAGCCTCGGTCCTGACCTAATTGGTTCAGCAGTCATTACGCAAAAATAGCTTGCACTTGCAGTATCACATAAAAACCTAGGCATCCTAGTCCCAAAGATGCAGAAACCGAAAATACTAAAATGACTTGACTTGAACAAGTTCATATGAACGAAATACAAAACGAGGATGCCAGTAATTTGACTAGAGCTCCTATCTCTCACAAAACCTAGTTTAAGGACATTTCGGTCCCCTTCGTAGTTTAAAGATATTTCGGTCCCTTCGTAATTTAAGGATATTTCGGTCCCCATATTCGTAGTTTTAGGACATCTCGGTCCCCTCTTCATAGTTTAAGGACATTTCGGTCCCAATTTTCGGAAGTTTAGGGACATTACGGTCCTCTTCGTAGTTTAAGGACATTTCGGTCCCAATTTTCGGAAGTTTAGGGACATTACGGTCCTCTTCGTAGTTTAAGTACATTTCGGTCCTCTTCGTAGTTTAGGGACTTTTCGGTCCTCTTCAATTTCTTGGGTAGAATACTTTTGTACTCCTTAGAATTTAACCCTCTTCGATTTCTTGGGTAGAATACTTCCGTACTCCTTAGAATTTAACCCATTTTTGTTATTCTTTACAACTCATAGGATTTTAACCTACTATTGTTGATTTTTTTTTTTTTTTTTTTTTTCTTCTTCTTCACAACATTTTTGTTGTTTGTTCTTCTATTCATCTTTGTTCCAGTCACACTTTTGTTCGAAAACTGTAACACTTCTTTGGTTCTCCAGACTTCACCAACTTAATCATCACGGCATCAGTTCAACCAATCAACGGAAATCGACTCCAAACCGTAGTAGCCTTCGCAACTCGATGGTTCACAACCTATCGGTAAAGATGCCACTGACCATCAATAACAACCTTTGTTGGCTGTTTTCACGACCCTTAACTCTTCCCAATTCACGGAATTTAACTATCTTATTCATGTTGATCATCACAATCAATCGCATCACCATCGGTAAATACAACCAGTTTCTTACCTTTCTACATATCGACGGCAGCAAAATTTCTTCACGGATTTTTTTAAATCTCACCATAACTCAAACTAAGTTGTACCAAACTTCTTTGTCTTTCTCAACTTCTAAATCCAACCACCTGTTTCCTGATTTATCACAACTTCTAAATAAATCCTCTTTATTCGTTTTTAATTTGATTTAAGTCCAAAACTCTGTCCAAAACACCCAAATACTCGTACCAATTTCTCGAAGACCATCGATCCCTCATATGATTTAAGTCCGGAATTAATTAACCTTGCTTCAAGTCCTTCTTTCCTTTCGATACCCTCACGAACACTGCTCGACAGACAACAAGGACAGTAACCTAGACCGACAGCAAACCTTTTTTTTTTTTTTTTTTTTTTTTTTTTTTTTTAAGAAAACGCAGCTTCGACACCTTCACGGACAAACCCTAAACAGATCCACCTTGGCTTTTATGACCATCTTTGCTTCGAACTCTTCTCATCAAAAACACCGGTAACACCTTCTTTTTTTTCAAACCCTAACGTCTTCTTCCTAGTAACTTTTATTATCATCACAACTTTTGCAAAACTCTTTATGAAAAGATCTAATTCTCTTCTCTCTCTCTCCCTCTCACCTTTCTCTGATACCATGTTAAGGATCGAGCAAGAGAGAGGAGAACATAAACGTGCGGAAGCAATAGACTACATTGGTAATAATCTTGGTGTATCTTTCTCATTAATTTTCTAGCTATTTATACAATCACAAGAGTTGGCTCTCAAGGCACAAGGCTTGGTTCTCAAGATGTTTCATTCCTAATATAACTCTCACAACTTAAATATGTATATCTCTTAAATATGGACTTTCCCATATTATTTCCTAATATTTGTGAACCTAAATTGTTCAAACATAGTAAGCCCCTCCAAACACTTTCGTGCGGGCGATGCAATCAAATAATAATTAGACGCCTAAAGACATGCACTTAAAATAAATGAATTCCCAAGAAGAGTAAAAATAGAGACTAGTTGGAGATTGATAATTTTCTTTTTCTAAAGATTTTTAAGGGCTTATTTTTCTCTAATAATTAGACGGACTCAAATTACATGCACTTAAAATTGCGCTTTAAATAGGCTCCATCATTAACGCCTTCTCCCACAGTCATTGCCTCTTCAATCTCATATATGTCAACCTAATATTTCATCTCATTGTAAAGCACTATTACCACTACTACGGAGAAAGATCATTGTAGAAGATGGAACCTTCATGTAACTAATCGTCGGATGTGTGTCCTTCCAAACAGAACGATCCCTTCATCATCAATACCTTTCACTATGGTCCCAAAATATCTTCTTATTCTTCCCGAGTTGCCTCAATTTCAAATTCATTGGAGGGGACGGATTTAAACACCCTATTAATGGTGTTAATGGTGTACCTGGGTTTAACTTAACAACCTATCAAATGGGTAAAACGGTTAGGCCAACTTGAACTCAGCAAATAAATACAAAAGCTCCAACAAATCCCCAAATGGAAGATCAAGTTTCCAGGAGCAGCAGTCTGTTTGTCCAGTCAATGCCTGCAACAGCAACTCCTTTGAAAGCAGCAGCATCTCCTTTGAAGAAACCATTAAGTGCAACAAATACAAGCAGAGATTCCTTCAATGCTGACCTGAATGTCAGATTCCAGTCTCCAGCCTTTCAACAGAAAGCTAAAGGGCATTAAGAATCTCTATTTACTTATCCAGAAACAGAGACTTCCAAATTTTCCTAAGAGTTTTCTTATGTATGTATTTAAAATTGTTAAATACTTGTAGCACCCGACTATTTAATGCCAGAAGGGATAAAAGAAAGAAGAAAAACCTACTTAAGCATCTCTGCAAAAATAAGTGTGAAACGATCGAAACAAGAGCAAGAGCCACAATAAAACGGCCAAATTAACTTTGCAGAACATTGATTCAACCTCTAAAGATGTTGAGCCTCTCTACAATGATATCGAAAACCATCTAACCATCTCCTGCTATGCAGGTGCAAGGTTCGTCTTGAACCAACAGTATCATCTAATTTTCCAAGTTCTTTTAGTGATTCTTCAAATGAACCATCTGATGCATTTTTTGGCTCAACACCAACTAATTACTCTTTCTCTGCACCAAATTTAAGAAACCCATATTAAAATCAACTTTATGAAGAACTAATCCTACTAATAAATATTGCAAACCACAATAACATAAACCATCAAACTGTAGCCTCCAATGGTATTTTTTCATTAAAAAGCATTAGCAATTGTACAATTATATTGCTAATAAATAAAATTCAAGTCAATTCAAATCTCAACTGGTTATTTAGATAAAAAGCTTAATTCCAATCATTACATAGAGTTTTCTTAAATCCAACTGAATTGAGACCAACATGAATTTTTATTTCTTACGTCCACTCCTAGCCTATCACGTTTACGTATCACATTGTTTCTGTTTGCTATGCTCTCACATTGAAACCCAATTTTGAATAATAATGAAATAATTAAGAGTTTCGAATTATATGCCCAAAATAATAAGTATTTTCAATACAAGGTCTAATTAAATTATTGACTGATAAGGATTACCACTGGGGATCTATTCTTTGACTTGATTGAGGTGGAGAAACAGAGGTTGAAGCAGCAGATTCATATCATTCTCTTTATTTTTCAGTTATTGGGATTCATATTCTCTCTTTAGTTTCTCAGAGTAATGTTCAACACTGTTGTCAAGAAACATAAACCCGTTCTCACCTATACATCCAACAACCAAAAAAATAGTCAGATCTAATCCAACAAAAAAAACATCAAAATCATACACTATTGAGGAAAAATAATGCCTCACAAGAGTCATCAATACCTAGTGGTTCAGTCTCTTGCTAAAGCTAAAGGTCCAGAAAGTACATTCCTTGTGATTAAGTCTCTTGAGAACAAGTAACTTCAATTCGATCTTAAAACCTTTCAATAACTGGGCATCACCTAAAATCAAGAAAATTAACCAAAGTAAGCACCATAGAGAAACTTAGTCAAGGGATTTGAAGATGATTTTCACCTATTGTAGGTAGTTGATGGCTTTTACAACTTCAGTAACTCCAAATCTGTAACCCTAAATACGACAATAGAGTAACCATCTTCAGCAAACAATACCCCATCAGCAATACTGTAATCAAAACACTTGGATCTCCAATTCTAAAATCAGAAGAGAAAAAATCTACAGAGAGATGGAGATTAGAGAATTTACCTTCCGTTTTTTTTTCTCATCTGTGTCATCGTGATTTGTTGTAGATCAAGAAAATGATCTAGGATTTTATTTGTTATCATCAGTGGATTCTTGAATATTATTGTTAATCAATCGGAGTGGACAGTGGTAATTCAGTGAATGAAGAAGAAGACTGTAAGGAAAGAAGAGTTCCGCTGCTGATATAGGAATGAGAAATGAAAGGAAATGAGGAGGGTGAAATGAAATGAAGTAAAGGATTAGGGTTAGTTTCTAGCGATGCACTTGTGCGATGTACGTGTGCTGAATTTGGGTAGAATTTTGGGACAGGTCATCGATCCGTATGACCATTTTTGTTTATGTTGTGTAACTTGTGTTTATCATGGATCAATGCGTAATGGATGGCTAGAGATGGTCCAGATGGATGAGTGGATGGTGAGCGAGTAGGGAATGAAGTATAATTGTTTATTTTTCTAACATTTTGGGGTAGTTTTAATTTTACGAAAACTAATGAATTTGATTCGGTTTTGTGAAATCTCGAATCAAACAACTTAAAGTTCTTCCCAAATCAAAAGTATTAAGGTGAATCCCATAAAATGGTTTTGCACATTTTTAATCCATCATGGGGTGACCAAAAGAGAAAATCGAATCGGGCAGAAACATTTAAATCAGGAACACCACTATTATACCGACTTTTCAATTCTCGAAAAATCGTTTATGACTCTTAAGCGGCGTGCTCTCACCGGTCTCAAGGACACTTCGGAACTTACATTAATTTTTCTAACTATAAATTTGGTCGGTATTAATTCTTAACATTTGCACCTTGTATGTCAAGCATCCAGGGTAGTTAAAATAATGCTTTTTTATGTAATGGAGCATATGATTATCTATGCCTTAAACAGGTAGCTAATGCATGCTAAGGAGTGACACACCTTCCTGAGATTGAGTCATCAATATGACACGTGATTATATCATATCTTTGAGGAAGCTACGACTTCTTGATTAAAAAAAAAAAAGGTTTATACACCTAGGGATTTATATACAATTATGAGGTGGATTTGAAGCCTTCATTTCTCTGTATTTGGCTTAATCTTGTTTTGTTAGTATAGTCATGTATCTTGGTCATCCGACTACCTATTAGTTCAAAATTATTATTAAAATGCGGCATTTTGGATTCGGTCCTAAATAACTCAGTATACATAATTTCATAATAGAATCCACTCTTGTTAATGGAATCATATTCATATTGATGTAATTTTGTTTTTTTCTTTCAAAAAGTAAGTGATGCATTTATATCATCTAGATGCTATAGCGATAAACTCGCCAAGACAAATTTTGTTTCAAAAGAAGAAACTTTTCAAACGATACGATGCTCTAGCGATAAACTCGCCAAGACAAATTTTGATTGTTTCAAAGGAGGAAACTTTTCAACCTATAATATCAATCCGTACTTAATTAATAAACCATGAAACTTGGTAGTTATCATATCCTGGTGGCTGAAAGCTACTAACCACACCAACAAACTAATGTCTTGGTACAAGTGTCTACCAAAATATTGAATTGGTGGCTACACATAGTGTCTTGAAGTATTTACCTTCTAGTGTACTTTGTAGTTGTCAAACTCTCGTGGATGAAAGCTACTAACAACGCCAATAATTTGATGGTTGGTTGAGGTGTCTACCAATAGGTTATTTCGTTGGTAAGATGAGTGGCAAAAGATATTTACCTTTTAGGTTACGTTTTGGTTGCTCAAACACGATGGTTGGAGGCTAATAACAACAAATACGATATTTCGGTTGTTAAGTTGTTCATGCTAAATCCTTCTACCCACTGTCGTTGCTGGATAACTGGTGGTTAGACATTTCCTCCCACCATAGTTGTTTTTAGTTACAAACAACTGTTATTTTGAAGAATTCTACCAATTGTAGTTGGTAAGAAAATAGTCGCTAAAGCCAAGTTTTCTTGTAATGCCATATAACTTAGACCTTTAGATTTTAAACAAGCCAAATACTAGGTTAGTTAACTATCATTTCCTTGCTTAGGCATTCGTCTAGACTTGAATAACCGAAACCTCCACTTTGATAAGTCTAACTAAGATCAGAATTAACTTAGTTTATCTTATCCGAATCTAATTGGACTAAACAACTTATTCTTAATATATTCATTCGTTAAGCCATAAATAATTCATACAAACCAATAAATAAACTTGCATAATTATTCACCTCAATCGGAAGCAATTGAAACAACATACATATATCATTAAAGTTCTACTATTGCACCGAAATTTTGTAAGCCTAAACAATTGATACCATACAATAAAGCAAAATAACAATTGTTTTACTTAACTCGAAGCAATTTAAATAACATAAACATTAAAGCACCGCAATTGCACCAAACTTTCGTAAGCCTAAACGATTGATATCACACAACAAAGCAAGATAACAATAGTTTTACCTAACCGGAACCAATTGAATCACACATACATCCACACATACATAATGGAATAAACATATCAATTGTACCGATAATTTTTTTTAAGCAAAAGAAATTTATATATCAAATAAAAAATAGACTTTTCTTAAAACAGGAAAAAAAATTAACTAACAAGATTGTTACCTCAATTTCGCATCCAACTTCTCCCATATGATCGCATCTTCTTCTTCCATGGAGAATTGATATCGAAATACCATTATGTCGTTATCTTATTCCAAAACAAAATAATAACAACAACCAGACATTCAAACCCGACCATACCCCAGGTGATTACTTAATATCGGTTTCACTAATAAAAGTCATACCAACACATAAGTCAGGCCTCATGTGAATAGTTTTACCAAGAACACAAACAAGTCATGAGCGGTTATACGAATCGCAAATATTGGTCATTCATAAGATTTGAAATGACGAACATCCCCAATAACTCATGGCGATTTCCTTTTCGGTTCACAACACATATCATGAACTTATTTTCTTAAAATACATGTAAAAACATTGTTTCTTAGGATAAAATCCTCACCTCATACCCATACATAATCACAATAACATTCATACGATTATGTCGATATATTATATATAAAGTTTAATGGTTAAGCAAGAAACTTCATATGGTATTCCTTAATACTATGTCTATCTAGAGTGTTCATGCTCGTGATTTTATGTTTTTAATATGAACGACTTGAAAGATA
>JAJJWX010000705.1:0-26276 GCA_023529315.1 Papaver bracteatum
GGATCGATCCTTTCTTGCCCTTGCTATATTTATATTTTGAGTAGTAAGAAAGTGTAAATTATTTTTGACGCATACGACAGCGATCACATAGTTCCCTAATACTTCCAAGTTCAGTTATGTCGGTCAGAATTCTCTATGTAATCATACCTAGAAGTTTGCTAGTGACTCTAAAATCTTTACAAGTTGAAGGTTTTTTTTTTTTTTTGCAAATAAAAAAAAAATTAATTTTTAAAATTTGACTCAAAAAGGCTAAAAAATCTATATGCAAAATATGGAAACACTCCCCCACACTTGAACTTTACATTGTCCTCAATGTAATTGATTCGTCCAAAGTAAAATAAGGTGGGAAATTCAAATATGATATGGAAAATATGAAAATTAAAAATAAAATGATAGAAAATACCAAACCTATGGGTTGCCTCCCATTCAGCGCTTAGTTTAACGTCCTCAGCCTGACCTGGGTCATCGTCGTACACCAACAATCTGAAAATCTGGTAGTCCCTTGAGAAAAAATCTGCAATTCTAATGCTGACTTCATGAAAATATTAACACAAAATATAAATATTAAAGCTATCACTTTATTGAAGTTTCCCCCACACTTAGTTCTTTCTACACTCGAAAGTGGATAGAGAACATAGAATTCGGGAACTTCAAAAGGTTCCTCAGCTTGGTGAACCTGTAAACTATTAAAATCAAACATATCAATTGGTGGATACTTAGAAGCAAAATAATCCGTTAAAACTTTGGAAGCACATAACTCCAATCCTAAGTGAGGTATTTTCCTAAAAGCTGGGTGAACAACTATTTGAAAATCTACTTCAATTGGATGGAAAGGATCAATAGATATAAAATTAAGCAAAGGTTTAGACAAACCTTGTAACGGATCCCCATATTTCTTAAATAAATCTAGTGAATTATTTACCTTGAGTATATCGTGGTCCTCTATCGAACTTTTAAGTTCTGCTTCAACCGAAATCTCAGCATCATTATATATCCCTGTAAAGTTTAACTGGGTCTTCCACGACTTTAATCAATTTGGTCTCTTTCTCAATCTCAATCTCTTCAACAACATCGGAATCAGAATCAGAATCTTCTCCTATGAAGTCTAGTTCATTGGTGCAAATCCTAGGGTCTTCCGTATGAGTCTCCGGCGATGAAAAAATTGGGTTTACTTCCTGCAAATCAACCGGGCTAAAAACATTGTAATCTGGATATTCCTCATAACGTTGATTTGCATTTGAGTATGTTATACCGTTCATAACAATGGTTCGGTCATACCAAGGCTCCTCCTTTTGAATAAGCGAATGATCATTATTACGATCTGGAGTTGGGATAACTTTACCATTGTTGCAATGCTCATACACTTCCGCGGACTCATATCTTTCCCTAAGGAATTTTTTCCAAGCAATAAATGCATCTTCCTCAAGCTCTTCATCAGAATCTTCTTCATCCATAGGAATTTCAGAATCGTTTCGGTTTTGAGGCTGAATTTCTTCTTTATTCCACTCTTCTTTAATTTGATCAAGTTCTCTTCTTAAGTTTTGGACACCTTCTTGAAATTCTTGGAGTGATTTATCACTACTCTGCGGATATTGGTCCAACGCTTGTTGATGTTGTGCCATCGCTTGAATCAGTTGGTCAAAACGTTCTTCAGAACCTGTACTTTCACTCACCACAAGATTTCCAGACCAAGTCTCCTTCTTTTTAATAGGTGAATGATCATAAAAACGATCAGAAGTTTGGTAATAAGATCCGGTTGTTGTATTGTTTGCAGCGCTTGGTTCTTCATTCAAGGGTTCCGGCGTGGACAAATTGGCCTTTAATTGAAGAATAAACTGATCAAACTTCTGCTCAAGTTCAGGAGATAAATGATTAGAAGAATAACTATCCCCCCATCCTTGTGATTGTTCACTTACATGTCCGTCATAAGATTGTTGACATGTATGAGAATATCCGTATGGTTCCGTAGGATATTGATCATAGCCAAAAAATTGGTTTTGATTATACCCATGGGATGGTTGGTAGTTATCATAAGAATGAGATTGAAAACCATATTGATCACCACTATAATATGATGATTGGTCTTGCGCTCCGTACATGTTATGTCCATAAGGAAACATGACGACTCACAATAATTTTTTTTTTTTTTAAAATAAAATATTAATATATTTTTTTTATATAAAATAAAAACAAGCTAAAAATAAAATATCAATTAGCAACCGCTCCCTGAATTAGCGCTTAAAATTTGGTGCGTGTCGAAGTTTTAACAAATTAATTACAAATATTTCCACTAATTAACTGGTAATATAGCGGTAGTAAGAGATCAATCCCACAGAGAGCTGTGTAATTGATATGTTATTTAGTTCACCAAAATAAAGTAACAAAGGGGGTTTGGTTTGATTAAAATAAAATAACAAGATAATAATAAAACAAATATGATCAAGGAATCATTCGCCGCCACTGAACAGAAACTTAATTAAAATACTTGTTTACCTCTTATAGAATTTCTATTATCACCAACCGTAGAATAACAATAAGCTCTGTTATCCCCGAAATTCCTGTTTCCACTCGGATACTAAGCGCTCGACTACCAGATTCTATCCATCTGAGCCACCATGAATAAGCTCTCAAGGTGTAACCCAGTCGAATGCATTATGTTTTGTGAATTTAGGTTGATCCTAGCGTCAGACGAATAAGCTCGGTCTGCTTACTAGTGTCATCTCTATACACAATTGCTTAACAGAATCCCTCTATCAGCTCTTGCGATGTACTACTTGTGTACGGACTTTAGTGACTATTACACGTATCACCAACCCCAATACTAGTAGTAGAATAATTATCAGATTAATTCAAATGGCCAGTTGAATAACCCAATAGCAATCTTAGACACTACAACTAATAGAGACAATCGATCAGAAAAATCTACTTAAAATAAACTCGTAATAAGAATTATAATTCCATTTTTCAGGACCTTGAAATCATCCCTAATCAGTGAATTTAGATACACATGGATTTACTAAAACCCATAAAAATATATAAAAGAACTAACTCGGGTTCCCCAAATGGGGTAACCCTAAGATTAAGAACCAAGAAGAAGTCGCAAGAAAAGAAGAAGAAGTAATGAAAGAAGAGGAGGGGTGTAGAGGTGTGTTTTGGGAGAAGAATTCGATCCCTATTTATAGGGTAAAATACCCGACAAACTCTGACCCGCGTGCATCTGGTGGACGGTCACTTTCTCTGTTCCTATGCGAATGTGCTGCACGAATTGGTCTCTGCACGTGCGCATGTGATGGGAACACCTTTCTTTTCTTTTACTTTTCTTTCTTTTCTAACAGCCAACCCATGCTCCGATGTTATTTTCTAACACCCCGTGCTCGAACCACGTCATACTTCACGTGAACCCATCTGTTCTCCCATGCTTTCACGTTTTCTCCTCCACGTGCATCACGTTCTTTCCATCATTTTCAACAGCAGCCACGAGCTTCATCTCCAACTCGAGCTCATCTTCCCCTGGAAATCTCTCCGAAAAACAGTAGCAGCCCGAGCACCATTATCGTTCCACTTCCGGTCATGCATGCAGCACCGTCGAGCTCAACATTGCTGTAGAACTCGAATTCCATCACCGAGCATCTCCATTCATCATCGGTAAACCATGGCAGCAGCTCCATGCAGTTTCCTTCTCAGCAACCACTAGCAACACCACTCGAGTTTCAACCCAAAACTCGAGCCAAAACTCCATCATCATCGTTAACAGCTCGAGCTCCATCTATGCCAACAACTTATGCTCGAGCTTCGTTCTCCCAACAGCCACCATCACCGTCGATCTCGTCACTTCCATCGTCATCAATCTCTTCCCGTTTCCATGCTCGTGTTCTCTCATTTACGATGACAGCAAGCCACCATCACCGTCGAGTTCCAATGACTTCTCTGTTGAGATTCCAACTTCCAACAACCAACACCAAATGAACTCACCATTGCATGAACCAGCCATCCTTTCTACCCGAGTTCCAACTCTAATGATAGCAACAACCGCCAACTACCAAACTCCAGCTCGAGCTCTCTCCATGACAGCAACGTCGTCCATTACGTTCTCTTCACTACCCTGCCCATTGTCTCCTTTGTTGACAGCATCATACTCCATCGAGCTCGAGCAACCGTACTACCTCTGCCATGGTATTCTTCCCTGTTCGTACATGAAGAAGAGGTGGTGCCCCCTTAGCAGTTGACTGGACTTCCTTCAGTAGTTCCCTTGAACCAGGGTACCCCTTAATAGGAAGGTGTCCCTTAACGTACAGTGAGGGTGCCCCTTAACAAGAGATGCCCATTCAACTGTCAGTCCTGGAAGACTGACAGTTTAATTCCAAGTTCATTCTTATTTTTCCCATAACTTCTTCATACGAACTCCGAATGACTCCGTTCTTTCGCCGTTGGTTCTCCCGTCTCGTTGTCTACACAGTGAAAAGTAGAAATATTTTGTTTGAACGAGTTACATTTGGTCTATGGCCCTTTTTCACTCTTAACTAGCTTCTTTTTGTTGCACAACTGAGCTCAAATTCACTTCTTTTTGGATTATTCACCTAATAACACACAAATAAGATAAAAAAAGTGTAACACACAATAATCTGCAAGAAAACCAAAAAATACTAGCATGGAATTGACACTAAATATATGTGAAATATGCGCTTATCAAATTCCCCCACACTTGGCTTTTGCTAGTCCTCGAGCAAACTATCTAACCTAAAATAAAAACAAATCTCTGTCGTTGAGGACCCGATTGCACTTAGCATGTGCAAAAAGCCTTTAAACCCCTAGGTGTCCCTAGTGGACGAGTTATAGTCTCGTGAGGGCTTACGATAGGTATACCCACAAAACCTACTCCAACTTCAAAGCGTTCCAGCGTCCCAAGCATCCAAAGAGTTATGAGGACATAGAGTTTCTGCATGCTAGTAATAAGAAGTTAGAAATACCAAAGAACATATTCTCATTCTTTAAATTTTGAGTGAGAAATAATCACACCATAATGAGAGAACGCGTGTTATTGTTTATCAATAGATCTTTAGGGAATTTGATACGTGCTAAGATTGGTGAAACCAAATAAAAGCAGTGGGAAACTTTTCTCTATCATATGGAGTAAGCTTTCAACACATCTGTGAATTGTTCAACTAGTAAGTCACCATTTGTAATTGTTTATTCCAAGTTACCAAGCTATATACTGGATTTGGTGAATCTTCCCAAGCTTTCGAAATCTAATGAAAAAGTTGATCAACCTGTGGATACAGCTTCACAACTTCATCAAGAGGTGAAACCAAAGCTTGAAGATTCTAATATTGAGTACAAAATAATTGCACATAAACATAAACATTAAAAAATGTTTGAGGAAGGAGAACTAGTAATGCTACACCTTCGGAAAGGACATTTTCCAGTTGGCACTTACAAAAAAACAAAGAAGAAGAATATGTAGCTTTCAAAATCTTGAAGAAAATCAGTGATAATGCTTATGTTGTGGAACTTTGTTAGAGCATTGCTCGGTCGAACTCATAAGTGTTGCTATCTCAAGATTGTTGTCAAATTTAGTTTTCAAAATTATATCTTGATTTCTAGTCTATATGTTTATTCAAGTTTCAGATTAGGATAACAATGTGTAGTTGAGAAACGGATATCACTGCATTATACCGTTAAAAGGTAAATGAAGATTGAACCACCTATTTTTCAAGTTTTTCACCTTTCTAACTTTGAGACACTGTCGCATGACTAAATTAGACAGTACATGCATAACAGAAATTTCGAGTCAACTTTATCTTAAATATTGTTCTCGAAGTGTGACTACTTATGCTTAAAAACATTTGTTCATACTTGATGAATTTGGTTAAGAACAATTTATTGTTCATGACTTAAATTATGATTCAAGATTTAATCATTTGAAAATAGCCTGGAACAGTGATATGTGTCATTGATGTTATTCGGGAATGTTTCGAATTGATTATTAGAGAGATATAGAACTGCTATTAATCTGGATACAGGACATTATGCATGATAGTTCACATACTAGGAGAACTGCTATAAGTCCGAAGCCGCAGTACATGTACCCAGTACACATACCGTCATAGCTATAGTTCGGCAACGACTTTGTGGTATGCATATCTAGTATACATACCATAAAAAATTTGTGTCTCATGAACCAGGAATGGTACGCATACCCGATATGCAAATCGGAAAAGATATGTTGGTTTTAATATCGAAAACGGTATGCTTACCAGGTGTGCAAACCATAAAAGATCTGTGAGTTCCTGACCTCATTTTTATCTTAAGGGTATCCATACCCGGTACACGTACCATGACAAAGATATTCACTAACATGTACAGTACACGTACTTACCCTGTCTAATATTTTCACATGCATAAAAATTATTTCTATGAGATAATTGGCATTTAAACAACTCTCTAAAAACACTATCTAGACATTTTTGATCATATGTGTGATTCATGAAAAGTCCTAAAGTTTTATATGAAAATGGTTAAGTATATAGCTCAATTTGATAGTTTCGGCTAACCTACATGAACAAGTCACACTATACACGGTTCGGTTATGGTCCATCCTATCCAGAGTGCATATTTTGATATGTTAATCTCAAGTCAAGTTTTTCATCTAACAGTGATTATTGATTGCTTAGTTCCAAGGCTATCTTAGCTTAAACCTAAATCAACCTTGATCTTGAAAGTCTATAAAAGGAGAACCTCTTACAACATGGATCTTTGAATCCCTTACACTATTCTAGTGTGTTCTAGTTATAAACTAGAGTCATCCTATCCTTCAAACCCTTATAGGGTTTAACGAATAAAAAGACTTCACCTAGGGATTCATGAAGCCAGGTCCAACTATATTTATCTTGATAGTTCTAGTATCCTGATCTTGTTTTGATTTTTGAATTTCTCACTCAAACAAGATAGATAAAAATCACAAAGTATCTTCGTCTCAGACTTTGTGACTCTACAAGTTTCGACTTGTGAGGTGAATAATAATCTAGGCTGCTCTTCGAGGGTCATAATACCAAATTTTTAGGTTTGCTAGACTTTGTCTATTGCAATAGATTTCCTACCTCACCTTGATCTTTGATCAGAACGGAAATCATAAATAGGCTTATATGTGGGAGGCATATTGGTTTAAAGTCTTCAATTGAGTTGAAGCAACTCTTAGTCTATAAAGGACGTTAGCTAAGGGAATCATTTGCACAGAGTCTTGCTGGGATTCAAGAGTTGTAAGGAGCACGACTGTAACTGGATTGATGTGACGTTTTTATTCGGTCTCAACTACATTCTTGTCTGAAGTTCTGATAGTAGGCTAGTGTCTGTAGCGGTTTTAATACAATTTGGTGTTCAAGTCTGGACTAGGTCCTAAGGTTTTTCTGCATTTGCGGTTTCCTCGTTAACAAAATTCTGGTGTCTGCGTTATTTATTTTTCCGGATTATATCACATGGTGTGCATTAATCAATCAAAGCAGATACATCCATCCTTGTTTGTTGTATATGACATGGTTGATTCTTGGAATCGTCCAAGTACTTTCACACATAATCAGGTTCACGGAATTGCTTCTGTAAGCATTTTAATTGTGAGAGAAATAGATATAAGCTCTTCATGTAATTCCTTGATTGAGGTTCATTAAGTTGGACTCTCAGAATTGTATTCGAGTTTAGTCCATACAGGTTGCCTAAGAAAAATTTAGTGGTATATTTTGGTACCCCCATGTTTTCAAGCTTCCTTCCGATTGGAACATCTCTAATATTTTCAGTGTGCATGAGATCTTTACTTTTCATGGAATGAAAGATTAACTGATTTACTCCGACAACTCGAGGACGAGTTATTTTCAAAATGAGGGATTGATGTAGAACATCTTGTTTCCTTCTCTTTCAAGTCTTTTAATTCCTTTTCTGTTTCATTCTCTTTCTAGACTCCAAATTATTTTAGGTAATTATTTTAGTCTATTTGAACAAACCTTTGTCTCGCTTCAGAGAACACATTATTATTGAATATCATTATATTACATTACATTATAGAACTTATATCTTTGCTTGACTTCTTTTTCTCTGATTATTCTCTTATCATTATTCCTTTCGTTGATTATCTCATTCACAAGACTATTAATCTCCACTTTAAAAATTTCAATAAGTTTTCAAGTAACTTTTCAGCTGGACTAATTACAAAGTTAAAAATTACATACTAGGCAAGCGAGCGACAAGCTGTGCCGCTAGCCCTTTTTGAATAACAAAACATATCCTATTAAAAATAAAATCTCGTGAGCCAGGGGTCATTACATTGCTGTGCATGACTTTCTGGACCCTTTTGAGTAGTCCAACTGCTTATGGAGCCAAATATCCAAAAGTATCAAAAGCAAAGGGGACGAAAGCATGCCCATTGTCAATACATGCTTTCTCATGCTTCGATATCTTACCTGAGGCAGCCTTTAGCGCTGCTCGCCCGACTGTAAAGGTGCCATGTCCAATGCCTACCAAAGGAGATACCCCGGTGAGGTCAAAACATGTGTGTTTCCCATTAGCCCATCCAAAAATAAGAACATCAGCTGGTCTTAGTTTCGATCTCCCTTCAAGTGGGTCTGTCAGGAAATGCACAGCTCCTTTCGTTTCCTTTTTTTCACTTCGTATCTATTAGAAATCTTTGGATTGATTTCTTCTAGTTTGTTCGCCATCATTACCACCCGAGTCCAATCCAACCAAATGACTGATTTTGAAACTAAACATGTATTCAGTCCATTACCCAGCATAAATAATACCCGCGTGTGAGTGGATGAACCAGGTGGGTTCCAATGACTATTCACATGATACAGGTGCTAAATCTTCTTTTAAATTTCACATAATGATAATTGACGAAATTGTAAGCAATATATATATATATATATATATATGGACCAGTTTCAGTTTAGGGGGGTGCATTACTAAAGTACCTTATTTTATATAGAGATTAATTGCATGAATAGACTTACAAAGATACCGAAACTCCTTTGTTTTGATGATAAAGCTAAATGAAGTCCTACATAACTACAAAATCATTAAAATGAAAAAACGAAATCCACGAAAATGAATGACTATATGTATCCCTGAGATAATGAATCTATATACCTTTTATTTGAAGAAGGTTAAGGAGGAACGAATAAGAGGTCGCCATTTCTGTAAAAAATCAAACGAGGATCTATTTTGTATGATCTTTTGTTCTCTACATCATAACCAAGGTTTAGCTATGAATGGGTGATGAACATATGAATTGTAATCTAGAGTGTCCGATGGATGTGTGATGTTTCGTCCGCGTCCAACCCGTGAAAACGACCGGTTTTAAAAATACATCCACCTCCAATCCACCAAATTATTGTCTGGGTATCCATCCGCTAAATTCCGGGTTTGACCGGATGAAAACCGCATGTATAGACGTTTTTCTAACTCCTATGTTTGATAGAGTTATCATATTAATAATACCATAATTAGTTTTTTATGAAAAGGATTAAATCCTTATTGCTAAAGTAAAAATAAAAAGATCATCATGGAGCCCATTACTCATCTCAATTACAAGATCTACACCCAAAATTTGAGCAGGATAAAAAAAATATTAGCAATTCATAATCAAATCCCTGAAATTATCAAACTAAACCAAGAGTGAATAGTTCCACACCGATATATCAATCTCTTAATTTTAATAATCATCATATTTTTCTCCCTACTTTTTTTTTTCATAACTCTTTTGTTCCTTACTCTCTATAAAGCCCAGTTGATTGCGAATGGAACAATATACCACACTTTCTTTCCTTTTTTTTTTTGATGCTAGTATGCCAGAGTTGAAATGGCTCATTGATTCCACTTTTTTTTGCTCAGGAGGAGTCATGATGAAACTTAAGTCCAATATAACTTGCTTAGTGTAATTGTGTAAGGCATGGTCTCCGTAGATGTCCATTTCTCGGTTACAGTTGGGATAAAGACTGTCATTCTAGAATAATGGGATACCAAACATGTAAGAGAGAATATAACTGAATTTTTTTGGCCCCAACTTCCTGATTAAGCCCACTGATGGGTATGGCTAATAGTTAGTCTTGGGCATGCTTCGTTATATTTCATTGAAGCAACGCAAAATCCCGTTCAGTCATCTGAAATTTGCTGGATAGCTTGTTCTTAACAATGTCGAAGTATGTGACTGCCAAATCTCTCATGGAATGGGGGGAAGTTTCGTCAAATTTAAGGATGGAGCTTGATAAGTGCATAATTTACATGTTTAGAGTGTCAAATCCATACTTGTTTGAGCTATAATTCGTTCATATTACCAGTTATTATGATTATTTTCTAGTTTATGTGTCATTTCAGGTGAATTATCCAAAAGGAGCTACAAAGTGCATAAATGGACAAGGAAGTGAAGTATTATTGATAAAGAAGCGCCAAAGACCAAATTCAACTCATTCAAATCCAGGAATTCTTATGAACATCTTTTAGATAATTCAAATACGAAGTGAACGACGAAAGAATGAGGTCATTCCGAATTTGGACGAAAAAGTTACGAGCAAAACAGCCGAGATGAAAAGAGTGAAACGTACATCACAACAATCGGGAGATAATGGGGATCCCTTATGTTCCGATTATAGGTGATTTTGGCATCAGTAGAAGTCTGTTTTGGAGGTCTTATAATCGTTAGATAAGTTGGGTATCGAAACTACTGATTATGGGCACTTTTGGGCAAAGGAAAAATGAGTTTTTGGGACATTACAATCGGGAGAAAGATGGAGGAAAATACTACCAATTATGGCAAGCCAAGAGAGACTTCTTGGACGTGTTTCAGACTTCTAAAGGGTGAATACTTGATCCCAATGGGTTTCCTAACCCTAGAAGAGAGGAGACTTGAAGTCCAAGCATTGAAGACTATAAAATAAGACATATAAAGGCCTAAAAAGATATATCTTTACATTATCATACCAATCTATACTTCTCATAATACATCTTCTACATCAAAACCTAGGGTTTACCCCTTTAGGGGGAACCCATTCTTCTTGCAATTATGTGTAACTAAACTTTTATTGGTTAAGGATGAATTCAATGTTCTAGCGTGAAGCTCTATTATTATACAAGTTTGTTCGGAGTTTTAATCATCTTACCATTTGTCTTTACCATATTTAATGTTTATGAGTGACCATTGAATTGATTTGGAGTGCACGCTAGATTGATCTACTAATTGTTATATTGCTAGTATTGAGTTAGGAAATAATTAATTGTCTAATAATTCATACACAAGAAGAAATCGATAGACCTTACAGAGGGATTCTGTGGAGAATTTGTGAGTGAAGATAACACCAAAAAATGAACCTTGAGCTAAGAGTATAACTACTGGAATCCACCTAATTCACAAAGCCTAAAGTGTTCGATTAGATTACACCTTGAGTGAGATACTACTTGGTGGTTCGTTGAATAGAATATGATATTGGAGAGCTTCGGTATCTGCGGTAAAAGGAGTTTTAGGGATATCACTGAGCTAGTTGTTATTCTACGGTTGGTGATGAGTGGTTCTAACAAAGATAAATAAGTATATTAATCCACTTATAGCTTGGTAACGGAGAAGGATTCCTTGATCATCTCTTTATTTTATTTGTTATTTGTTTCATTAATTTAATTCAACAATCCCCCTTTGTCCTTTATTATTTTGTTGAACTAAATAATCTATCACTCTGTAGGAACGATCCTTACTACCACTATATTACCAGTTAATTAGTGGGAAATATCTTGATTAATTTGTTGTGGTTACAACACACATCAAATTTTGGCGCCGCTGCTGGGGAGCAATTGTTAATTGATTTGTTATTTGTTTAGCTTGTTTTTAGATTTTGTTTTGATTTTATCTTTCTTTCGAGTCGTCATGTTTTCTTATGGAAATAATATGTACGGAGCACAAGATTACACATATAATAGTGGTAATCAATATGGTTTTCAGTCTCATTCATGTGATAACTACTAACCATCATATGGGTATAATCAAAACTAATCTTTTGGCTATGATCAATATCCCACAGAACCTTATGGATATTCTCATACATGTCAACAACCTTATGATGGGCATGTAAGTGAACAATCACAAGGATGGGAGGGTAATAATTCTTTTAATCCTATTTATTCAAGTGTTGTAAAACAAATGTGTACCATGATGAAAAATCTTCATGTGCAAATTAAAAAATATTATGAAGGATTAGAGAAATGTCAACAAAGTGTTCATCAATCACTCAAAGAACTTCAAGAGGGCATTAACAACTTAAAAAGAGACATGGATCAGATTAAGAAAGAAATTGAGAAAGATGAGCAACCTTTGGAAAGTCCATGTAATAGTGATGAAGTTATTCCAGCTCCGAATCGTAATAATGATCACTCACCTATTCAAAAGGAGGAGCCTTGGTATGACCGAAATATTGTTATAAACGGTGTAACATACTCGAATGCATATCAGCGTTACAATGAACATCCGGATTACAATGTTTTTAGGACGGTTGATTTGCAAGAATTATACCCAATTATTCCCTTGATTGAGACTAATGAAGAACACCCAAAAATTTATACCAAAGAAGAGTTCATGATATTGGAATTCGATTCGGATGACGAGGTTGTTAAAAAGATAGAGATTGAGAATGAAACCAAATTGACTGAAGTTGTGGAAGACCCAATTGAGCTTGCCAAGGATTATAAAGATGCTGAGATTTCGGTTGAAGCAGAAAATAATAGTTCGATAGAGGACCACGATATACTTGAGGTAAATAATTCAATAAAGTTAATTAAAGATGAGGATCGTGAACAAGGTTTGTCTAATCCTTTGCATAATTCTATATCTATTGATCCTTTCCATCCAATTGAAGTAGATTTTCAAATAGTTGTTAACCCAGCTTTTAGTAAAATACCTCACTTAGGATTGGAGTTGTGTGCTTCCAAGGTTTTAACGGATTATTTTGCTTCTAAGTATCCACCACTTGATGTGTTTGATTCTAGCGTTGTGAAGGTTACCCAAGAGGAACCTTTTGAAGTTCCTGAATTCTATGTTCTCTATCCACTTTCGAGTGTAGAAAGGACTAAGTGTGGGGGAAACTTCCAAGCTATAACAATTTCATTATTCATATATTATGCTAATATTTTCATGAAGTTGTTACTAGTATTTCAGATTGTTGTCTGGGAGGACTACCAAATTTTCAGATTATTGGTTTATGGACGATAACCAGAGGGTCATGTTGAGGACGTTAAACTAAGTGCTGAATGGGAGGCAACCCATAGGTTTTGTATCTTCTATCCTTTTTGTTTTTAGTTTTCTTCTTTTGCATATCATATTAGGATTTACCACCTTGATTTTACTTAGGATGAGTCAATTACATTGATGACAATGTAAAGTTTAAGTGTGGGGGAGTGCTTTGATATTTTTCATATAGAGTTTTTCAAAAAAATAAATAAATTTTTTCATAAAAACCAATTTGTGAGATTTTAGAGTCACTAGCATACTTCTATGTATGTTTACATAGAGATTTTTGACCGACATAGCTGAACTTGGAAGTGTTAGGGAACTACATTTGGATTTTTTACTTGTTAGAGTGTTAAATAATGGATTTAATCATGCCGATGGCAAATGAGATGCAGAGGGAAATGCATTATTAGAGTTGTTGATCAATCATTAGTAGAGACTACCTATTTTCAAATCAGAGGCATCAAACCAGATTTCTTTGTATATGACTAAAGAGCTATCTTTTGAGTGTGTGTCACCGTATGTTAATTCTGGTGGAATGGTGAGCTACCCAACCTCCCACCAATAGAAGCACTACTATTTGATCTCTTGAGTGCTAATTTTGTCAATCATAAGGGTGACGTTTATAGATGAAAACCACCTTCTTGTAGTTTTATTTGAAGTTAGCACCATTTTCTCTCGCCAATAACATGTCCATAGAAACACACCATCATCATCAACAAGGGAGCGACATCAAAATCTACAAGGAAAGTTGAAGATATTTGAGGTTTACAAGCAACGATACAAGGAAGAGCAAATTTCATATCCAAGTAAAGCAATATACAATGAGTCAATTTTTAAATACATGTTGAAGACTTACAATATGTGAACACAGAAATAACGATGGTATCTTCGTGTCCACAAAAAATATTCACATTACTTACAAGATCAATGATATGAATGAAATACAGATAAATCAGTATAAAAGTCTGATGTTTGTTAGACTCAGAGCCACAGGGCTCGTCCTCGTCTATCCATATGAAAGTAAACAAAACCAATCTAGGTGAGAATAAATAATACATCAAAGCATAATAAGTAAAATGGAAGATACAAAGTGCAGAAAGTAAATGAGACAATGATTTACGTGGTTCAACACTAAGGCCTACTTCCATGGGGGTTGGTGTTTCACTATGTATTAAAGGTTACAAAGATAGTCGAATGACTTTGGATGAGGAACGAATCTAGGAGGGAAACAATACTCATACTTACTCTTATAATTTCTTTCTCATGTACTCTCTTTCACTCTAACTAAAAATGGTCGACCCCTTCTCTCTTAGTGGGTTGAGGTATTTATAGGCTTTTCATGTGGGTCCCTTTATCCGAACATAACTGTCTTTATCATCTTGGTTACTGCATCGACCCGATGCTATCTTCATTCTGACCCAGCATCTTCTAACGACATCATATAGAAACGAAGATGGAACTTCTTCTTCTCCTCGTAATGTTTGACACGTGCCCCATATCTAGGGTGTTTAATACGAGTGGTTGGGAAGCATCCACGTCCTTGACTGCTATTGACGCATGTGTCAGCTGCCTTTTATCCCATCCATTCGATTTGGATCTTCCTTGTGATGGTGGAAAGTTAAGTTTTAGGTCTTCTGTAGTACTCCGTGATGGTTCCTTCGTCTGGTACTCCCCACCCCCTTATTGTTGGATCTTGCATGAGGATGGCACGTGGCAGATGAAGATGGTGATTACTTCTTAGGTGTCGTATTATGACATCGTTGTTTCGATGTTCTCTTCTCTCGTGTCGTACACGTGTCTTCTTCCTGACAAGTGGTTCATTACTGATTATGTGTATACAATTTTCCCCTTTTCTTCTTAGTTTAAATTTGGTCAAGATATGAAGAAAACTATCTTCATAGTTTCCTTAGTCCTTTTGCAATAGCTTCCCCTAGATTTTAGTACACGTTTCCCTCCTCTAGCAATAACTTCTCCTTGAATCGTGGGACGGTTTTATTGTCTGTGTTATAAATATGAGAGAAGTTTCAAGTGAAATAAATTTTATTCTTTTCATTCTCTTGTCAGTACAAAACTCTTCATTCTCTTCTCTAAGTCTCTTCTTTTTTGTTCTTTTGCTCTTAATTCTTTCCGATGTTGTTTTGAATTGAATCCGACAAGATCTTTTAAGGATTATTACTGTCGATGTTCATAGACTATTTTCGATTATCCGTAACGCTTCTAGTTCAGGTATGGTGTTCTTCTCATTTTCGGATCTTCTTGATTTATTTTTCTTTTTCTGCTGCCGTTTTCTAGGTTTTGTGATGAAGAACATGATATAGGAAAGTATATATACTTTCCCTTGTCTTTATAACGAAACCTAGAACTCCTATGTTGATTTCTAGATCATCGTTCTTTATAGTTAGGGTTGGACTAGGGTTTTTAGATATCGTGGAGTTCATCAAAACTGATTGAATCTGTGGATTTTTCTCGTGCTCTTGAAGATATTTCTGATTGAGCTGTGAAAGTAAAAAAAATCGCTTTATGATCTTTGTCATCATCTCTGTATAATCTTCTTCTACTTCTATTCCCCTTGCAGATATGGTTGATCATCATCGGGGATCTTATAAAACTCCTCCCTCGAGCCCTTATAGGTCTCCTCCCTCTAGGAGCCCTGATATATCTCCACCGAAGGGTGGATCATCCAGGCCTTCTCAACCAGATCTTCGTGCTCACAAGACCTCTTATTCATCCAGTCCTAGGGTTTCTTCTCAGAAAAAGGGGGATCCTTCGAAGGGTTCTAGATATGTAGTTAATCGTCCCTTTGTCAATCCTCCTCAGCGTACAAAACCGATAAATGTTCAACCTCTCCGCTCGTTGCCTCCTCAAGCCACGATGCCTCTTCAATCTACGATGCCTTCTTTGAAATCTAAAGTTTCACAGGACCCTATATTGGTGAATGAGTCTTCTTCTAAAGGTGCAATTACAAAGATAGATTCATAAAGGAATCCTTCGGCTATATGAGTCCTCCAAATAATCCGCCGTTGGGTAAGGTTGTATCTTTCGGTGTTGCCCCATTTATATGCATTATGCCGGTTCCCAAGAAAAAGAAAAAGGTTACTTTTAGGTACATCGATCTTGAGGTCTTCAAAGTAAATCATGGTCTTGAAGCCTTCGAATTTAAGTTTTATGATCAAGGTGACGATCTTACTTACGATATGATTACGAACTATAAGTATGATGATATCCATTTATTGACGACCGTGGGGGCCTTCTAATATGGCTTAATGTTACCTCTGTATAAGTCTGGTGATTCCTTTTATTACGATATCTTGGCTCATCATGATGGCTCTACTCCGCATACCTACTGTCTCTCGGTGGTGCAACTGACTGGGAATTATCTTCGGGTTCTCAAAGAGTGCTACCTTTGGAGTAAAGGGAAGACGACGATGTCTTGTTATGTTCCCAACCCAACTGAGAAGGATTGGTATACTCCTGAGAACTTCAATGCCTCATTCGGAGACTACGTCAATGATAGGAATCGTAAGCCATGGAGCTTCAGCCTTCGTACTATTGCAGTTTCTCAAGGTGAAATTCGTCTCTTAAGTGAAGTAAGTGATTCGAAGCTTCGATACGTTCCTGGTGTTAGAGCATTGCTCGGTCGAAATCGCATGAGTTATTATCTCAAGCATGTTTGTCAATGTTAGTGATCAAAACTATAAAGTCTTGATTTCTAGTCTACTATATCTAAGGTCTCGGACTAGGATAGAAAGTGTAGTTGAGCTCAAGAACTCCATGGCAATCATCATTCAAGAAGAAGGACTACTCAAGGAACCAGTGGATCTTCATCGACTAAAAGGTATGTGGAGACTTGAACTTATCTATCACTCAAAATTCTATCTTGAGACAAAAGTCGTATTACTATATAGACTAAGATTATACACATGTGGTATTTCGAGCTGAATATATCTCGCTTATCCATTTCTCGAAATATGTGTTGGTAAAGCTTTTGCTTTAGCCAAGTTCATCTTTACCTAGTGACGAAATTCATGTTATGTTTCAATCATTTTTGAAATTGCTCTGACGAAAAATAGTTTGTGAATAACAACTATATAACGCCCTCTGAGAATGTTTCAATGATTGAAATGAGAGTTTAGACAATATAACCATTGGAGGATATAAGCATTGTTGTGGAAACACATATATGTATAAGTACTTATTGCTTGAATCAAAGTTTGCGAACTTTGTTGATCAAGTAAAGACAGAGTAGTACATGAACACCAGTCCGCGAACCCAGTCCACGAACTGGCGTAGTTCTCGAACCCCGAGAATTTCTGCTGGAGTTTGTGAACTCCATCCGGGAACTTAAGTCCGCGAACTTGAGTAGGTTATGTCTAAAAACAATGTTTGTGAACTTATCTTAATAAACTAAGGAATGTTATTGCAAACCGTGGCTTTTATAGTTCATGAATCGATTCGAGTGAATCACATCATTTTTGATTCGATTTTGTCTCGATACTACATGAGATTTCCTTGCAATTGAACAACTCCCTAACTAGTTCATTTGAGTCATTTGGACTAGTTATGGTGAAGAAGAATATGGTTGATATGAAAGTTATCATGTGGTTAACCTTTTGGTTAACTATTCTTGAACCAACTAATGTACAAGTTTGGGTACGGTTACACAAGCCTAAAAACGTGCATTACATGTGTGTGTAACAAGCTATGTTTTCGATCTAACGGTTGATAAATATCAACTTGAATCTTATCAGGTTTTCATCTAACGGTGAATATTGAATGCTTTGTTAGTAAGCTAACATTGATTGCAAACCCTGATTTGAAGACTGTATAAGGGAGAACTCTAGCAACTGGGAAACCTAATCCCCATACATTTTGTGTGATACTAGTTGTGCTAAGCTAAAGTCGATTCTCCTTTAACCTTTGCTTCTTCTTCTAAAACCAGGTTAACGACTTAAAGGCTTCATTGAGATTGTGAAGCCAGACCGATACTACTTTTATCGTAGTTGTGTGATCTGATCTTGCTGTTTCTATCGTACGAGTATAATTATAATAATTAGTGTTTATGGGTGAAAACTATTTCTGCTGGTTTTGGTAATTTGGGGTGTGTGGATGAGAAATGAATCTAACCCTAAACAAATGCACTGCACGGGAGTGCTTTTGATTCGAGAGATCAATCTATACAATTCTGGCCTAAACCAAGAAATGGTCGTTCCAAACTTGTTTCGGTCACAAAGTGAAGGAGATGGGGTTGATCTTAGGGAGGGAAGCGAATAAGGTGTTGAGATTGTGAAGGTGTAGGTTGTTTTATGACTTGTAACAGAAAGGTGAGCAGGCTTACGAATAATGCAAGCATCCTCTGGGTGTTTCGAATACAATTGTATTAACACTTGATTTTGTGTTCTGTTCTCTCTGTTGTGGAAATAGGGAGGAGAACCTATTTATACAAGTCATTTGAGCCTTATTCACGTCTCTCGTGGGAAGTGTAGGAAGTGGAGTGATGGAGTAGTAGAGTTGTGTGTTAGTATCACACGATCAATCTTGCCCACTTCTCCTATCATTACTAACCGTCCATGTCTTCCTGACACGTTCTTGAGATGGCGCGTTGCACGCTGTAAACCGCCAGACCAATACCCCATTATGTATCCCCCAGTTTGTGACATGATTGATGTCTCGAGTTTGTGGATCGTGGGACCCACATAAGATAGCATGTGATGCTGGGTTAAATAACTAAGTTATTTAGGAAGTCTATACTTGTGAAGTATCATGTGTATTCTATGCAGGTGCTGCATCGAATGTATTCGGCATGTATAAAGCATCGTTGTTGAGCATTATGCCCTGCCTACTTCACGTGAGGATTTGGAGGATGCACTAGCAAATCCTCCCTTGGCCGACCACATGGTGTGGTAGAGTGGCGGATGGTGATCATCATGACGCCTCATTGACCAATTAACTCATAACTAGGGTTGTATAACCAAGCAGGTAAAGTTAAACGGACGAGGTGATCTATGAGACACTCATCTGCGACCATTAGTGGAATTAGGGTTTATGAAGAGGTGCGCAAGCATCAGTCTTCAGCTTGGTCGAACTCAAGCTTGGGATATGGTTTTGGCAGGGCTGACCATGCATGCGTGTAGACGGAATGATGATGTAGACGCCCATACCCCATTGTCCCGTGAAAGTGTGATGATTGGTGTCTAAAACACCTTGATACTTATCTATTGTTTATGCTTTCTTTGCTATGTTTTCTTGTAAATTATGTATCTTTTGTTTGATTTTGAGTTTTAGGTACTTTAGAGCAAAAGAAGAGGAAACGTCGCTTAAAAGGGCTAAAGTGTCATTTCATGTGCAACTGCTATTGGAGGAGAATTATCTCTCATTATTTACTTTTATTTCTTCATCTCTACCAGAAAGGCATGTCGACTTTAGTGATGCAAGTTATGTTTGAAAACAATGACAGCCTTAGTGATGTATAAATATTGAAGAAAATAAGTAGATATGAGAGGTAAGAGATGGATGCTCGAGAAACTACTAAAAGCACCCAAAAAAAGTGTTAAAGGCACCCACAGAAATGTCCCAGAGGAGTCGATAAAGTCACCCAGGAGTTTTTCACTATATACAGCCCAAAAGTCATCCTTGTACCCCAAAAATTGCTATTTGCAACCCCAAAAATTGCTAAATGTAGCCCAAATTGCTAATGGGACACCTCTATTGGATAAGGGGAAAGTCATCTTCTTCATTTCAAATTCAAATTTTGGCGGGGAAAAGAGCAACAGAACTAGGGTTTGGAAATTAGTGGTGTTCTACTGAGATTCAATGGCTGAAACTAAATGGATATCTTCCTTAAGCCTAAACAGACTTGGTATGGTCGTTCGAATGGAACAAAATTGGCTAGAACGATGATGTGGAGCAAACAGAGAATTCACGGTTTGATAGTATTTTGGCGGGAAATTTTACTTCACGAACCAGATTTAGGGTTCGAATTTTGTACGAGAATTGATGAGATTCAATCAATGGATTTGTTTACAATGGGCCTGTTAAGAGTAAACAGGGTAGATATGGGTGCTTTGTCCGACCCGTATGGTCTGGATAACCTGCTTGATGCAAAATAGAGGAGAGGTTTGTTTTCGGGTTTGTTAGAGAATTGGAAGAGTTTCGGGCAAGACTCAATGATGGATTAATGTTGGTTTAGGTATGTTTGGATCAAACAGGACTGATAAGTCCTTTAGAATCGAGAATATATAAAGGAAGTACGTGGATTAGGAGAAAACAGGGAAGTAAAGCTATTATCGGGACGTTTTGAAGCTTAATATGGGAGTTACGCGGAATCATAGGAAAGATTTATCCTCTATAAGATTTTGTTACGTCATGAAGATAGTTTTGAAGGAAATATACAGCCAAAGACACGTATAAGTATAACAAAAAGAAGAAATAAAGTCCAAAACTTTGGGTGAAAGAAAAAGAAGATTTTATTGACATATTTTTCAACCTGTTGGGTATAAAAAAGGTCGTAGGGAAGCAGAGAACGGACGGATACCTTGGAGAAGAAAGTAGAGGATTAGAATCATAAAACAAGAGTTCTCAAAAAGTTCCTGCTGCTGCCATTAATCAAGAACATGAAGAACATTAGTCTGGCAGAAAAAGTCACAGAACACTATCGTTCTACAACGACAGTAGGCTTATATCGTTCCATGTTTAGTAGCGAAAGACCTTTAGCAACAAAATCAGCTGAACAGTGTTCTCTGCTTAATACCTGTAGCGACTGAAAATCGTTGTAAGCATAATTTCTTTGTTTTTAATACAATGATTAATCAAGTTTTCTTCAATTTTGGTTCTATGAGTAGCTAAATCTATTTTCTAGGGTTTTGGAGGAAACTATTTTTGATGGGTAATATTTAGTAAATAATTTCTTTGGCATATTTGCTCCAAAATTATGTTTTAATTTGTCTTGAAATTCTCTCTTCTTTACATGCTTTTTAATAATTTTTTTGGGTAGTTTCTACCGTTCTTTTATAAGAGCTTGTAGCGTTTTATCTTCCAAAGCATGAGATTGGGTTCGAAATAGTTTTGAGTAAAATAAGAGTATTTGTCAAAGTTTTAATTATTGAGTTACAAACATTAGAAGTAGTGGAATCCAAAACCCTAGAATCATCTCTCCTTGGTAAACAAAATCAATTTTAATTAGTTTGTCTTATTATTTTTATTTAATAATCAAAAACCAAATCTTTAAAAGAGTCCGAGCAACAAATCTTTTCTTACCACTTCAAAACTACATCAATTTTTGGCGCCGCTGCCGGGGACTTGCCTTTAGGTTAGGTTTTATTTTTATTTTTAGTTTAGTTTTTGTTTAATTATATTATATTATATTTGATTTTACTTGGATATTTTTCTTGTTTTTATTGTGCAGGTAATATTCTATATTGTGGAATTGCCTACCAAAAGAGGTAAGTAACAAAACCCAAATTTTATTATTTTTTAGATTTTATTTCCTTTTGTGTATATTTCTTTTATTTGATTAAAAAAAATACACGTTGCACACACCAATTGCATCGTCAGATTACCGAATTTAGGAAACCAGTGGAAAAGTACGCTGAACCCGTGCCTTGGGCCATTTGGGAGTTACCATCCGAAATTCCAAAATCCTCAGCCTCGTACCTTTTGGTATATTTTTCTGAGGTAGCCCAAGCTTACCTAATTTAGTAAACCCTGCATTTGCATGTGCACGATTTTATTGCTTCACTAGTATTCTTGCTTGTGTATGCGACGTTGGAAACGGGTAGGATATAGACTTGAGGAAAACGACCTTTTTAATTTGACTCCGACTCGTTACACGGATATAGGTGGTACTTCGATTTTTTCCAAAATGGTTAATGAAAATGATGGTGAGGTTCCATCAACCAAAACTCTTAGGGACCGTTTGAACCCGTCTAGAGTAATACGTGAACCTGGGGTTGTTTTACCGGCCACTACCGTTAAATTTGATATTAAACCTGGGACATTTGGCATGCTGCGTAAATTTAGGGGAATAGAGAATGAAAACCCGTATACCCATGTAAGAGACTTTGAAATGATCTGTGACACAATGAATTATCCGAACGTCACAAAAGATGTACTTAGGTTGCGTTTGTTTCCTTTTTCCCTAGAAGAAAGAGCCAATAAGTGGTATCATATTATTCCTTCCAAAACAATCACTACCTGGGATGGCCTTGTATAGGCCTTTGTTAAGAAGTTCTACCTACACCACAAGACTGCTATTGTTAGGCAGTCTATCCAAACCTTTAAGCATAAAATAGGTGAGAGCCTACATGATTACATAGAAAGGTTTAATGAATTGTTATACCAATGTCCGCACCATGTCTTTGACAAAGCCCACATGGCACAAATCTTATATGAGGGCCTTGATAGTGAAACCCGAATGCAAGTAGAAATAATGAGTGGTGGAGGAATGTTTTGACGAATTAGTCGAGTTGGCTGAAAAGACTCATCAATGGGCTTCAATGAGGGAGCCCGAAAGAACTAAGAACCCTATCCATAGGGTCAATAGAGTTGATAATGGGTCAGATATCTGATAGGTGTTGTAAAACACCTAGTTTTATATCTAGTATTTATGCTTTCTTTGCTATTTATTTTGTGAAATATGTATCTTATGTGTGAATTTGAGTTGATTAGGTGCAATGGAGTCCTTTGGAGCAAAAGAAGGAGAAATTGTCCTTTTGGAGCGAAAAGGAGCACAAAAGTCAATTCACATGCGAACTACATTTGGAGCGGGCTGAGGTGCTCAAGAAGGAGTGAAGAATGTACTGTCAGTTTACCGAAACTGACAGTTGAGCAAGGAAGCAAATAGGCTGTCGGTTTGGCGAAACTGATAGGTTAAATGAGATATGGGCATCCCTTATCCAAGTCAGTGGGGTTTCTATATCAATTTCCTTTCCTACACCTAAAATTGAGAGAAGTATCTTCTCAATCATGTGCTGTGTTGGCTGTGTCTAAAAGTTAGAAAAAAATATCAGAGATTGAGAGAAATTGAGAGAGTAGAAGATGGCTGCATATGGAGAATCAAAAGAACAATAATATGGAATCAGTGGAGATGATTATGGGTTCTGTTTCGATTCAAGGTTCTCTGTTGAAGATGGAGAATGATATGGGGATCAATTAATGGGTTTGTTGTTGTCGGAAGGGTGTATCAAAGATAAGATTTGGTGATTTTGGAATCGATTTGGGTTGAACTTGGTGGTTCAGTTCAAAGCAGAGAGGGGTGATGATGAAATTCGATGGAGTAATTCAAGTTTGAAGGATTAGGAAGAGTGGGTTTGAATCAAATTGGTGATTGACAACAAACTAGAAGTTAGGGTTTGTCAATTTTGGGGTTTTCTCTCGATTTGAGTCTTGTGGAGCTGTTGGTGATTTGTTAAAGATGGGTTATGTTTGATTTTGAGTTCGATTGTGAACTGCTGTTGAATTGGAGGCACTGAAATGGTGTCTGAATTAAGGTAAGGGATATTTGGCATTAAAGATGGTGTTGTTGGTTGACCTGATATGGTGTGTGCATTGTCTAAACATCAGGTGATGGTATTAAGGAGAATTTAAGGGTGTTGGTGGTGAATGAAGTGAAGCAATGAACCTTATATGTATTATAGGTTTGAATGTAAGACATTGCAGGAAACAAAATGAAGTGTGGTTGTGAAGTTGAGATACAGATGATGCATTCGACAAGGTTGAATTGGTGAAGCTATTGGTTAGCTGAGTCTTGGTGGAAAGCAGATGGATCTATAGAGATAATGATGGAGTAATTTAACTCAGAGTTGCAGGTGCATTGGCTGGGAAGAATTTAGCTGTTTGCAGCTGAGTTGAGTAATTGGTGGTGGCCTGACTGAGACAATGGAGAAGATGGCAGTGATGCAGCATGGATGCTAAGGCTTCTGTGTTGAGTACTGATGCTTGGAGTTGCTACTGAGAGCTGGTGATGGTTTGCTGGTGAAGCTGAGATGCAGATGAGAATGGAGTGACAGTTGTGCCTGTGCTCAGAGGAAGAAATGGTGGTAGCCAGAGAGAAGCTACATCAGTACTAGTGGTTTTATTGCAAAGGGCAAGATGGTTGCTGCAGTAGGGTCCCTGATGCTGGCCTGGGATGGTGATTTTTATGAGATGGTTTGGAAGCTGTGTCTGCAGCTACAGGTGGCATTGGTGGTGCAGCTGTTCAGTTGAACTGCTAGTGATGCTGTTATGGGAATGCTAGCTTGAATGCTACTCTGATGGAAGAACCGAGGCTTTGAGAAAATAGCAGATGTTGGTGCTATGGTGAGGGTATATATGCTGTGTGATGTTACAGGTTATGGAAGAAGGAAGAAGGTGCAGCTGGTACTGTTGGCTATGAAGAGATGATTGTGTAGTTCATTGCAGATGGTTATGAAGGGAGTTGTTGTTGTTGCTGGCTGGGAAACTTTTGTTGAAGTTCCAGGTGAATCTGAGCTACAACTTATTACTGATGAGTTGATGGTAGTGTTGGTGGTATTTGAAATGAGCTAAGGGAGTTATGTTGCAATGGGAGTATGGAATGCCAAGATTACAGAACTAATTTGTGCAAAACACAGCCATCATGGCTGGATTTCTCTTGTGAAGCGCAATGGTGCTGCACCACTAGCTCAAGCCAGTGCAAATGGCTTATGCCATAACTAGTAAGACAGTCAGCTGGCTCTGACTCAACCTAACTCGGTTTGACCGAGTTTGACCCGTTCGACTGACCGAGATGACTCATTGACTGGTGACCGGGTGGACTTTGCCGGTCACCTGATCTACTTTCCGGTGCCGGATTCCGGCGATATTCCGGCCAAAAACACAATTTTCCGGAGAATAACTTTTGGGTCATATTTTCACATGGGTTTTTCACACATGAGCTTGGTGGACTTCTTATCTTTGGACCTTGGGCTTTGAAGACCTAATTTGGGGAAGTTGAAAGCTATAAAAAGAAAAGTGTATATTCTTATGAGGACGTATTTTTTCTACTGGAGTTTGTAGGAGAGCGATTCTACTAGGGTTTGCTTTAGTTTATTTTTCATGTTCTTCATTTTATTTTTGATAATAATTATGTTGAATCCAAAAACTATGAGTAACTAAATATCTTTTATTGGTTATGGGATAATAAGTGGATTTCACAAATAAGATTTGATTCAATGATGTAGTTTTGTCTCAATACTTTATTGTTTATGATTCATGGTTTATTTTTTTTTTATGATTTGATTGTTTATTTGGTTGAGTCCTTAATCAATCCGATTTTCATTCATATCTAGAGCTATATTAGGGTTTTCAATACGAAAACGTTGTTTATCCTTCTAAGTAGCATAAATGTGGGTAGTGCTTGTAGTGATATATCCTACTAGTCACATATGAATCATAACTTGGGTTAAATCTAATTAGTGCTTTTACACATTTTGGTTGCCTTGATTAGTCTTATTCCATAGAACTCATTGCTTTTAGGGAGTTAAATATAATTGTGCTTTTACACTTTAGGTTGCTTTCTAGGAAGAATTCACATATGCATCTTTTAATGTGGTTGTAATGAAATCAGGGAATTAGCGGGATACTCTTGCGATCAAGGTATCCTAGGACTTTTAGTAAATGAGAGATTAAAATTTCAATTCTAGTCATTGTTGATAATTCAAGTTTGTGAATGAAACTATCCCGTGACCAATACTTTCTCCTTATTGATTACTTTTATTATTACTTTGCTTTCAATTCATTTTTATTGCTTTGATAAATCAAACCCCCCCCCCTTGGCTACTGAGAAACTGAAATTTTTTATAACAACAAAAGCCTCTCTGTGGATACGAACTCTTTCTTATCGCATACTATTTTTATTTTAGGAAGTAAGAAAGTGAAATTATATTTGACCGGCTTACAACCGACCAATATCCTTAGGCGTCTAGAGGGCTTAGAGATGAACCAAGGGTCAAACCATACTATGAGCTGTAACAGTGAGCCTATAACATATCCATGTACAATTTCTGGTGATCAAAGTCATATAGGACCA
>JAJJWX010000706.1:0-35029 GCA_023529315.1 Papaver bracteatum
TGTCTTTGTTAATACATTCGTAACTCAATATCTTGCGATATTCTGTCCCTACAATACTGATGATGAGGATATGCCACAGTGCTTCAAGTGTGAAGGTTTTGGTCATTTTGCTAATGAGTGTCCAAATCGTAGAAAATACACTGGGAACAAAGGTCTTGCTGCAACTCTTGATGAAATTTCTGATCACTATGATCCAAATGAAGATGAAAAATCAAGTGTTTCACTTCTTGGTGAAAATATGGACTTTGATAACTGTAGCAATACGTTCATAAATCTTGATATTCTTCATGGAGAAACTTCTTCAACCACTTTGGAGGATAAAATGGATTTTTTCTTATCTATTTAAAATTTTATCTCACATATGTCAGGTATCTCAACCTGTTTAGCAGGATGCTCAGCTGTGGTGTCTAAACCATCCTCCACATTGACATGTTCTTATTGTATTTTTAAGGGTCATGAACATTCAAAGTGTTTCAAGTACAAACATAAAATAAGATATGTCAACAAACTTCAACGAAGAGCAAATCGATTAGCAAACAATCTCAAACATAAAAGGATTTCCTCTTTGTTCATCAAAAGAGGGTTAAAATTGAAAATTCTACCTTTGTTAGGGTTATGAATTGGTCGTACGTGAATCATACTCCGTATATCGGTTATGTAACCTTACATTCTTTTTTTCCTTCCCTGAAAACTTTTTTTTATCACAAGACTGCCTGTAGATCTTGTATTGTGTTCCCTCACAATCCCATATTTGAATGGAGACTCCAAACATCATATCTTCTGATGGAAAAGATGTTAATATGATTTTAAGCCATCAACCATGAAGGAAAAATATAAATCTCATTCCTTTACAACTTTGAAGAGAAAAATGAAGAATATGAAGAAACCAAGGGCCATTCCCTCAAATCTTCAGAAGTTTTCTGGTGTTATTGAAGATTTAAAGGAAACAAGGAAGGATATTTAGTAAATAAAGGCTAATACTCTAAGAACTCTTGAAATTCAGAAGGCCTTGGTTTGGCATCGATCTAAAAGGTTCATTGGAATTGACTCCTTTCTTCATGAACCTTATGTTCCAATGTATGTTAACGACAAGGAGTTCGGGGGCGATAAAGAATTTTTCAAGAATCTTAATGTATATAAAACTTCTCATAAGAATTTATTCTTGTGTTGTAAGAAGGATAACTAGGGTTTGGAATAGCAATTATTGTCATTACACATCGTTATTGCCAACGATTTTCATCTTGCAACATTTTAGATTTATTATTTAAATTCTAAGTGATTTGGAAGATGGTTTTTGCAGTATTAATCTTTATTGTTTTCATATATTGAAAATAATGTTATGGGATATGTGAGTTTAAGTCCGTGAACTATGATTGTCATATATATATCAAAAGTTAAGTCTATTATGTCATTATGCAAATATATAAAATATAGAATGAACTTTTGAATATTCCGCAGTATTGATCTTTCCCTGATCGACTTTTATGTGAAAATACTGTATGGCTCAGTAATTTTTCTTATTTGAGCATTTTCGATTAAATTAATCATTAAGGTTCCTTTGTGGTTAATTTAATTGAATTTACTGGATACAAGTTCATGTTTCATGCGATTTGTTAATGTCCAAAGAAATCCTTATTTTCTTGTGAAAGTAAGGTCGCTCTTGTTGTTCTTTCGGGAATGACATTTTATGGGGGAGAGTTATTAATTGAACTTGTTCTTAATTGCCAAATCTTTGTGGGGGAGTACGGCTGTGGAATATTGTAGGAGTTTTCTTGTATCTTTATAAAATCCTTGACGAATACACTAAGTTTCGACTATGTGAAATCATTGAAACAAAGTTGATATGTTCTCTTTTAGTCATGAATAATATCTTTGAGAATTTCATTATGATCCCGCTAGTTTTCGTACCTTTTCCAATTTATATTGACAAAAAGGGGGAGAATTATTTAGTAGTTCACACCACATACATATGGTTTACAGATCATTATGTAAGGGGGAGTGGTGTTCATTGTGAGATGAAGTATTGACTAAGAGGGAGTGATACATATTACCATAGTATTATTGTCAAAGTTGTGATACAATTGAAATTTGATGATGTGTAATAATACTATGACATTGTATAACAATAATTGAGAACATCTGTTTTCTTATTGTTATGGCTACGTATCTTCAACAACTATGGTGCTGAGTTGAACACGTTCAGAATCACTGGAGTACTTGGAGTGGAGAAGAATTCAAGGAATGTTGAAGAACCAAGGAAATCAAGCATTTGGATAAGAAGCTACAAAGTTTATTTATTTTGTAATCCATATATATTGATAGTTTTGTCACTAAAATTGACAAAGGGGGAGATTGTTAGAGGACTGCTCGGTCTAACTCGCAAGCGTTACTATCTCAAGCTTGTTTGTCAAGTTTAGTTGTCAAAACTATAAGTCTTGATTTCTAGTCTACTTATAGCTATGTCTCGGATTAGGATAAAATGTGTAGTTGAGCTTTAGACTTCACGATGTTCATCGATTGAAGATAAAGATATACTAAGGGGAGCTTTGAGGAACTTCATCAACAAAAGTTATGTGGAGACTGGAACTCACCTATCACTCAGAAGTCTATTCTATTATATCTCCTATTGAGACTAAATCGTATAGATATATAGACTTTACGTTATACACATTTGATATTTCGAATTGAGTTTAAATCGCTTATATCTTTCTCGAAATATGTGTTTGAAATATTTTTGCATTAACTACGTTCATCATTATTCTTGACGAACGTCAAAAGATGATCATGTGAAAATTACCTGGTAACATCTTACAAGATTTGTGTGAGATAGTCATTTGATGTAGACTCAGAATGTTTCGTATTGATCATTCGATCACTTGAAAATTTCTTATAAGCTAATAGTTTATGTGACACATCAATTGTCTTCTTCTAAGAATGTTTTAATTATTGAAATGGAAGTTTAGAACAATTAATCATTGTCGGAATATAGCACAGTATGCATACCCGTGTGCAAATTGTTGTAAGAATGATTCAGGTCCGAGAACCAAGTATGCGTACCCGTATGCGAACGATTTTGATTGTCGAAGTCCGGGAACTAAGTTTGAGTAACCGTTTGCAAACTTATTCACATGACTTCGGTCTGTAATGACAGTATGCATACCCGTTTGCTAACTGTCGGAAAGGATCAAGTCCGGAACTTAAGTTTGCATACCCGTTTGCAAACTTATGTGGTTAAGTTATAAAATCGGTTAAGTATGAATTCATACTCATGGACAAATACATTTATATATTAAGGAATGTAATCTTTGCAAACCGTGGCTAAAATATTCATGAAAGGATTCTTTTGAACCAATCCGATTTTGCTTCAATTGTGTGTTGTATACTTCTATGAGAATAGAAACAATTGAAAAACTCTATGAGTAACACGATTAGATTCATTTGAGTATCATTTAATCTAGAAGTGTTAAGATAAACATGGTTAACACAAAAGTGTTCATATGGTTAACTTCGGTTAACTTTTATTGAGTCAACTCAATATACACGTTTAGGTATGGTTGCCCATATCTAAATGAAGGTATATTTCATTTGTGTGTAACAAGCTAAGCCATCTAACGATGGAAACTTACTTTGAATCTTAAATCAGGTTTTTCATCTAATGGTGAATATTGATTGCTTTGTCATAAAGTTATCCAACCATGATTTAAAGACTATATAACGAAGAACTCTAGCAACTGGGAAACCTAATCCCCCACACCTCCTGTGTGATACTAGTTGCGACTAGAGTCGATTCTCCTTTAACCTAGGTTTTTCTTAAAACCATTATAGCTTAACGACTTAAAGACTTCATTGGGATTCTGAAGCTAGACCCAAATATTTTGTCTTTAATTGCGTGTTCTAATCTTACTTGTTCTATCGTATCGAGTACTATCTTCTCTAAAATTTGCTCGAGATTTATCTCTGCTAGGTAAGTGTTGATGGTGGTTTTTAACTTAGGGGTAAAGTCGTAAATCTCTAGTCAGACAGTGACGTCACATGACTTAAACGCATTTATTAAACCCTTTAATATGTCTGCGAGAAAATTACCAGGGTACCTTTTTTTTAATTAATTACTAATTAGGGTTTCGATGGGCCAAAACCCTAATTCCCACGCTACATGTGCCAATGGCAAACCATGTCAGCGACACCTACCGCGCCAAGGCATGCCAACCATGCTAGCCGCACCCCTGTGCCAATGGGAAGCCGGGTCAGCCACACCTACCGCGCCAAGGCATGCCAACCATGATATTCGCACCCATGTGCCATTCGCAAGCCGTGACAGCCACACCTACCACGCCAAGGCATGCCAACCATGCTAGCCACACCCCCTGCGCGAATGGAAAGTCGTGCCAGCCATACCTACCGCGCCAAGGCATGACAACCATGCTAGTCGCACCCCCTGTGCGAATGGAAAGCCGTGCCAGCCATACCTACCGCGCCAAGGCATGCCAACCATGCTAGTCGCACCCCATGTGCCAATGGCAAGCCGTGCCAGTCACACCTACTGAGCCAAGGCATACCAACCATGATAGCCGCACCTCCTGTGCCAATGAAAATCCGTGCCAGCCACACCTACACGTTAAAGCATGCCAACTATGCTTGCCGTCCCAACACACCATGCCCAACGCTGGAAGCCAAAACAAAGGCCTGCAACAATGAACAACCATATTTCCATCTAAGATGAAAATCTTAGCCGTCCAAGGTTACCAGACAACACATGGTAACCTTTGACCCAAAACCCTAGCTTGGTCACGATCCTAGTTTGGTCACGATCCTATCTTGGTCACACCAAACCCTTGGCCCCACCATGCCATGGCTAACCCTTGGCCCCACCATGCCATGGCTAACCCTTGGCCCCACCATGCCAAGCCAAACCGAACCTTGCCTTGGCCCTAGCCATGCTAGCCGCACCATGCGCCCATAACATGCCAAGCCAAACCGTCCACGCCAAACCCTTGGCCCCACCATGCCAAGCCAAACCGCACCTTGCCTTGGCCCTAGCTATGCTAGCCGCACCATGCGCCCATGGCATGCCAAGACATTGGCCCCACCATGCCAAGCCAAACCGTCCATGCCAAGCCCTTGGCCCCCACCGTGCCATGCCAAACACACCTTGTCATGGCCCCATGACAACCTAGCCGTGCCACCATGTTGGCCTTCCCTATGCGGCTACCAAAACGAAGGCGTGCGACAATAAACGGTCTCCCTTCAATCCCAGGAGCAAATACTAACCATCCAAGTTTACCCGACAACACATGGTAACCTTTGACCCAAAACCCTAGTTTGGCCACGCCAAACTGCGCTAAGGCATGCCGCACCAATGACATGTTAACCTAGCCGCGCCACCATGCTGGCCTTCCCTATGCGGCTACCAAAACGAAGGCGTCACGGTCTCCCTTCAATTTCAGGAGCAAATCCTAGCCGTCCAAGGTTACCATACAATACATAGTACGCTTTGACCCAAAACCCTAGTTTGGCCATGCCAAACCGCGCCAAGGCATGCCACGCTAATGACATGCTAACCTAGCCGCGCCGCCATGCTGGCCTTACCTATGCGGCTACCAAAACGAAGGCGTGCGACAATCAACGGTCGCACTTCAATCCCAGGAGAAAATCCTAGCCGTCCAAGGTTACCAGACAACACATGGTAACCTCTGACCCAAAACCCTTAGTTTGGCCACGCCAAACCGCTCCAAGGAATTTCATGCCAACGGCATGCCAAACTAGCCGCGCCACCATGCTGGCCTTCTCTATGCGGTTACCAAAACGAAGGCGTGCGACAATCAACGGTCGCCCTTCAATCCCAGGAGAAAATCCTATCCATCCAAGGTTACCAGACAGCGCATGGTAACCTTTGGCCCGAAACCCTAGTTTGGCCACGCCAAACCATGCCAAGGCATGCCATGCTAACATCATGCCAACCTTGCCGTTCCACCATGCTGGCGTTCCCTATGCGGCAACCAAAAACGAAAGCGTGCGACGATCAACGGCTACCTTTCGTCTTCATATACAAAATCTCGACCGTCGAAGGTCACCAAGCTAGAAAGTACCCCAAACTCGACTTGCCAGGCAACAACAATATACTACATGTTTTCCACAAAAACATTCGAGACATCAACACATATCACAAACTGGGGGATCCTCTTTCGGTATTAGTTTGGCGGTTTACAGCGTGCGGCGTACACTACGCCCGTCATAAGGAAGTGTCATAAGGATGAGTCGGTTAGTAAATACATGGAGTTAATGGTGAAAATCTATTTATATAGAACATCAATTCCATGCGTTAACGGTTACCACCTCCTCCCATTTTCTCACCCATTTTTCCATTCCTTAATGAGACCAGAGTACGTTTCACTTCGACTTGTATAAATAGGTCTTACCTATTTCCACCGAACAACAAGTTCAGTCAGGAACATACAACACTCAAAAAAAACTTGCTAGCTTTCCATTTGTTAGCTTCCCACTTTCTGATACAAGTCGTAGAAAACAACTACTCTTCCAGAAATTAACTATTCTGGTCTCATCACTTTCCTTGCTTCCCTCCCCAAAACCAACCCATTCTCCTTCACTTTGTGACCGAGGCAAGTCTAGAATGGCCATTTCTTTGTTTAGGATGGACTTGTACAGATTGATCTCTCGAATCTAAAGTACCCCCTTGCAGTACATTGTTTAGGGTTTAAATTCGTTTCTCACCCACACACCCGGAATTACCGAAATCAGCAGAAACTATTTTCACCCACAAACAATTGGCGACCACAGTGGGAGATTGATCTTTCAGTTACAATGTAAATTTTCAACCATCGATCTCATGCTTTGACCCAGACATCAAGATGGTAGAATTAGGCGATCCGCTCAGGGATCGACGACTCAGTTAGCAGACGAACCTATTATCAGTCTTGACACGATAAGGGATGGCTGGGGACTTCTTAGAGATTAAAATTGAATGATCCAACCAGGGATCGACGACTCGATTATCAGATGAGACGACTGGGGACTTTCCACAATCATGGAGGTGCTTCCCAAAAAACTCGGTCTTACACCTAGAAGGTTCCCTTTTCATCAGAAGACCTGAAAAACCGATTAAGTCTTACCTAGACAAGATACATGGTTTGTTATTTCAAGTTTTCACGGGAATGATAAAACTGATAGCCGTGTTATGTTTCATCCCATGTCATCTACCAACGCGCATTATAGCCACAATACCACACCTTGCGCTAACATCTTGCATCCTTCCAGCGCTAACATCTTATGCCCTTCCAGTGCCATCTTCTCTGCTCCACAACCAGCCAAAGCAGCGCCATCCTCACCCTTCGAAACAACACCATGGCTCCAGCACTTCGTGATTAAAACTGTGACATCTATGCACGATATATTTATGATCACCAGAACCAGAGCCGCTTCCGCCACCCCAACGGTTCTTCAAGCATGATAGTTCCAACCATCACCAGAGATGCTACTCCACCATCAAGGAAATATACTGGAAGAGCCGGGAGAAGCCGATCTCCTTTTACCACTGTTGATTTGATGAAAAGATAAAAGACACTTCAGCAGGACGTGCGTTTATAGATGAAGAGACTCTCTTTGCTCTTGAATTCCCAGTATAAGGGGATAAGAAATCCAATTTCATCACACGTAAAGATCAGGATCGACTTCTCCAAAATCGAAAGCAAAGGAAATAAGCAACCCTCCTGAGTTCACAGAGAACCTCTTCTCGTCAGGACCTGTACGATGAGAACTTGTCCCACAAAGTCGCACAGTCTATGATGAAATAATTATGTGAGATTCTATATTTCTCCAAGGCGTAGCGCCAAGACATATTTTCATCCCTCAACTGCATTGCATCAGGAAAGCAGGCGTTTCCAGCCAGGGAGGCTGTTCCCAAACCCCAACCACTCCTGGAAAGCACGATCGATAGATGAAACAGGGGACTCCTAACCTCTGTTCACTTGAAGGATCTCGAGTTTGACAGAACTTGATGCAGCCTCCGACTTTAACATGGTAACCGTCAAGGATCTGAGAGTTGCAAGGCGTCGTTTCAACGTTCTCTCCAGAAGTGGCTCCGCTTCAAGCAGCGACTCCACTTCAACGTTCACTTCAACACCACTCCTTCCTGCAAAGGGTCGTGCCACTACGCTCCCCATGTCAAGGATCATGATCACATACAACCAATCTTCGTAGTCATGGCGTCCTCTGATCTATCCCGCCAAAGCTCGTGATCATGGAAAGCTTGCTCGCTACCGCGAAAATATAGTCTATTTTGATTACATATGCTACCAAGAACTGTTGCCTCTTATTTGTTGATACCAGCTAGAGCTTCACCACATTAGTAATCACTACAAAGGTAACCCATACTCATCCATGTTCTAAGTTCCACTTGGAAGAAGTAACAAAATCACCGGTACGAATGCATGGTGGTGATGTATTTATCATGGTCAACCCACTAACCATACAAGATGAAAACATGTAAACCATACTTGGGTACTGAGGGTATACGCAAAATCCCTTCACTGTCGAAGCTCAGAAGACACAATCAACCAAAAGGCCATAGTCACAACAAGACCACCTGCTCTTCAGGGGTGCAGCGCAAGAATATCATCACCTCTCTGTATAGAAGACGCCTTCAACACTTTACGAGGCCACAGAGGATCCCAAGCCTTCTCAAAGGAAAACAACTTCAAAAACTAAAGAAAAATGCGACTGGGGACTGCTCATCGCAGTCCATCCCGACGACCATCAAAGACTCACGAGAAAACTCTAGAGACACGGCTGAAACATTTTATTGAAGAAACAGAGGGATCCACGATAAATAACATAACTCACTTATTCCTGCCTCTTTGCTATCCAGAATATTTCGTCAATGTGCATCCCAGCGTCACATCCAGAAGAGTAAAATAAACTTGTATCAAATCCCATGGACATGGATTCAATGCGATGCAGTGAAAGTAGGCTACACATGGGTACTACCATCATGAGACGCTTTCACTCCCCTCAACCAGGATAGTCCAAGATTCATAAGATGGTTCGAAGGATGTCGCTTGGAACAAAGTCTTTGAAGACTTTGATAGCAATACATCGGAAACGGAATGTCTCCCAACTCATCTATTTTATCCAGTGGCATCAGAAGATTTTGAGCATGCAAGCATTCACAACACACCATCATCACGATCAGAAAGTCCAGGCACTGAACATCCTAAAGCCGAGGATTGACCGACAACGTAACCACAATCTCCAATATTAGCCCTAACATAGTCGTTGCCGAGTACATATTTCACCCATCCGTCCCAAGAATGCGACGGAGTTCGGCAAATTTTGGAATCCATTGGAGAGACACTACAGACAAAGGCGCGGATCCGGACGGACAACAGAAAACAGAAGAAGGTCCATATCTCTTTCATGCAGATAGAGTTTCTAGAGCATGAACAAAATAAAGATTCCTTCTTGCTCCATGAAACGAATGACTGGGCGCGACTATGCTACCTCGGGCCCGCAACATCCCTCATGAATTCTTCCTGAATTTTACTGTCGAGCTATTTTCACCTCCCGAATGAGCTCAAGACCTAAATATTCCCGCGTGGGAAGATAGGAAATTATTTTCCGTCTAGCATGGAGGGGAGGACCGTCAAAATCCGAGTTCGTACGAGAATTCTACAACGATTCTAGTAAGGGGCACTAATTAGGGTTGCAACATGCTAAAATCTGAAGCAAAGTTGTTACCTTCCCGAAGCCAGTCGTCACCGGTGAACTGAAGAAAGTTTTTATCTTCCCAAAGCAAGTCATCATCATCCCAAAGAACTGAAGCCAGTTTTCATCCTTACAAGGAACCCAAGTTAGCTCCACTCCAAGCCGAGCAATGCAAGTAGCCCCATTTCAAAGACGACCAATGCTGACGGTTCCCATTCCAAGCTAATCAAGTGTTGAAGGCTCCCATTCCAATCCAATCAAGTGCTAACGACTCTAAGTCCAAGACGACCAATGATGACAGCTAATCCCAAGACGATCCAATGCCAGCGACTTCCCTTCACGCCAAGTCGATGTTAGCAGCTCCGTTCTGCATTCCAAAGCCTAGCCCGGAAGGGGCGCAACCATTCCAGATCAAGGCCAACAACTTGCATCTCAACCGGCCTTTACCACTACGCAACCTAACTTGTATTACCATAAGCAGTATCTACGCAAAGCTTCCAAACACAAGGATCACAGATTCTCCCTACTTCCCGAAAAAGGTTAGACGGATCTCCCTGACCATCTTGCGTGATTTACGTTTCGATTCCTTCCTTGTCTGTTACCATCTTATGCTTACCTCGCAATAATTCCCCTGTTCCGAGCTAAGCAGTGGACTTAATGTTGATGGTGGTTTTTTACTTAGGGGTAAATTCGTAAAATCCTAGTCAGACAGTGACGTCGTAGGACTTAAACGCATTTATTGAACCCTTTAATATGTCTGCGAGAAAATTTCCAGGTTACCTTTTTTATTAATTATTAATTAGGGTTTCGCCAACCATGCTAGATGCACCCCTGTGCCAATGACAAGCCGTGCCAGCCACACCTACCGCGCCAAGGCATGCCAACCATGCTAGCCGAACCCCTGTGCCAATGGCAAGCCGTGCCAGCCACATCTACCACGCCAAGGAATGCCAACCATGCTAACCGCACCCCTGTGCCAATGGAAAGCCTTGCCAGCCACACGTACCGCACCAAGGCATGTCAACCATGCTAGCCGCACCCCCTGTGCCAATGGCAAGCCGTGCAATCCACACCTACCGCGCCAAGTCATGCCAACCATGCTAGACGCACCCCCTTTGCCAATGGCAAGCCGTGTCAGCCACACCTACCGCGCCAAGGAATACCAACCATGCTAGCCGCACCCCCCGTGCCAATGGAAAACCATGCCAGCCACATCTCCACGCTAAAGCATGCCAATTATGCTTGCCGTCCCAACATGTCATGCACAACGCTGGCCGGAAAAACAAAGTCCTGCAACAATCAACGACCATATTTCCATCTAAGACACAAATCTTAGCCGTCCAAGGTTACCAGACAACACATGGTAACCTTTGACCCAAAACCCTAGCTTGGTCAAGATCCTAGTTTGGTCACGATCCTAGCTTGGTCACACCAAACCCTTGTCCCCACCATGCCAAGCCAAACCATACCTTTCCTTGGCCCTAGCCATGCTATCCGCACCATGCGCCCATGGCATGCCAAGCCAAACCATCCACGCCAAATCCTTGGCCCCACCATGCCAAGCCAAACCGCACATTTCCTTGGCCCTAGCTATGTTAGCCGCACCATGCGCCCATGGAATGCCAATACCTTAGCCTCACCATTCCAAGATAAACCTTCCATTCCAAGCCCTTGGCCCCCACCGTGCCATGCCAAACACACCTTGCCATGGACCCTTGCCAACCTAGCCGCGCCACCATGCTGGCCTTCCCTATGCGGCTACCAAAACGAAGGTGTGCGATAGTCAACGATCGCCCTTGAATCCCATGAGAAAATCATAGCCGTCCAAGTTTACCATACAACACATGGTAACCTTTGACCTAAAACCCTAGTTAGGCCACGCCAAGGCATGCCATTCCATTAACATGCTAACCTAGCCGCGCCACCATGATGGCCTTCCCTATGCGGCTACCAAAATGAAGGCATACGACAATCAACGGTCGCCCTTCAATCATAGAAGCAAATACTAGCCGTCCAAGGTTACCAGACAACACATGATAACTTTTGACCCAAAACCCTAGTTTGGCCACGCCAATGCATGCCACGCCAATGCATGCCACGCCAATGACATGCTAACCTACCCGCGCCGCCATGCTGGCATTCCCTATGCGGCTACCAAAACAAAGGCGTGCGACAATCAACGGTCGCCCTTCAATCCCAGGAGCAAATTCTAGCCGTCCAAGTTTACCATACAATACATGGTAACCTTTGACCCAAAACCTTAGTTTGGCCACGCCAAACCGTGCCAAGGCATGCCATTCCAACGGCATGCCAACCTAGTCGCGCCACCATGTTGTCCTTCCCTATGCGGATACCAAAATGAATGTATGCGACAATCAACGGACGCCCTTCAATCCAGGAGAAAATCCTAGCCGTCCAAGGTTACCAGACAACGCATGGTAACCTTTGGCCCGAAAACCTAGTTTGGCCATACCAAACCGTGCTAAGGCATGCCATGCCAACGACATGCCAACCTTGCTGCGCCACCATGCTGGCCTTCCCTATGCGGCAACAAAAAAACAAAAACGTGCGACGATCAAAGGCTACCTTTCGTCTTAAGATGCAAAATCTCGACCGTCGAAGGTCACCAAGCTAGCAAGTCTCCCAAACTCGACTTTCCAAGAAAAAACAATATACTACATATTTTCCACAAAAACATTCGAGACATCAACACATATCACAAACTGGGAGATCCTCTTTGGGTATTGGTTTGACGGTTTACAACGCGCGACGTACACTACGTCCGTCATAAGGATGAGGCGGTTGGTAAATACAAGGAGTTAATGGTGAAACGCTCTTTTTATGGAACATCAATTCCACGCGTTAACAGTTTTATGGAACATCAATTCCATGCGTTAACGGTTACCACCTCCTCCGAGTTACTCACCCATTTTTCCATTCCTTAATGAGACCAGAGTACGTTTCACTTTGACTTGTATAAATAGGTCTTACCTATTTTCACCGAACAACACATTCAATCAGGAACCTACAACACTAAGAAAACACTTGGTAGCTTTCCATTTGTTAGCCTCCCACTTTATGATACAAGTCGTAGAAAACAACCACTCTTCCAGAAATCAACTATTCTGGTCTCATCACTTTCCTTGTTTCCCTCCCCAAAACCAACCCATTCTCCTTCACTTTATGAATGAGGCAAGTCTGGAACGACCATTTCTTGGTTTAGGACGGACTTTTGCAAATTGATCTCTCGAATCTAAAGTACTCCCTTGTAGTATATTGTTTAGGGTTTAAATTCGTTTCTCACCCACACACCCGAAATTATCGAAATCAGCAGAAACCATTTTCTCCCACAAACAGTAAGATATAAAACGTAATCACAAATCTCTTCGTCTCATTGTTTGTGATTCCATAATAACTTGTTTTACTACCATATCGTTAAGTTATTGTGAGGTAATTGATATTTCTAGGCTGTTTTTCGGGAATATAAGACCATATTATCAATTGGTTCATGTTCACCTTGATTTATCAAAAGACAGAACAAAAACTTCGTAGGTATTTCTGTGGAAGATAGATTTATCTATCAGAATAGACTTTTCTGTGGGAGACAGATTTGTTTACCAAGTCTTCGACTTTGGGTCGTAACAACTCTTAGTTGTGGGTGAGATCAACTAAGGGAATCAAGTGCGTAGAGTCATTCTGGGATTCAGAGACGTAAGGAACGCAGTTGTACCTTAATCATTATGAGATTGGTTAGGTCTCAACTATATTCCAGTCCGAAGTTAACTTTTAGTATGCTAGAGTCTGTAGCGTCTTATTTAATACAGTGTGGTGTTCAAATATGGATTGGGTCTCAGGGTTTTTCTGCATTTTTGGTTTCCTCATTAACACTTCTGGTGTCCATGTTATTTTTTTTCCACATTATATTTGTTTATATAATTAAAATATCACAGGTTGTGCGTAGTTCAATCAATTGGTAAATCAAACCTTTGGTTGTTGATTGAAATTGATTGACACTTGAACATTGGTCTTTGGTACCGTTCAAGTTGTTTCTCATAATAATCAGGCCCAATGATTTCCATCTGTTTGATCTGTTGATTACATTGAGAAACTGAGAAATAACTCTTTGATATATTTTCCTTAATTGAGTCAGACTGTCTAGTTGATCGTCTTGGAATTATATGGGAGTTAGTCCGTACAGATTTCCTAACGAAATATTGGGTGTGGTTGTTAGATCCCCACGTTTTCAAAACACATTATTGTTAATCAATTAAAAACATAGATTTCTCTACAATTCTTCTACTTTTTAGTTTCAATATCTTTATTCACGCTTCCGTTCTGCATTAACTTAGCTTATTAAAAAGATTATTTATTTCCTCTATTTTTGCAACCATTACCCTAACTTAAATTCAATTTATCATGATTTATAGATTTCTTGGTAAAAGATAAACATTAGTTACTTTAACAGTTTGACGCCATCTCAAAATTCTGTAAGTAATTTCTATCAACATGTCTTTTTAAAATGGTTTTCTTTTCCTTACATTTTTCATCTGACTAATTATGGGGTAACAATGATGTTTCATAAAGCTTTAAGTAGTCTTTAACAAACAAAAGATTGATCATTAGAGTTAAAAGTAAGATATTAAAAAGAACGATATTATGACTACATATTCATAAATATTTAACCAATATGTTCCCCTGACATATGGTATGGACAAATTAATCGTAGTTCGTAGACACAATCCTAGACTGAATCTCAGCTTCCTTCACCAAATAACGCATTTGGCATGCATAAATATATAAGTCACATACTATAAGTCCACATTAATCCTAGTCAACGCTGGTCCTCGTGAGCAAATCATCCATCATCTAATGAATATGTGCACAACTAGCTAAAATATGAAATCATACGTTTAAAGATAGTCCAGTGATTGCAATATATATTTGCTAGAGGTTTATCACTTTATTGTGAGATCGTCCTGCATTCTTCTTCTTGTATATTTGTTCATATGGTGTTGAGATAATGTTATCGCCCATTTAGATCAGTTCGTAGGTAATGCATGCTATCTATGACTAAAGGTAGGAATGCAACAAAGAAAGTTTCACATCCTATGTTATGTCGTTATGGTGACCGAATGATTTGTATATGTGTTTGAGATTCGCAGGAGATAGATAATTTCAGGAATAATATCACATCTAATAGCAATGCCAATTGACTTTAGAAAAATTTGATTTATTTTTCGAAGAAAAAGAAATTTATGATTCTTTACAAACCGAATCTCACATGGGTAATGAGTCCAACAAGTATTCAAGTAGAACTTCCCAATAGAAGGGAAGTACTTTGCATGATATCATCTCCAGTTAGTGCTTGTAAAAAACTGAGAAACTTAAAAGAAAAGGAAAGAAAAAAACAAAAAAAGAGTGGAAAACAATGAAACAAATATGAATATAGGGATCGAATTTCAGTTTAAAGAGTCTATCTAATATAAGAAAATGAGGAACCAAATGGATAACCATTACTGGTTAGCTGGAGATAGATTCCTTAATATTTTGAGAAAACTCCATTTTCTTACCGTCTTCCAAATTCAACAAAACATTTTCCTCATTGCCTCTTCTTATGTTTTCATGCTCCACTGATAATAAACTATGACATCAAGAAAGAAATGGTTTCATAACCACCAAGAAAAGAAGTAACTAAAGAATCAAGAAAAAAGTTCACTTCCTCGTAAAGTGTTAATATAGTATCCTTTGATAGACCAATAGCCTTGGGACCGCTAAGCTCTATTATTTTAACAAATTATTAATTTATCTATAAATTAATAAGTTATTAACATGTCGAAACATACCTAATTTAACTTTTAAATATAAGTGTGTAGTATAATCTAGGAGGAGCAGTATTTGACTTTCCAACTGTTAAATCGACGGCTAGAAAGTCAATTTGATATATCAACTAATGTGAATCTAGGAGGAGAAGTATTTGATTTTGTATTATAATATTCTAAAATTGTATTCGAAGCCACGTATCCAACAGTGGATGTTGCCCAACAATTGAGTGCATTATAAAGCTCAAGGAATGCATCACTTTTCTTCTCCTTCTTATACACAAGGATCTTGTTATCATGGTTCAAATATTCAAGTAAAACTATGCCATTCTTATGACATATGCAATGCAATTTTGTTGGCTCTTTGAAGAAAAAATAACAATCCCCGGAAATTTCACTACAATCAACCAATTATGGAAGGCATGCGATTTTGAAGTCCCGAATTCCTTAGATTTTTCTGGTGTCTCAATTAAAATTGCTTGGGAAAAACCATAGAGATTAGTTGAGTGTAGATTTCAATGACAATAAAACTCTTCCAAGCGCTTTTTGAAACTTTCAAGGTTGATTGAACTATGACTATGCATTGCTTATAAGCTTCCGCAATTTACAATAAGATTAGAAAATGATGTTTTACAATCAAAAGATGAAAGAAAAAAAACAGAAATTATTTAAGTAAATAATCTAAGTATAGTAACACTAAAAGAAATTTGACCATCAAAGTGACAAATAACTCTAGAGTTAAAGAAACACAACATAATATAAACATAAAAATTACGTAAAACAATTGGACAGTTGGTCACAGAATATCTCTCTAAACTGACGGAGAATCCAGTTCAAAAACCCTTAAATGTACCATATCGTGAAATTAAATTTCTAAGCCTAATGAATCCAACCTAATTTTGGTTCAAGTATTTCTAATTTCAAACCAATTTTTTATTTTTTTTAAAAAGAAATGGGCCACGTTTTGTTTTTTGTTTTATCCATTAGCTCAAAGTGTGGAAAACTTGTACATAACATTCTCTGACGATGCAAACACTTACCCATTTACGGATTTTTTTTTCTCCGATGAACGAAAAAATAAATTTTTTAAATGATTAAAATATGATCATTAATTTCTTATACATATGTTCAATTACAACAATTTTAAGTAGAAAAATCGTAACGGCACAGGCCACAAGCAATAAAAGTATTATATATATATATATAAGATTAATTAATGAGTCTGGTTAAAATGATTACCTAATTGCATCTCAGAAGGTTCAAGCAGGGTTAGTGGAAAACTCGTTAGCCGTTCAAAAAAAAAGGTTCAATAATGCTATCCCCTCTCTAGTCTTCCTTGCTCTTTCTAATTACAGTGAACCCTAATTTTAGGGATCATAAACTTTCACTTTTATAGAGGAAATGGTTCTAAGGTACCTTGTGATATTTTAGGATGAATAAAATGATCTTAGGGTGTATAACGTGCCACATATAATATTTTGGAGTGAATGAGACGACCTAATGATAAATGGAGTACCACTTCGCTAAAATACCTTATAAGGAATGAAGTAATTTGCGGGATAATAGCTCCAGTTAGTGCTTGTAAAAAACTAAGAAAATCAAAAAAAAAAAAAAAAAAAAAAGGAAAGCAATGAAACAAATATGAATATAAAGATCGAATTTCAGTTTAAAAAGTCTATACAATATAAGCAAATGAGGCACCAAATGGATAACCATTACTAGTTAGCTGGAGATAGATTCTTTAATATTTTGAGTAAATTTCGTTTTCTTACAGTCTTCCAAATTCAAGTAATTAGTTTCCTCAATGCCTCTTCTTACGTTTTCCTGCTCCATTGATAATCAACTACGACCACTAGGAAAGAAATAGTTTCATTTCCACCAAGAAAACAAGTAATTAAAGAATCAAGGACAAAAGTCACTTTCTTGTAAAGTGTTAATACTGTAAAACTTTGATAAATTAATAGTTTTGGGACTACGAAATTCTATCTAGTTTAACGAAGTATTAATTTATCGATAAATTAATGAGTTATTAACATATCAAAACATACCTAACTTAAGTTTTAAAGATAAGTGTGTAGATCGTTTTCCTACATTAATAAATATCTGGAGATTTTAATTTCAATTCAAACTGTTTATGTCATAATGTCTGATAATATATTGCATCTTATGTGTGTAAATATATATACTTTGATCTTATAATTAAAACACTTGGAAGAACAACACCACAAAATCACTCTGAAACTTCTTAAGAGACCACAACATATTTGAGATGAAGTCCTATTCCTATATTATTAGTTGTGCGCTAGTGGAAGTTTAAATTGTTTATCATGTTATAAATTCAACGGGGTTATTAATTTAACACACTGGCGCCCAAATCGGGACTGACAAAAAATATTATTTTCACGAAGTTATTAATTTATCGCTGATTAATTTAACGAAGTTTTACTATATTTTTATATACTCAAGAATCAAGATATTCAAGCAAACACAACTGATATTTATCATTTGCCACACCTCACTCTCACACAAATCAAGAACATAGTAAGGCTACATATTGTATTTGAAAATGCAGGGGTACCAAAATACACCACCAACTTTTCTTAGGCAATCTGTATGGAAAAACTTAACACAACTCCGAGAGTTAAACTCAATCAAGGAATAATATCTAAAGTTATATATATCTCTCTTTCTTGCAATTAGAACGTCTACAAAACCAAGTCCGTGAACCTAATTACAAATATATAACTTGGATGGTACCAAAGACCAATGTCTAAAAATCAATCAAGTCGTATCCAACAAACAAGGTCGAATGTATCTACTACGATTGATTAACGCAACCTGCGATATTTCAATTATAAAGATAAACAATATAATGCGGATAAATAAATAATATAGACACTAAAAGTTTTGTTAACGAGGAAACCGCGAATGCAGAAAAACCCCGGGACCTAGTCCGGATTGAACACCAAACTGTATTAAGCCACTACAGACACTAGCCTACTACCAATTAACTTCAGACTGGAATGTAGTTGTGCCATAATCTAGTCTCCCACCGATTAAGGTACAGTCACGCTCCTTACGCCTCTTGAATCCAAGTAGGAATATTGATTCCCTTAGCTGACGTCACACCAAATAATAGTTACTTCAACTCAATTGAAGAGTTTAAACCAATCTTTCTCCTACAGATTAAGCGTATATGTGATTTCCTTTACGATCAAAAAGTTTTTTCAAGGTGATGGAAATCGATAACAATAGTCAGAGTCTAGATAACCTCAAAATGCGGACCTATGCAACCCGAAGTGCAACCTATATTATTATTCACCTCACAAGTATAAAACTTGTGGAATCAACAAAGTTTGAGACGAAGAGAACTTTGATGATTTCTATCTATCTTGATCAAGTAAGCAGCTCAACAATCGATCAAGATCAGGATACTCGAGTTATCAAGAAAATATAACTGGACCTGGCTTCACGAATCCTTGTGAAGTCTTTATAGTCGTTAAACCCTAAAAGGGTTAGGAAGATTACGACTCTAGTTACAACTAGGACGCACCAAAAAGTAGTGTCGGTATTCAAAGATCCCAGTTGATTGAAGTTCCCTTTTTATAGACATTCAAATGATATGTTGCTTTAGGTTTAAGCTAAGATAGCTTAGGAACCAAATAGTCAATATCCACCATTTAGATGAATCTTTGAATCTGATTTACATAAAAAATATATACACTCTGGTTAGGTGAAACCGTAACCGAACAATGTATAAAAACTATGTTCAAGGTGGTTATCCGAAACTATCCGATTTGAACTTATAAGCTTAATATTCATTTTCATGAACCTTTAAGACATTAATCTTGAGTCACAATCATATGATCAAATAAGTCTAGTGTTTTTAGAGATTTTATCAAATGCTGATTATCTCGTTTAAATAATTTTATCGCACTTGAAAATAATCGACATGGTTAGTAGATGTACTAAGTACAAATACCATAGCCGTTCATGAGTCAGGTCAGTCACATTACATATACCGGTTTGTAAACTATTAAGCCAAACCAAGTTGTAGAATCCACAAAACTATTTAGGTATGCATACCTGTATGTGTACCTTAAGACTATGACCGGTTCCCGAGTCCACAGTTCCTTTTTAGTTTGCATACGGATATGCATACCGATTCGGTTCACGAGTTAAACAGATTTTTACAGGATGTGCATAAGGATATGCGTACCAAAAATATGCAAGTGGACATATAGATACTCCACTACTTGTACGAGTACATATTATAAGACTGTTGATATCAAGAACAAACAGTCGTCCTTTCAACAGATTCTTCACGTAGCTTCTAACCCTTAGAACTGTTAGTCGCTGTGAGCTCATGAAGTTTTCTGCCGATCAAACTGTTGAAGATGCTAAGAGGACGCTGCTACCGTTTGACTTTAAATGCTCAGAAATGACTCAAAACAACCATTACTTCGGCCAACAGAGTTCATCGTAGCTTCTACTCCAACACATTAACGTGTATTGAGGAGGTTGATCGTCTCTGAAGACTTTAATGGCAAGGTATCCGGAGATCTTAGTCGTGTCCCCTTAGTCGGCGCCTCTTAATGTAGATGCATTTTACTACAAACTACATCCAAAGGTTAGAAACGCACTACTCTTCTCAAATGAAAGTAAATACTCAACCATGAACACAAGATATACGTGGTTGGTGATGATTACCTCGTTCACAGAGGTGAAATGATGAATCTTATTACTTCAAGGTGTTACAAAGGTGTTGATCTTAGTTGGATTTCTTTACAAGGTGAACTTACTTCTCACTCACTTCTTCCTAATGTTTTTCGAGTTTCTCTCTTCTCCTATCCCAAAATTACAAACCTAACTTTCATGAATACAAGTCCTTTATTTATAGGAGAAGTTCCATACACCCAAGATATGGTGTTGGTCATGTTACATCAATTCAGCAGTTATACTGTCGGACCGACTTATGTCGCCTCATGGATGAGGTATCTTGGCTCTTCCTTTTGTCTTTCGTCCGAGCCGACATATCCTAATGCTCTCTGACACGATGTCGCGTGTTTCTAAATGTCGCCGTCTTCGATCGTTGCTTTTATGGTTAGCCGATGTGTTCCCTACTTTATTATCCATTGACCATAGCACCTCGTTTGTCCCGTAGCGTCTCGTCGTATCAGCTTTAAGTCCAATCAAGTCTTTCCGACGGTACAGTAGAGCGATCAAGACCGATCCACGTGGCTCCTGAAATCTCGCGCCACTAATATTTATTCCATGCTTCGCGTCTTTTCGTTTTTAGGTGCACCAGGCCTAGGATGTTGCCACCTGGATCTTTGTATAATTTACACCTACAGTAAAGATGAACTTGGCTAAAGCAAAAGATTTACCAACAGATATTTCGAGAAATAGAAAGCGATATATACTCAGCTCGAAATATTATATGTGTATATTCTTAGTCTATATAGTAATATGACTTTTGTCTCAAGATAGAAGATAGAATAGATAGACTTTTGAGTGATAGATAAGTTCAAGTCTCCACATACCTTTTAGTCGATGAAGATCCACTGGTTCCTTGAGTAGTCCTTCGTCTTATATGATGATCGCCATGGAGTTCTTGAGCTCAACTATACTTTCTATCCTAGTCTGATACCTTAGATATATTAGACTAGAAATCATAGACTTTATAGTTTTGATCACTAATATTGACAAACATGCTTAAGATAGCAACGCATGCGAGTTCGACCGAGCAATGCTCTAACAATCTTCCCTTTTGTCAATTTTAGTGGCAAAACTATTAATACATATGGAATACAAAATATATAAATAAACTTTGTAGCTCCTATTCCACATGTCTTCTAATCTTCAACAATACTCGAAATCTTCGTCACTTCCAAGTAATCCAATGATCCCAAAGGTTGTAATTTTAGCACCATCGTTGTTGAAAATTCGTAGTTATAACAATGAGAAAATCAATGGTTCTCAATCATTGTTATACAATGTCATAATATCATTACACAGCGTCAAAGTCCAATTGCATCACAACTTTAACAACAATACTATGGTGATACTTCACTCCCCCTTAGTCAATAATCCATCTCACATGGAAACCACTCCCCTTTACATAATGATCTGAAAACCATATGTATTTGTAGTGTGAACTACATATTAATTCTCCCCCTTTTTGTTAATAAAATTGGCAAAGGTACAAGAACGTGATCCTAATGAAATTTCTGTAAGAGACATTTCATGACCAAAGGTAAATGTATATCATCTTGTTTATATGCAATCATAAAGCTGAAGATAAATGCATTCATCAAGGAGTCTATAAAGATACAAAATAACCCCTATAATATTCCACAGCCGCACTCCCCACAAAGATTTGGAAATTACGCGCAAGTTCAAAAAGAACTCTCCCCCATAAAATGTCATTCCCAAGGTAACAACAAAAGCGACCTTAATTTAAAAAGAGAAAAGAAGGATTTCTTTAGACTCAACAAATCACATACAAGTATGAATTTGGAATCCAAAAAGAAATATTCAATCATATTTACCAAGGAGAACCAAGATTAATTTGACTAAATATGCTCGACACAAGTAAACTTATGGAGACTCAAATCAATTAGATTAATCACAAGAAGACTCGCAAATAATATAATTGTCATACTCAACCAAACTAATTACAAAAATAATCAATTTAATTGGTCACACCCGACATAAGAAAATCTATGGAGCAATGACTAAGTTAATCACGAATAACCAACCCAGTCAAAGAAATGCTCAAACATAAGAATACTTATAGAGTGATAACTAAATAATCACACGAGATGATTAATTTAGTTCAATCATGTTCAACATAAAGTACCTTACGGAACAACAACTAAGCTAATCACAAAAGCAATCAACTTTTGTTGTTTTAGTGCTCAACATAAGACACTTCAAGGAACAACACATTATTTACACAAAAATTGTGGATCGGAGAATCGACCTTATACCGTGGAATAAGCAAGGATTCATTCTATGTTTCCATCACTATTTGCACAATGACACACAATAGACATAATCCTTGAATCACAAAAGATTTCAACCTATCTTACATCAATAATTGACAATATAGGATTAACTTTCGTGTTTTGTCAAAATTCTATTCATTCTTTTATCAATATTCGCATATCAATTCACGAACGACTTTACTTTTGAAAAAATATGAGACAATCAAGTTCACAGACGTAAACACATATATCCCATAACAAAATTGCAATATATAAAACCATAAAGATTAATACTACAACACTCATCTTCAAAACAAGTTTAGAATTTAAACCAATAAATCTAAAAACAAGAAGTTGAAAACTTTGGATATAGATATGTGTAATCACAATAATGGCTATTCCAAACTCTAGTTATTCTTCTAAATAAAACAAGAAAAATAGAAGATTTACTAGGAAAACAGAAATCAGATTTCATTAAGAACCTCGTATCTTTCAATGAAACCATCAAAGAATGTATCGTTGATTTCATTTATTCTCTTGACCGTAGACACACCATGTTCATGAGTTAGAACACTAACTTTGCGATTAACCACCCTATGTTGTTCAGTTTTGGCATAATCCATGATGAGCTTCTTTTGACCTTGTCGAATATTCGACTAGCAAGAATTCTGTCCGACCATCTAACTTTTGGTTTATTTGCAATTGAAGATTTTCAAACTCGACCTTGAATCATTACGAAAACGAGCAATCCTTGTGAAAATCATTAATCCAGGAGTTGTGATCCTTTCTTTCAAGCATATTCTTTAGAACCATCTCCACAGATTGACTTCGTTCCCGATTGTCTTCCTCCATATCAAGATGCACAATCTCTTGAGATCTCTCCGAGTTCTCCATAGAGTTTTAGGGAAGGGAGAACACAATATAGAACAAGTATATATGCGTTCGTCAACGAGAGTAGAAAACTCCGGTTTTGAAAACCCTAGAAAATCACAAGAGGATAACGCGGATGTTTGAGGACTACCAACAAAAGGACTCAAACAGAAATAATATACAACATACTTGAGTATTCCCAATTATTTTCCTTACACCTCTCAAGTTAGAAACAAGGAAACAAATACCTGTAGTAGAGTGGAAATTAATTCCACTATGATCATCGGGAAATGAGTTGTATATATCATCTGACTGTTTGATCTTTGTTTTCTTCGCCTTTCTTCGATTGATATTCATCCCTGAAGGATAAGACATGGCGTACTTAACAAAACCATCAGATGTATTTCTCTGAGAGGACTAAGTCTAGGACCTCTTGCAATTGGTTCAAGAGGATCGGAATAGATAGGAATCCATTTTCTAGACTTAGATTTATCAGAAACATCCTTATAAGTACATGAAATGCTCTTATTAGCAACACAAGAATTTATGCCAGAATGCACTTAAGCCCTGTAATGATTTCTAGAATAGAGATCACTCTTATAAGGTTTCTGGTTTCTTGTGGGCATGCGATTCACTGCATTAGTCGACTGACTATTTTTTTCATTGACAGTGAAGAGAAGCAAATTATGAAGCTTAGAAATTTGTTTCCTTCTTGCAAAACAATGGATAACATAGTGATTCTTTTTCCCACATAAAGTACATGTTCGTGGAGGAAAAGCAACAATTGGCACCTGTCTTTCCTTCATAGCCATATGAGAAGAATGCAAGTTATGTAAACCTTTCTTGACACAATCTTCTTCTGGAGAACATTTCTTCATGTGCTGTAATTCATGAGAATTAGTTTGTACAAAATATTTTCTCCTTAAGACAGAATTTTCCTTTTCCAAGGATTCATACTGTTCATGGGCTAGTGTAAGAGATGCACTTAGTTTCTCTTTTTCATCACGGAGTCTGTTGAGATCTGATGAATGAGTCTCGAGCAAACGTTTTTCTCTTATTGAGTTTTCCTTAACAACCTCCTCATAAGCACTAATCTTTTCACGTTAGAGTAGTTTCTTGTAGAAGTTTCTCAATGTTCTTAGAGAAGGCCACAACAATGTTATAGAGATCGCGTTCTCGATTAAGAGACTTTTCAAATTCATCAATAAGATGATCATGATCATTAAAATCAGTAGTTTCAGCTGTATTTTTTGAAATTCTGGTGATCTCATTTTCAGCATTTGCCAGAGTGTCACATGCTTCATGAGAGTAAGATATATCAATATTAGATTGAACAATATTTCTACCTCGGGATTCGGAAGATTAATCAACTAAGGAGCAATCCTTTGAGGTATCTCCAAGACACTTGGTGAAATCAAAAGCTTTAGAATATATCCTGGTAGGCGTCAATGAAATTTTGTCCTCAAACTCAGATTGCCTCAAACACAGACTTGTAAGGTCTTAAACGTGTTTTCCTACTCTGATACCAATTGAAAAAACGGGGGTCTAACAACAACACCCAATATTTCGATTAACAATCTGTATGGACAACTCCGAGTTACTTTCTAGAGAATCAACTAGACTCAATCAATAGAAAATATATCAAGGAGTTTATTATCTCTATCTCTTAATTTGATTTACTCAAGCAAATACAATCTGCGAGTCTTAATCAAAGAGAGATAACTTGGATGGTACCAAAGACCAATATCCAAGTGTCAATCAATTTAAATCAACAACCAATAAGTTCGGATATTCTAATTGATTGAAAAACACACAACCTTTATTTTTTCAATTATATAACAAAATATAATGCGAAAAAGAAATAACACAAATACCAAAATTTTGTTAACGAGGAAAATGCAAATGCAGAAAAACCTCGGGACCTAGTCCAGATTAAACATACATTGTATTAAGCCGCTACAGACACTAGACTACTCCAAGCTAACTTCGGTCTGGACTATAGTTAAACCCCAACCAATCTCACATTGATCCAATGTAAAGTTATGTCCCTACGCCTCTGATCCCAGCAGGATACTGCACTTGATTCCCTTAGCTGATCTCACCCACAACCAAGAGTTGCTACGACCCAAAGTCTAAGACTTTAATAAACAAACCTGTCCCACACATAAAAGTCTACAAGGATAGATAAATTCATCTCCCACGAATAAACCTATGAGTTTTGTTCCGTATTTTGATAAATCAAGGTGAAAAGGAACCAATTGATAAAACCAGACTTATATTCCCGAAGAAAAGCTTAGCTTTATCAATCACCTCACAATAAACTTAATCGACGCATCGAAGAAGATTATTGAGGAATCACAGACGGTGAGATGAAGTGTTTGTGACTACTTTTATATCTTGCCTATCGAAGATAGAAATCTCAAGCCAATTATTATAATTGTGCTCGTACGATAGAAGATGCAAGATTAGATCACAATAACTCTATATAAAGTATTATCGGTCCGCTTCACAATCAATTAACTTCTTTTTTCTAACTGGTTTTAGAAGAAGAAAATCAAAGGTTAAAGGAGAATCACTCTAGCTTAGCAAACTAGTATCACATATAATGTGTGGGGATTAGGTTTCATTTGTTAGAGTTCTCCTTATATATTTTCAAATCAAAGGATTGCAATAAATGTTAGCTTAGTAATAAAGCATTCAATATTCACCGATTAGATAAAAACTGATTTGATACAAGCTAATATTTATCAACTGTTAGATTGAAAACATAGCTTGTTATACACACATGTACTACACGTTTTTTGTCTTTGAAACCGATCAAACTTGTAGCATTAGTTGGTTCAACACTTAGTTAACCAAATGGTTAGCCAAATGATAAACTTTCATATCAACCATATTCTTTCTTCACCATAACTAGTCCAAATGACTCAAATGAACTAGTTAGGTAGTTTTCAATTGCTTAGATCTTTATGTACTACACAAGACAATTCAAGGAAAAACGATGTGATTCACTTTAATCGATTCATGAACTATAAAGCGGTTTGAAATAGGATTCCTTAGTTTATTAATGATAAGTTAACAAACATCGTTTTTTAGACATAACCTACTCAAGTTCATGATAAAGTTCTAGACTTAAGTTCTTGATGGAGTTCACAAACTCCAAGAGAAATTTTCGTTGAGAACTTCTCCACAGTTTCGTGGACCGAAGCTCACAAACTACACCGGTTTCACTTGATCAACAAAGTTCGCAGAACTTCGTTCAAGCACTAAGGACTTATACATATATGTGTTTCCACAACAATGCTTATATCCTCCAATGGTTACATTTCTAAACTCATTTTAATCATCAAACATTCTAGAGTGCGAAGAAGTTGTTATTCACAAACTATTTTTCACAGAGAAATTTCAAAAATGATTGAAACATAAAATGACTTTCGTCACTAGGTAAAGATACAAACTTGGCTAAAGTTAAAAGCTTTACCAACACATATTTCGAGAAATAGATAAGCTTAGATATACTCAAACTAAATATCATATGTGTATATTCTAAGTCTATATAGTAATACGACTTTTGTCTCAAGATAGGAGATAGAGTAGATAGACTTTGAGTGATAGATAAGTTCAAGTCTTCCACATACCTTTTAGTCGATTGAAGATCCACCGGTTCCTTGGAGTAGTCCTTCTGCTCTGTATGATGATCGCCATGGAGTTCTTGATCTCAACTACACTTTATATCCTAATCCGAGACCTATTAGACTAGAAATCAAAGACTTTATAGTTTTGATCACTAATATTGACAAACATTCTGAGATACCAACGCATGTGAGTTCGATTGTAGCAATGCTATAATAACCACCTGCTTTGCACAAAGGTGATTATATGCGATTAAAAAAGATGTATCACTAAAAAAAATACAAGATGCTACTAGAAATCGAGATAACAACTTTTACGCCAAGATTGAAAACTCTAATATAGATAGAGATGAAAACAAATACAATTGATTCGGACTCAACCAAACTAGCATTCAAATCATATGATAATAAAAACACATGAATCCTAAACGATAGACTGAGACAAAACTAATTCATAGAATCGATAGCATGTTTGATGAAATTTACTTTATCCCATAACCAATAATTGTATTTATTACTCATATTAATGGAGTTCATCATCATAATATTAAATAAAGAAGATAAAAAATAAAATGAAAGAATTCTTAATAGCCTTATCTCTAAAAGTCCAAGTATAGTAGAACAAATACGATATAAAGTTGTAGGGATTTTCCTTTTGGTATCTCCTCTTGTTCCAAAATTAGGTTCTTAGTCTTCAAAGTCCAATAGATAGAACTCCACCATGCCCTATGTAGAAAGATCCATTTCAAAATCTCTATCCAAAGTGACTCAGAAAAGTAGCCGAAATTCTGACCGGAATAATTTTGGAAAGTAGCTTAGGTGACCGTAAATGCGTCCACCGGTCACCGGTTAAACGTGAAGTCAATATCGCGTCAACTAAGTCATAGTCTAACTCAGCTGAATCATTTCTAGCCGCATCTGACTGGACAGGCCTGAGTTGTTGCACGACACAATGATTGCGCTGCATCATCCATCATCTTTATTTTTCTCAAACATCAGTCCACTGTTTCATGCCAACTTCCCTTCATACCAAGAACCAGTCACTGCACACGTATTACCCAAGCATCAATTCAGCTCCTCTTGATTGCAACAACAACTGCAACCCAGATCTTTCAATCCCATCAATCTGCACCGCATTTATTCCATAACTCAACACCCAAATGCATCCCATTTGAGCTTCACTCTCAAAGGCATTATTCATGTATAACAACTACCACCGTATTCTACAGAATCACTAGTTTTCTAGATCCACCTCAAAGACTCACACCACCACAGATACAAGCTTAATTTATCCTTTAAAACAGCACCAGTAAAGATAACAACCCATTCCTCTGTTGTCGCTTTCATCTCTGTGTGCAACTGTGAATTTCTATTATGTTTCTCATATCAACTTCGTCCTGCATTTAGCCAACAACTCAAAACACCATAACAAAACTAGTTTTCCAACTGCTTTTTATTATCTTCTCTCAATCATAGATTCATCTCCAGATCACTTCACGAACTCTTTCTTGAGCTGCAATTTCATTGAGATTTAGATCTAAATCTCTCCATCAGCTCAATACCCCATTGCTTCACCCACCATTCACTGTTTCACACAACAACAAACACCAGCATCTCAGATTCTAGATAAACCTATTCTTTGTTTGTTTTAACTTCAATCTCTTCTCAAGAGCATCAGTTCTTCATCATACCCTTGTAACTCTCGAATCCCAGAAGCAATAACCACATGTAGCTATAATCATTTCACCAGAAAGACACACATCAATCTTCATCCCATTCATAATTGCATTCTTAATACCACCAAAAGTACCGTCTCCTGTATCACCAGACTCCTTCTCGAATTCCTCCATTCTCAGTAAACTCAAAATCGACAAAACCCATTCATCTGAACTCATCAATTTCATCATTCAACATCATCATTCAACATCAATACCAGCAGACCCTAAATTCATTAACAACATTTTTTCTTTTAACTCACAGAGAACCCTATCTTGAGGCAAACCCATCTCTCAAATCACTGATTCATCACCTTGCTGCTCGATTCAAAACCCATATCCTAACATTCATCTAAACCGCAATCGATATTATTCAGTTCCACCTGACACCATCTTCATCACCATCTGTTGTTGCAGTAATCCACATAACCAACACAGTCAGATTATTTGAGCTGTACAACACTGCAATCTTCACTAAAACCAACTCTTCACCGACTTTCATTCCAGAATCGCCATCATTTCGATCTCCAAATGCATCTTCCATCATTCAAGCTCACATAAGCTCAAACCCAAATTCTGCAACTGTAATCACCACTTCAAATCTTCCATATACCATCTCTGATCATTGCTATTTTCATCTCCAATTGCAGTTCTAGAAGCAACAAACCCTAACATAACTAGATTTATCTAGATCTCATCTTCATAACTTCAAGTCAAACTTATTCTCTTTAATTCACTTTGAGATAAGTCTCCATTGTTATCCTCTGTTTATAAATCGACACAATAAACCTTCGATTCTCTCGTTAAAGCATAACTTCTATTGACACAAACCGCTTGAGTTCATTGATTCTTCACTTCTTCTTCGATCCATGGAATCAGCTAAATTTCTTCATATCTTCTTTCTCATCTTCTCAGTTTATCTCAGAAGCAGCCATCTCTGAATTTCAGGTGGAGTAAGTGGAGAATAGACAATGATGAGAGATTTGATTTCTCTCTGAATTTTAGGGTGAGTGTAGGAATAAGGCTAGTCGATATATCCACCCTTGTTAGGTATATAAGAGTACTCGGATGATAAATTGCTTGTCGGTTCGGAGAAGCGACATGCCTATCTCTTTCTTGCTCAACCGTAGCTAACTTAGCTACTTTGTGAATTGGTCTTTTTGCTCTTTTCGCTCCAAATGAACGCTTTCTTCTTCTTTGAATTCTTTCACCAAAAACTGCCATCTTTTACTTCTCAAGTCCACTTATTCTCTTCAATTTCTCTTCATCACTAAAGCTGTCATGCTTTTTAGACAGAATTTGCATCCCTAAAACCGACATACTTTTCAGACGAGAGATGAAGAAATAAAAGAAAATAATGATAAATAGTCATGCCTCAACACTTTTGCCTGTTTCCTCTTCTTTTGTTCCAAATGACTCCAAAGTACCTAAACACTAAAAGCAAACATAAGATACATATTTTACAAGAAAACTCATCAAGAAAGCATAAACAATAGATAAATATTAAGGTGTTTTAGACACCTATCAACATTGTGAAAGCAAAATACTAAAGTTCTCAATTATATTTATCCAAAACATTATAGCACAACAAGAATAATATCACAACTTGAATTAAACTTAGCAATAGATTAATGGTTTCACTAAATACTAACTATGAATTTAGAACATCATGGAGATAATAAAATCAAACATGAACTAATGCTTGAGTCACAGCTAATCGGACATGATTTTCTCTCTACAATATCCTCCTAATTATACACAATTTCACTCAATTTCTCTTAATTTGATAATTGGAGAATACCCACTCACCTGACGGCGTTTCGTCGAACCCCTTCTACGATTTCAACTTTACAGCTCCTTGATTTTATGTTCTACAACTGTGAAGAAACCATAGTCTTATCTCTCTTAATCCTAGAATTCTAGGGTTATTAGCTTTGGAGAAGAAGTTATTGTTAGAGCATTGCTCAGTCGAACTCGCATGCGTTGCTATCTCAAGCATGTTTGTCAATGTTAGTGATCAAAACTATAAGTCTTGATTTCTAGTCTACTATAGCTAAGGTCTCGGACTAGGATAGAAAGTGTAGTTGAGCTCAAGAACTCCATGGCAATCATCATACAAGATGAAGGACTACTCAAGGAACTGGTGGATCTTCATCGACTAAAAGGTATGTGGAGACTTGAACTTATCTATCACTCAAAAGTCTATTTATCTCCTATCTTGAGACAAAAGTCGTTTTTCTATATAGACTAAGATTATACACATTTGGTATTTCGAGCTGAGTATATCTCGCTTATCTATTTCTCGAAATATGTGTTGGTAAAGCTTTCGCTTTAGCCAAGTTCATCTTTACCTAGTGACGAAAGTCATGTTAAGTTTCAATCACTTTGAAAATTGCTTTGACGAAAAAATAGTTTGTGAATAACAACTATATAACGTCCTCTGAGAATGTTTCAATGATTGAAATGAGAGTTTAGACAATATAACCATTGGAGGATATAAGCATTTTTGTATAAGTCCTTATTCCTTGAACCAAAGTTTGCGAACTTTGTTGATCAAGAGAACCGGAGAAGTGCGTGAGCTTCGATCGCTGAGTCCATGGTGAAGTTCTCAAACCAGAATTTTTGCTAGAGTTTGTGAACTCCATCCGGAACTTAAGTCCATGAACCTGATCCGCGAACTTGAGTAGGTTATGTCTAAAAACGATGTTTGTGAACTTATCTTTATAAACTAAGGAATGCTATTGCAAACCGTGGCTATATAGTTCATGAACGATCGAGTGAATCAAATCATTTTGCTTCAATTGTGTCTTGTGTAGTACATGAGATTTCCTTGCAATTGAACAACTCTCTAACTAGTTCATTTGAGTCATTTGAACTAGTTATGGTGAAGAAGAATATGGTTGATATGAAAGTTATCATATGGCTAACCATTTGGTTAACTATTGTTGAACCAACTAATGTACAAGTTTGGGTACGGTTACACAAGCCTACAAACGTGCATTTCATGTGTGTATAACAAGCTATGTTTTCGATCTAACGGTTGATAAATATTAGCTTGAATCTAATCAGGTTTTCATCTAACGGTGAATATTGAATGCTTTGTTACTAAGCTAACATTGATTGCAAACCTTGATTTGAAAGACTATATAAGGGAGAACTCTAGCAACTGGGAAACCTAATCCCCACACATTATGTGTGATACTAGTTGTGCTAAGCTAGAGTCGATTCTCCTTTAACCTTTGGTTTCTTCTTCTAAACCAGGTTAACGACTTAAAGACTTCATTGGGATTGTGAAGCTAGACCGATACTACTTTTATTGTAGTTGTGTGATCTGATCTTGTTGTTTCTATCATACGAGTACAATTGTAATAATTGGCTTGAGATTTCTATCTCCGATAGGCAAGATAAAAAGTAATCACAAACATCTTCGTCTCATCGTTTGTGATTCCACAATATCTTTTTCGTTGCGTCGATTAAGACTATTGTGAGGTGATTGATAAACTTGAGATGTTCTTCAGGAATATAAGTCTGGTTTTATCAATTGGTTCATGTTCACCTTGATTTATCAAAAGACGAAACAAAACTCGTAGGTATATTCGTGGGAGACGGATTTATCTATTATCATAGACTTTTATGTGTGATACATATTTGTTTATTAAAGTCTTCGACTTTGGGTCGTAGCAACTCTTAGTTGTGGGTGAGATCATCTAAGGGAATCAAGTCGTAGTATCTGTTGGGATCAAGGCGTAAGAGCATAACTGTACCTTGGATCAGTGTGAGATTGATTGGGGTTCAACTACAGTCGATCGAAGTTAGCTTGGAGTAGGCTAGTGTCTGTAGCGGCTTAATACGATGTATGTTTAATCTGGACTAGGTCCCGGGTTTTTCTACATTTGCGGTTTCTCGTTAACAAAATTCAGTTGTCTGTGTTATTTCTTTTCCGCATTATATTTTTATCTATATAATTGAAATAATACAGAGTTGTGCGTTGATTCAATCAATTAGAATATCCAACCTTTGGTTGTTGATTTAAATTGATTGACACTTGGATATTGGTCTTTGGTACCATCAAGTTATCTCTTGTATTTGATTAAAGACTCGCTGATTCTATTTGCTTGAGTAAATCAAAACAAGAGAGAGATAATAACTAGGGATGCATATTTTGCCAGTACGAGTCCGGTTTCTGTTAGGAACCGGTACACATGTACTGAGTTGGACGATACCATCCAGATCTAAGGTTTTTCATAGATACAAAATAACACAAAATCTATAACAAGACTTAGAACAAAAAGAAGTTCTGAAGGTTTTAGAGGATATTCAGAAATTTACGTCATTAATAACTGGAATAAGGTAAAACAAGTAATGGGTTTTGAAATCATCTTCTCAACAACATCAAAAGCAGAAAGAACAATACCAAAACATACACAATTATCACCTAGTAATTCAACAACAATAAAAATTGAAAAACGAAGAAAACAATTACAAAAACAAAGTCGAATTAATTCATCATTATCCATAAGTCATTAATCTTATACCCTGATTAAGTGTCAAACCTATAAAGAATCTTCTACTGACCACTTGATTTCGATCTTAAGCATTCTTTGAATTCTTCTTATGAAACCCTAAACTTCGATTCATAAATCAAATCAACTTCGCATCATCAATTAATGACAACTCTTTTCTACTACATACTATCAGTAACTATATAATTTCTATCTGGTAGATATATAATTTCTATCAATTTTTCTAATCTAAAAATCCATATAAAAACCCTAACATGATAAATCTTCTAATTTTAGGGATGACTTTGAAGTGTACTCATCTCCTAGTTTTAAGAACATCAACTTTATAATAGAAAAGATCCGATTTTGATGTTGATGTAACCTAATTTAAGACTTTATCTGTGAGGCGAGAGAGAGAGATGAAGGAGAAAAGAGAGTAGATTGTGTCTACAATTGAAGAGTAAATATTTATATCTAAACCTAATATTAATGGTTAATATTAAATCTAACCTTAAGATAAACGGCATGATTTGATTAAATCAAAAGTATAATATTAACCGGTTATTTGGTCAGGTACATCTGAGAATCATTGAGAATCAATACCTGTGCAGATTATACAGAAGCTCTACTCATTCCCGGTCCATGTACTCCCTATTCAAAGCTAGGTCCAGGTTCGGTTCTTTTCACTAGGTTTCGGTTTGGTTCTACGGTTCGGTTCTAGTCAGGCTATTAATAATAAATGTTGAGATATTTCCATCCAGATTGAGTCGCACTATCTAGTTGATTCTCTGAGAAAGAAACTCGAGTTATTCCATACAAATTGCTAATCGAAATATTGGGTGTGGTTGTTAGATCCCCACTTTTCGATTATGATAGAGATAGATAGAACTATCGAGGCTTGATTGATTGCTATGGGATAGTTGATAGAGTGGTTGAAGCTGAGAGGTGGTCGGTGATGGAGTTGATTGATGGAGATACGTGAAGTAGAAGATGTTGTTTGGCTTCGCGTTTGACTAAGGGAGGAGACAAGATGCTAGGGTAGTTAGGCAGCGTGCTTGATTGTTGATGCCTCGAGTGTAGATGCCATTGGATACCAATCATCATTATCGAATATCATGTCTCGGGATGGGGACGAGCTTTGGTCTTGGATTTTATCTCTTCCAGGCCATGGATTATTGAAAGCTAGAGAATCTCAGCCCACTTCTAGTTTTGGGCCGTTCAAATGACATTCTTCACTTGCAGATAAAGGTGCGAACAATATTCTTCTTTGCCTTATGAGAGTCTATGTTGTATGATGAGTGCCAAATATTGCATATTCATACACCTTTTCATTGGCACTTAACTCATCTTTCGCGCTTCAAAGTCATATATTATCCCAAATTTGGCATTTTTACCATTTTCAAGAATAAATATTTGTATTAATTAATTTTGTGTTTTTAAGTACTAAATAAAGCTTGGAAGAATTGAGAAGACAAAAGAGAAGAAAGTTGGAACGTTGCAACCACTTGCGCATCAGTGGCAACCTGTTTACAAATTCATGGGATTAAACAACCCATGATCCAAAACCCAAGACCCAAATCCATTTCCACCTCACCCCATTGGATTCTTTCCAAAACATCCACCTCACCCCATTGGATTCTTTCCAAACATCCACCTCACCCCATTGTATTCCATTTCATCCATCAATTAAGAAAACATCCCCATTCTCTCACTCAATCACTCCAATTTGTTTCCCACAACCAAATATATTCCATTCAATCCATCAATTAAGAAAACATGTTTTGT
>JAJJWX010000707.1:0-35514 GCA_023529315.1 Papaver bracteatum
TTGATTCGAGAGATCACTCGACAATCCCCGGCTTAAACCAAGAAATGGAAGTTCCATGCTTTCTTCGGTCAAAAAGTGAATGAGAAGGGTGGTCTTAGGGAGGGAAGCGAAGAAAGTGTTGAGACCAAAATCGTTGATTCTGAAGGTGTGGTTGTTTACGACTTGTATCAGAAAATAGAACTGGTTAGCATAATGGAAAGTTATCAGGTGATTTCTGGATACTGTGTTGTTCTCTGACCAAAACTTGTTGTCTGGTGGAAAAGAGGTGAAGCCTATTTATACAAGTCATATTGAAACGTACCCTGGTCTCGTAGGAAGTGGACACGATTGAGTGGTAGAAGAATAGATTAACGTGTAACTGTCAGACATTATGCTTCCATGATGAAGGAAGTGAATTCGTGTAACCATCAGGCATTATGCTTTCATGATGAAGGAAATAAATTAGTTTACACCATTACTCCTCACCACCACTAATTGTCCCGCTTCATGACACTTTCTTGTAACGGGCGCTTTGCACGCCGCACGCTGTAAACCGCCAGACCAATACCCTGATGAGCATCCCCCGGTTTGTGACATATTTGATATCTCGAGTGTTTTCGTGGAAAACGTGTAGCAGGTTGCTATGTGTGGTAAGTCAAAGTCAAGAGACTTTTCCATAGGAAAATAACATGTGATGCTATTAGGATTTCCTTGGTTGGCCGCCTAAAACTTGCCACAAGTCCGTCAGTTTGGTGGCGAACTTGAATGGCTGAGATTATATCTCATGAGGAAGGGTGGTCGTTAATTATGGCCACATCTTTGTTGTGTACAAAAGTGGCGTCATTAGCATAGCGGCGCCTAGTGTAACCGTGGTGTAGCGGGTTGCATGGTGCTTTCCGCAAGTCCGTTAGTTCAGTGGTGAACTTGGATGGCTGAGATTGCATCTCATGAGGAAGAGTGGCCATTGATAATGACCGCATATTGTTGTATAGCGAAGTGACGCCATTGGCATAGTAGCGCCTGGTGGAGCCATGGCATAGTGGCATGCCAGTGGCGTATCCATGGCATAGTGGCATGCCAGTGGCGTATCCATGGCATAGTGGCATGCCAATGGCGTAGTCGCGACATGGCAGCATGCTAGTAGCCATGGAAGGGAAGCATTCTAGTAGCCGTGGCATGTTAGTAGCCGTGACATAGCGGGATACTAGTATCTGTGACATGGTGACATGTCAGTGGCGTTGTGGCATGGCCACACCTGTGGCGTTGTAGCATGGCCAAAGCTAATATTTGGCTCCGTGGTAAGATTAGGGCTTGGCGGCGTGACCAAGGCTAGAATTTGGCGACGTGGTAAGATTAGGGCTTGGCAGCGTGACAAAGGATAAAATGGCTCATGATATGTTACCTCGGCGGAGTGGCATGTTGGTATGCCGATTAATATGTTGTTTCGGTAAGGCGCGTTTGGATTGCCAATTAGTATGGTAGGCATGGTGGAATGGCTGGCATAGTTTGTGCATGCCAGCGGCACAATGGGTGCAAGTGGCGCCTGGCGTAGCCGTGGCTGGTCGCCTAAAAGTTTCCACAAGTCCGTTAGTTCGGTGGAGAACTTGGATGACTGAGATTGCATTTAATGAGGAAGGGTAGCTGTTGATTATGCCTACCTTATGTTTTGTGTTAACTCATGAAATTTCGTAATCAGGAAATTCAGATGTGGGACCTTCACTAAAATCGTTGTAGAATTCTCATACGAACTCGCATTTTGATGGTCCGCCCCTCCATTCTGATCAGAAAAGAATTTACTATCTCCTATCTTGGGAATATCTTGGTTTTGAGCTCGTTTAGGAGGTGAAAACAGACCAACAGTAAAACTCATGAAGATTTTAGGAGGAATTCTGTCAGTTTTCAGCCATGACCTAGCTTGCCTTTTATGCTGTATATTTTAGCTCGTTACTCCGATTGATTTGAATTTTGGAATGTATCTCATGCTAAAATTATTTTCCAAACGTTCCTAGTTGTTTGTACAATCTTTGGGAAGCCGTTTTGGCATGGTAATTGACGCGTTGACGCAACTTTGGGAAAGCCAATTTGGTATTGCAGCGACTTTGATTTTATTTTTTAATACTATGGCAGGTTTAGAGAGCCCTGATTGGTCGAAAAATAGAGGTCCGACCAAACACGGGTGGCCACACTTCTGATGTCAGTGTGGAAAATTTAGAGCGACCTGATTGGTCGAAAGAGAGGGCCGGACAAGCATGGACGTGGATACACTTATAGTGTGAGTGTGGCGGCTTTAGAGTAACTTGATTGGTTATGGGAAATAGGGCCAGCAAGTATGGGCCCAGCCAAAAATCATTGGGAGTGTGGCAGGTTTAATGCGACCTGATTGGTCGACAAAGGAATAAGGGACGGTTGGGTAGCATGGGGCGTGGCCAAGTGTCGCCGGCTAGCCTATGGCATGGCCATGCTTCCCTCGTTGTTCCTCCTACTCCTCGGCTCTGTTTATTCTTTGCTTTTCGACTGAGTATTTTGTGTATGGGCCTTAACCACTGGTACTTGGAGGTTTGTGCTATTCTGCTGCGACTGAACACAAATCCGTCATGACATACCAATATTGAGGGTTCTTCCGGGGAACATAAGCATTGGTACTTGGAGGTCCGTGCTACTCTGCTGCGAGTGAACACAAATCCGTCATGCCATACCAATATTAAGGGTTCTGTCGGGGAACATAAGCACTAGTACATGGAGGTCCATACTACTCTGCTGCGATTGAACACAAATCCTTCATTCCATACCAATATTAAGGGTTCTGCTGGGGAACATGAGCACAAGAAAAGTACTCAGCAGGCTCCGACATTTGTGAGTAATGCAGCTAGGAGCTTATACACTCATTGGGCTCTATACTAGTGAATAATTCATCTAGGATCTTGAGTTTTAATAATATGAAGATAGACATAGGCATTTATTTGATTTTTGATATATTCTCCAAATTCCCTGCGGAATTTAGGCATATCAATGTCTACTACATCTGATGCCGGGTCAGGTAGATAGACTTTTACAAATTTAGCCCTGAACTAAAAACCACCATCAATATTAAGTCCCCTGCTTAGCTCGTAACAGTGGCATTGTTGCGGGGTAAGCATAAGATGGTGACAGACAAGGATAAAAATCAAACGGGCAAGTCATGAAGAGATTGCCAGGAAGAATTTGGCTAACTTTCGGCAGGAGACATGAGGAATCTGTGGTTCTTGCATTGGCAGCTTGGCGTATTTCCGGATCTTCTATAGGGTGCTGGCATTGGCGCTGCCACTTTGGTCACAGAGTGCTAACGCTGGTGATGCATGTTCGGCTGTGGAATGCTAATACTGGCGCTGCAACCTTAACTACAGAATGATGATGATGACTGGCTTGACCACGGAACGAGCGGATACGGCGCTGGAATTTTGGCCACTGATCAGCAGAGATGGCGCTTGGCTCCAGTACGTAGAGTGGTGGAAACGGCTTCAGTCCGCAGAATGGCGGATGGCTTCAGTCCGTGGAATGGTGGAAGACACTGCTTGCTTCGGTCACGGAGCAGTGATGATGGCGCGAAAACTTCGACCACGAAGTGCTGATGGTGCTGCAACTTAGACCACGATTGGCGCTACTGGCTTGGCTGCGGATTGCTGGTGCCATGGAGCGTTGAAGGTTCGGTCATGGAGCGGAGATATTAGCACACTACTTGATAAGAATGTAAGTGATACATTTTATACTCATATTTATATTAGCTGGGACTTGATATTTTAGCTAACAACGCTATTTTAGTGCTTTTGTAGAAAATACGAGTAAATTGGATCATTCGGAAAATACATGGCTAAATGAACATTTAAATGATGTTTGTGACAAAAAAAATCCACCAATGTCAGGGATGTTACCAAAAGGATACTGATCAATTAAGTCACCGTACAGCCAGAGATAGTGGTGAAATCAAATAAAAAGTTCTTTCTTGCCTCCATGCAAGCATGTCAGGTCCACTAGGAATAAAAAAATGAGTGGGATGTGATGCTGTTAAAGGCTAAATAAATAGTGGACGATGTGTACTAGAGAATTTGAGAGGCAGATAGTGGGGTTAAGAATAAAGTGGAGACATAAGTTGGAGTTTCAGTAATGGAATTCGTAATGAAGGTGATGTTCAGATGAGCCAGAACTGGAAGTTGGTTTTAGAGCCTGGATGGAGCTGCGGAAGAGATTGGCAGTGGAGATGGTGAGACTTACTGACAAGCGTGAAAGAATGTACAGAGACGAGAAGAGAATGAGGCTTATCTACTGTAAGGTATGGGTGATGAAGCTGCATGATGGAGTCTCGATCCATCTGATGTTTTATAACGACACCTATGGGTATTCTCCAATGGAGAATTGATGAATCGAAGCTAGCCGGAATTTTGTGTGCCGTTAAAACAGCAAGAGCACTGAGCAGTTTCCATGGTGACTGAACTCAGATGGTCATCACAGAAGACAGTTGGGTTTCATTGGAAGTTCTCAAGAATAAAACTGGACAGTTGCGAAGAAGAATCCTGTTGAATCGATGGGTTTTGACCTAAACGTTGTCTTGTTTGTTTGCGAACTGGTAGAGATAGATTATGTGCAGTTGGCAGTGAAGAAGTTTACTACAGTGGTGTTGTGGGTTTGGTCGATGGGGTCCTAATGGAGCTGTTGATGCTGGTGGAGGATAGTCAGTGACATGAAAATGATAAGTTGGTGTCTCGATGCCGTGTTCGATATTGATGGAGGAGTTAAGGGCTGGCTGAACTCGTTCCAATTCATAGTGCAGTAGCAAGAATGAAGAGTCTGTATCTCCGGAGCTGATGGTGCTGCGAGTTCCCAGCCGGCACTAATTGTAACAATGAGGCGTTATTGCAGGCGAAGGTTGTGGATGTGGCCAAGCTTGGTTGCTGCTGTTGTAATAGGTGAATGAAAGAAGATAGTGTCGAATGCGATGTCAGTGGGAAAATGGTGGTTATCGAATGGAGATAATTGTGGTGATTGTTAGCAACAGTTTGGTGATGGAATTGCTCGAGCTGGTGACTGTGAGGTTCCGAGATGTTCAAGCTTCGAATGAGATGGTTTACTGGCATCAGAGAAGCGAAATATCAGTGCAGCTCAATGCAGATGCTTGAAAGGGGTTTCGGCGAGATGTATTTGAAGGCTCCGATAGTTGCAGGCAGTAGGAACGGGTACTGTTGACATGGTTGCAGATAGTGGTGTGTTGTTGGTAGCTTGCTGGTGGTTTGGAGGAGTTCTCAGTCGATAAAACCAAACATGAGAAAATAAATGGAAGAGCAAGGAAATCAAGAGGTTGTTCATGGTGTTTTGTTCCTCGTATCTCGGCTGATAGAATAGAAGGCAGTGGTGATGTTTCTGGTGTGTATAGATGATGACTGTTGGCCGAGATGAATTGGTGCTGTGACTTGCGTTGAGAAGAAAACAAAGTTTGCCGGACTTTGGTAATTGCCTGATTTTGGAAGCTGGGAATTGTAGTTGGATCGATAATGGAAACGGGTTTTCTGGTTGAGTGCGAGTAGAGAAGTGGGCTGGATCTGTTGTCCTGGGCCTGGAAACTTTGCTGCTAGGTCTTCACTGAATTTCTAGGCAACAGACTAGAGGAGATAATCGAAAACAACAGAAAGGGGGAGGCCGGTTTTGAGAGTTGGGGCTGCTGAGCCGAAACCAAACTAGAGAGAGAGCCGACGAACAAAGGCAGAAAAGGAGGCGTAGCAACTGGGAATAAAGAAGACGGAAGAAGGGAAGAAGAAGAAATCAATTGTCGGGATGACGACGGCAATAACGGTTTAATTTATCTTTCTCTTTTAATTCATTTTGATGGATTTTGAGAAATCCATTCCATGTGTTGCTAAACTTTTTAGCTAGGGTTTTATTTTGAAACCACTTAGAGTATTAGACTACTTTCGAATTGATTACATATGGTTTTAAGGGTATTATGATTTGAATAAACTAATTCTTGATATTTTTTATTGATTTAATTGAAATATGAGTTGTTGTTTCACTGGTTTTATATAACCTTTGTGCCTAATTGTTAGGTTCATAAATATTTTTGTCTCATTATTTGATATTCCATGCTTTGGTTAATTTCTTTGATGGGTTATGCTTAGAAGAGCTAAATAATATTTGTGAATCAATATTTTTGTTTCGCATAATTTCTCACTAATGTAATTTGATGGTGCATACTTGGGTTTAGTCTTTTGATGTGCCATGCTTAGGGTGTCCCAGTGATATTTGCGACTCTAAAATATATAATAGGTGATGTCGATAGAACATGCGATAAATAAATATTCATGAGTTATGTATCATTTCAGTGATTGAATAGAAATAGTGGTGGATACTATAAATCCTGGCTACCGAATCTTCCATTGGATTCATTCTAGTAGTTTAGTTTATTTTCTTTGTTTCTATCATTCCAAAAATCCAAAAATATTGTTTCGTGTTAGTTTTACTAGAGATATTGATTATCGGTATTTCCACCGCTCCTCGTAGGTTCGACCCGTACTTGCCTCTGTCTACTTGTTGGACACCGTGCAATTGCGGTTATTACAAATAGGCATCTCCGGATCCAATCACTACTCGTTCGGTTATGAAGCATGAGTGTGGTGTGCCCAGTCATCTATTCCCGTTCATGGAGCAATAAGGAATCCTTATTTTGTTTAAACTCTGGAAACTACGTTCGTATGAAAAGGGGTATCGACCCTCTTCAGTTTTTGTTGTTCATACGGCTCCGTGCTTTTATCTGGCTCCTCTTCATCATTTTTTAGCGGTGGTAGATCGAGAATTAATGGTAACAAAACAATCTCTAATAGTTATAATCATCAGCAAGGCAAGCTAGGAGAACTCAAGGTAGATGCTCTCTCATGTATCCACCCAACAATACCATTTATCTTCTCCAGAATGTGTAATAAGGTTCTGACTCCAGAAGAATGAGTATCTAACCTCTTCAGTGGATTTCAAAATTTACGAAACTCCATTGTGCTTCTTGGGATGGATGGATGAAATAATATCAAAGCTAATCTTGGAGATTGTGGTTGTGTTGTTAGTTCGTCCTTGACTTTAGGTTAATTGGTACATAGACTTTCTGATTGCGATGATGATATGATGTGGATGCTTGTATGGTTAAAATCTTCCGGAGTCATTGGGTGAAATAGATGAGTTGAGAGATGTTCCGTTGCTAATGTGATGCTATCAAGTCTTCAAGGACTTCGTTCCAAGCGACATCCTTTGAACCATCTTCTGAATCTTGGACTATTGCATAGAATGGGATGCATTGAGCATTCCCCGGTTATAATTCTGTTAGATCCGATGGCGTGGCCGGATATGTGAATGTATCTCTGTGGCGTGCTTTTGGAGTCTTTGATGCAGTGCACGGCTTCATGTTGAGAAATTCCCGCGGCTCGTAAATTTCTATTGCATTTACTGGTAAGGTGGTTGACGAATTGATGAAGGAGAAAATATTTTGGATTCATCATTTGTTGATTAGTGGGCGGGAGTCGCACTTGATAGATTTGCATTGTACCCAAATTCTGGCAGCCCATGCACCCCTTCCATAGGAAATTGGAAATCTAGAAACACCGAATTTGGATTTATCGGCGATGCGCGTATTCATGCAGGCCTTGGATAGGCGGTGTTAAGTTTTGAGTAGGTGATGCGGAAAACATGGTGTAGTTGGTATGCATGGCTTGCTGAGGCAGTACTTTCCTTTTTGATTTTTCACTAATAGCAACGCTTATGAATGGCTGAGCCAAATACTGCTTGTTGGTCAGGTTCCTTCCAGACAAGGAGGTGGTGATATCCTTGCACTACATCTTTGAGGAGTGGTGACCTTGTTACAGCCATGAATTTTTGGTTGGCTATCCCTTCTGAGTTGAAAGGTTCTCGACAATGAAGGGATTCCGTGTGTTGAGCCTCAGTCCCCAAGTGTGGTTCTTGTGGTTCTATCTTGTACGATCGGTGAGTTGACCATGATAAAGATATCATCTTGCATCCGTATTGGTGACTCTATTACTTCTTCCATGTGAAACTAAAATATGGAGAAGTACGGATTACCTTTTTAGTAATTGTTGTTATGGTAAAGCTCTGGCTGGTATCAACAAACGAACAACAACATTTCTTGGCAGCAACTGTGATCAGAAGAGACTGCGTTTTCGTGGAAAAAAAAATAAGCTGGCATGTACTTGTATATCTACGGTCACGATACTTGACAGGGAGGAGTGTTGACTACGGGTATAGATCTTGGCGAGGAAGAGTGATGGCTACTGGATCTTGAAAGGAAAGAGCGGCAGCTACGAGCACGAACCTTGGATGACCACGGATACGGATATTGATGGGCTTTGATAACTCACGTACGTGAGTTTATTCCTTTTTTTATATATTAATTTTCTGTGAAGCGACGGCTTCGGGAGAGAATGTCGAAGCGGCTCCTGGAGCGAAATGTTGAAGCGGTTCCTGGAGCAAACGTTGAGGTAGTTTCTGGAGAGAAACGTTGAAGTGGAGCAGCTTCTGAAGAGAAACATTGAAGCGGAGCGGCTTCTGGAGAGAATGTTAAAGCGACTACTTCTTAGTTGTGTCCATGTCCATCTGAGTCTTGGAAAGAATTTCATGTCCCTCCATCAAATCGATAATGGTAATGGGAAAGATTGGTTTCCTCTATCTCCCCCAGCCTCGCGTCCTCACAAAGGAGTGGTAGAAGCTCTGGTAATGATTGGAGGCATCATTCTCGAAGAAATATTAAGAGTAGCGGCGGCTCTGGCTACTGGCCTCGAGAAGTCCCCAGTCATCCTTTATTGTCTATGTAACATCTTTATGCCGATCTGCGAAAAGACAGAGGATCTCCATTCCCCAGGCGCAATTCCACTGAATATATCTTTTCTTGGATGATGCGTTTCAGAGCATTGCATTCACTGGTAGGATGATTGACGAACCAGTGGTAATGGAAATACTTGGGATTTTCCATTTGTTCTTCAGTTGGTAAGCACCTAACAGGCGGTAATTTGATGGCATCTTCTTGAATCCATACTTTCAGGAGTTCGATTATTTTCTCGATCGGGAACGAGAAGTTTGGAGCAGCATATCCAGTTACTTGTTGTTGCACATGAAACTTAGCCGTGACCTTCTGGGGTGAATCCATTTGATGCATTGGTGCCACACGTTTAGGTTGTTGTTCCGCTGCTGGAGTTTTTTTCTTTCTTCCGCGATTGACTAGAGGATGGATATTTTAGTAGAAAAATTCCTGCTTTCCTGAACGTCTTTACGAGCTTCTTCATTCTGGAACGGTTCGGATTGACTAAGTAAAGAAGCAGCGGATCTCTTAGCAGCTTCTGATGCAATATGAGAATTGATATTTTCCAGGAAGGATGCACATAATGAAATCACTTTTTCATTGCGAAGACTCTGATGAGAACGTGATAAATCCCACAAGTCTTCTTTCTGATATGGATGAAATATCTTTTGATCTTCATGAGTAGACAAGTTATCTAGGTGGATACCTTTCCATTCAGCGTGACCATAGGCTTCATCCTCCTCACTAGGAGTAGGAATATGAATCTTAAAAAAAGGACTACCACCAACAACATCGATCCAAAACAAATTCTTGATAGCATTTCCTACCGAATGAATACGCGTTGGTTCCTTTGACAGTTGATCCGTGAGCTCTTTCAGAAGTGTAAATACTCTGTCATGCATCTTAACAATAGGATTTTCGTCAAATCATGAATAGTTGTTAAATATCGACACTTCATAGCCTCGATAATGGTTTTGAAAGAAAGAACGGATTCGGGGATAACATGTGGAGTATTTCGGTGCTAGGAGAAGTAAAATTGGGATTGAGGGTTTTTGGAGCATTCCTAAGATCAAACATCTTGAGAAATTTAGGAAATTGAAAATGGGTTTGAATTTGGCCTAAGACTAATTGGGATGGAAATGAAATTGGGAATTGAATTTGCAACCGAGAGATTTAATCTCCCACTGTGGTCGCCAATTTTTTGTGGGTGAAAATTGCTTCTGCCGATTTTGGTAATTTTGTGTGTGTGGATAAGAAACGAGTCTAGACCCTAAGCAATGCACTGCACGGGAGTACTTTTGATTCGAGAGATCAATCTGTACAATCCTGGCCTAAACCAAGAAATGGCCATTCCAGGCTTGCTTTGGTCACAAAGTGAAGGAGAAGGGTTGGTCTTAGGGAGGGAAGCGAAGAAAGTGTTGAGATCAGAATCGTTGATTTTAAAGGTGTGGTTATTTACGACTTGTATCAAAATAAATAACTGGTTAGCATAATGGAAAGCTATCAGGTAATTTCTGGATACTGTGTTGTTCTCTGACCAAAACTTGTTGTCTGGTGGAAAATAGGTGAATCCTATTTATACAAGTCATATTGAAACGTACCCTGGTCTCGTAGGAAGTGGAAATGATTGACTGGTGGAAGAATAGAGTTACGTGTAACTGTCAGACATTATGCTTCCATGATGAAGGAAGTGAATTCATGTAACTGTTAGGCATTATACTTTCATAATGAAGGAAATAAATTAGTTTACACCGTTACTTCTCACCACCACTAATTGTCCTGCTTCATGACACTTTCTTGTAACGGGCGATTTGCACGCTGTAAACCGCCAGACCAATACCCTGATGAGCATCCCCCATTTTGTGACATGTTTGATGTCTCGAGTGTTTTCATGGAAAACGTATAGCAGGTTGCTATGTGTGGTAATTCAAAGTCAAGAGACTTTTCCATAGAAAAATAACATGTGATGTTATTAGGCTTGCCTTGGTTGTCCGCCTAAAACTTGCCACAAGTCCGTCAGTTTGGTGGCGAACTTGAATGGCTGAGATTATATCTCATGAGGAAGGGTGGTCGTTGATTATGACCACATATTTGTTGTGTACAAAAGTGGCGTCATTAGCATAGCGGCGCCTGGCGTAGCGGGTTGCTTGGGGCTTGACGCAAGTCCGTCAGTTCGGTAGAGAACTTGGATGGCTGAGATTGCATCTCATGAGGAAGAGTGGACATTGATTATGGCCGAATTTTGTTGTATATCGAAGTGACGTAATTGGAATAGTAGCGCCTGGTGGAGCCATGGCATAGCGGCATTCTAGTGGCGTATCCATGGCATAATGGCATGCCAATGGCGCAGCCACGGCATGCTAGTATCTGTGGCATAGCGGCATACTAGTAGACGTGGAATGGCGGCATGTCAGTGGCATTGTGTCATAGCCACGCCTGTGGCGTTGTAGCATGGCCAAATCTAATATTTGGCTCCGTGGTAAAATTAGGGCTTGGTGGCTTGGCCAAGGATAGAATTTCGCACCTTGGCAAGATTAGGGCTTGACGGCGTGTCCAAGGCTAAAGGTGCTCGTGGTATGTTACCACAGCGGAGTGGCATGTTGGTATGCCGATTAATATGTTGTCTTGGTAAGGCGTGTTTGGATTGCCAGTTAGTTGATAGGTGTGATAAACACCTAATTTTATATCTAGTATTTATGCTTTCTTTGCGAGTTTTCATGTAAATTATGTATCTTATGTGTGAGTTTGAGTCTATTAGGTGCTCTGGAGTCGCACGGAGGAAAAGAAGAAGAAACCAGCCGTTTGGAGCGAAAAGGACAAAGTCGTCATTTCATAGGCGAACACTGTCGGGATCCCAGTCAAGGTTAAGGGGTGACTCTCTCATAGAAGTGCTAAAAATAGACCAACATTGGTTAAGGGTCTGCCATTCAAGGTGTCCCTTATCATTCGTGAGTGGGTGAAAATAACTGTAAAGACCTAGTTAGGTCGGGAAAAGGGAAAACACTCTTCTTTTTCATTATTCTCCTCTAAACCTATTCTGCAGCCGAGAAGATGGAGTTGTTCACCTGAAATTCCCAGAGAAGGAATTGATGTTGGGTTTGTAAGCAAATCAGAGATGGTTAAGCAGGTGGCTCGAATCTGGATTCATTAAATGGGTTTTGATGGCTTGCATGTGATTTGAAGAAGATGAGAGCTTCTGTCAACTCTTGATTAACAGATTCAGTGAAATTAAGCTGGTGATGATGATTCTGGGGATGAAAATGGACATGGGTTTTGCTTCAGTTGAGGTTTGGCTCTGAAATTGAGCTAATTGCAAGACAAATTTGATTTGAATCGGAATTAGGGTTTCTGCTCTAGTAATATTTGATGATGTTGTGACTAGAGGAGATGGCTGTATAGGAATTCAGAGAAATCAGGGAGAGAAGTAAGAAGCTGATACTGCTGATGAAATTATGAATCAGATGGTGGATTTTCTACACATACAAGTATGGGTTTGTTTTCTGTGGATGATGGTAATTGGGTCCTGTGTGCCTTGTGTTGATGAATTGAAGGTTCAGCTGGTGAAATTGATGCACTGCTGGTAGTTGCAGCTGTAGTAGGTGGTGAAAATCAGTTGAGCAGGTGAGATGGAGTTGAGGCTGTCAATGGATGATTCTCAGTGGTGCTGTTGAACTTGAACACAGAGTCACGGATGAAACGATAGAGCTGGGAGCAGTGATGGTGTCGGAGGTGGAGTTTCAAGACTACTCGAACAAGGGAGAAGATAATGGTATTGCAGTGGTGATGAGAATGGTAATGGAGTTATATGGGAGTTTTGCCAGTGAACTGAAATGGGTTTTGTGGTATTGGTTTATGGTGTTGGAGGAGGAAGAGCTTAACTACCATGGGAGTGGTGAATTTGTGATGCTGCCAAGGGTTGAATGCTTAGTAAGTTAATGCAGTCTTGCAAGGCTTTAGGGTCAGAAATAATTGATTGGCACTGGTACTGGTGGTTGTGTTAGGGTTGAAGCTGTGGTTGGGAATGAATCTGGTAAAGGTGTAACTGCCAATTAAAGCTACAGTTTGTGATGAAATTGTAGGTGGAGTTATAAGCAAAGAAGTTAGCTGGTGGATTAAGGAATCTGTGGAGGAGAACTTGGTGTTAGCTTTGGTGCAGGTTGCATTGAACTGTTGCCACAGAAAGTTGTTGTGCACCTGCAACGAAGGAGCTACTGCTGTAGATTCGGCAATGATTTGCAGTGGTGATTGTATCTGTTGCTTGGTATTGTGAAGTAAGAATTGAGACAAGAAGGCTTGGTACAGATTCCATGATGGGAAACTGAGTTTTGCAGCTGAAATGGCTTAGGTGAGCTGCAGAATTAAAGTTACATCCAATGGAGAATGAAGTGAACTGTGGTGCAGTGAAACCATGGGCCATAATGGCTGAATCACCATGATTGTGCAATAGAATGGCCTTGGTATTGGCCGGACCAACTCAGACCAGTCAGCTGAGTTGACCCAGCAGACTCCTTCCATTGACCCGGGTTGACTAACGATGACCGTTAGGTCAACGGTTTACTTTAACGGCGCCGTAACGGAATATCCCGTCAACGGAGAAGAAGATTTCGGTAACCGGTGGTGACTATTCTTGCCGAATTCCGGCCAAAAACCCAGTTTTCCTGCGAGTGTTTTTGGGACATATTTTCTACACGGGTTTCTCTCTCTTGTGGGCTTGGTGGACTTCTAAATATTGGACCTTTGAAGACTAGACCTAATTTTGGAACAAGGAGAGCTATAAAAGGAAAACTTCTACAACTTTTGGGATATTATTATCTATCTTCTACTTTTGTTCTAGGGTTTGTGAACATGATAGAGTCTCTCTTTCTTCTTGTTATGAACTCCATTAACATGAGTACTTAAGTTTATTATTGGTTATGGAATAATTGGATTTCACATAATATGGGTTTTGATATGATAAATTAGTTTTGTCTCCATATTTTATCGTTTATGATTCACTGTTTAAATTGTTACATGAATTGAATGCTTGTTTGATCGAGTCGGGAATCGGTTGAGTTTGTTTTCATCTCTATTGCTAGATTAGGGTTTGTTATACGTAAAAGTGATAGATTCCTGATTGCAAGTAGCATGAATATGTTTATAGATTGTAGTGATGCATCCTTATAATCATATGTGAACCATAACCTTTGTTAAATTGAATTAGTGCGTTTCCACGTTCGTTTGTTTTGATTGGAATGATTTCATAGAACTTAATGCATCTAGGGAAGTAAACTTGATTAGTGTTTTTACACGTTAGGTTGTTCTTTTAGATAGAACTCATACTCGCATCTTTTAATGTGTTTGTTGATGACAAAAGGAGATTAGCGGGATATTCTTGCGATCAAGGTATTCTAGGGCTTTTGATAAAAGTTGAGATTAAATATCAATTCTACTTATTGTGAAGAAAACATATTTGTGAATGAAGATGAATCCTTAACCAATATCTTTTCTATTTGATTTGTTTGCTTATTTCTTTCTTTGCTTATATTTTACTTTTACTTTACAAAAATCAGAAAAATACCTGGTGTTTTATATAAGGAACCGAAAATATATTGACAACCTAGACCTCTCTGTGGGATCGATCCTTTCTTGCCCTTGCTATATTTATATTTTGAGTAGTAAGAAAGTGTAAATTATTTTTGACGCATATGACAACGATCATTAGTATGGTAGGCACGGTGGAATGGCTGGCATATTTTGTGCATGCCAGCAGCACGATGGTGCAAGTGGCGCCTGTCGTAGCCGTGGCCACTAGACTTAGGTGGATGGTCGCCTAAAAGTTTCCACAAGTCTGTCAGTTCGGTGGAGAACTTGGATGGATGAGATTGCATCTCATGAGGAAGGGTATCCGTTGATTATGACTACCTTCTGTTTGTGTTAACTCATGAAATTTCGTAATCAGGAAATTCAAATATGGGACCTTCACTAAAATCGTTGTAGAATTCTCATACAAACTCGGATTTTGACGGTCCGCCCCTCCATTCTGATAAGAAAAGATTTTCCTATCTTCCCACGCGTGAATATCTAGGTTTGGAGCTCGTTCAGGAGGTCAAAAAATCCCGACAATAAAACTCATGAAGAATTCAGGAGGAATTCTATCAGTTTTCAGCCATGACCTAGCTCGCCTTTTATGATGTATCTTTTATCTCGTTAATCCGATTGATTTGAATTTTAGTATGTTATGCTAGACATCCATACAAAATGTTTTGCATGTAGCTCATACTAAAAATGTTTATCAAACGTTCCCAGTTTTTTGTACAATCTTTGGGAAGCCGATTTGGCATGGTAATTGACGTTTTCGCGCAACTTTAGGAAAGCCAATTTGGTATTGGCGTGACTTGGCTTTTTTTTTTAATACTTTGGAAAATATGGCCGGCAAGTGTGGGCAAAACCACAACTCATTGGGAGTGTGGCAGGTTTAATGCGACCTGATTGGTCGGCAAAGGAATAGGGGACGGTTGGGTAGCATGGGGCGTGGCCAAGTGTCTCCGGATAGCCTATGGCATGTCCACGCTTCCATCATTGTTGCTCTTACTCCGTGGCTCTGTTTATTTTTTGCTTTCCGACTGATTATTTTGTGCAAGGGCCTTAACCACTGGTACTTGGAGGTCCGTGCTACTTTGCTGCGAGTGAACACAAATATTTCATGCCATACCAATATTAAGGGTTCTGCCGGGAAACATAAGCACTGGTACTTGGAGGTCCGTGCTACTCTGCTGCGAGTGAACACAAATCCGTCATGCCATACCAATATTAAGGGTTCTGCCGGGGAACATAAGCACTGGTACTTGGAGGTCTATGCTACTCTGGTGCGAGTGAACACAAATCCGTCATGCCATACCAATATTAAGGGTTCTGCCGGGGAACATAAGAACAAAAAAAGTACTCATCAGGCTCCGGCATTTGTGAGTAATGCATCTATGAGCTTATACACTCATTAGGCTATATAATAGTGAACAATTCATCTAGGAGCTTGAATTTCAATAATATGAAGAGAGACATAGGAACTTATCAGATTTTTGATATATTCTCCAAATTCCTTGCGGAATATAGGCATATTAATGTCTACTACATCTGATACCGGGTCAGGTAGATAGACTTTTACAAATTTAGCCCTAAACTAAAAACCACCATCAACAACAACAAACAATGATAAGCCACGAAAAAATAAAAGGTGTGAGCATATATCTCACTCAGTCACCAACTAATGCTGGTGACGTCCGCATCCTCATTTTTAGCTTGGGAAAAATGAGGTTTGCACTAAAAATGGCTCAAGTCCTTATTTTTGTAAATCTTTTTCTTATATTTGTTAAGAAAATATTCTCCTAAGAAGATGGAAGGCGGATAAAAAATCATGTAAGACTCATTCTATGTCTTCTAGGGTTTTGTGTTCATAAATCCGTTTATATTTTTCCTCCCTTTCTCACTTCTCTTCAAAAGATACAATCTTATGGCTCATGTGACTAGAGGGATCACAAAAAGAGATGAAGTTGAATCAGTTAATGTGTATCTTTGTGAAGGAATCTCTTCCTCAAGAGTAAAGAAGGTGAAGTCGACAATCAATGGAAAAGGTTCTTCCTCTAACTGTCTCTTATCTGTTTGTCATTTTGATAATGATTTTAGAGGCATGGTGAAAGATTTCATCAACAAGAGAAATAATTTAAAATCTCAAATCATTTCCTCTTTGGAAAAGATAACTAACTACGAAAAAATATTGTCTCTAACCAAGAACACCTTGTGTGGACTAAAAAGAGAACTTAGTGAGTTAACTGACATTTCTGAAGATCTAGAGGAATTGAATGATCTCATAATCAATAGCTTCTTTAATAATGAGAAGGAATTCTCAGTAGATGCCTTGAGAAAGCTCTATAATGTCTAGTAAATCTCCGGATAAGAATTTTATTTTCTTGTTTGTTTAGAAGAATACCTAGAGTTTGGAATAACCATTATTGTGAGTACACATAGCTATGTCCAACGTTTTCATCTTGCAATGCTTTTAGATTTATTTATTTAAATTCTAAAGTTGATTTGGAAGATGATGATTGCAGTATTAATCTTTATGGTTTCATATATTGCAATTTGTTATGGGATATGTTTGTTTGCGTCCGTGAACTATTATTGTCCCATACTATGTCAAAAGTTATCTCTTTTATATGTCGATATGCAAGTATTGATACAAGATCGATGAAATTTTGACAAACAAAAGTTAAGCCTATTATGTTAATTCATTGATGGAAGATATGTTAAAATATTTTGTTTGCAAGGATTATGTCTATTATATGTCATTGTGCAAATAGTGATGGAAAATAGAATGGATCCTTGTATATTCCGCAGTATTGATCTTCCCTGATCCATATTTTATGTATATACTGCGCGGCTCCATAAGTATTCTTGTGTGAGCATTACCAACAAGATTAATCATAGATTCGTTTGTGGTTATTTTGGTTGTGTATTCCGATTAAATTAATCATGGGTTCTCTTGTGGTTAGTTTAATTGAGAATTTTGGATACAGAATCATTTTGTGGTTTTTATTGTCCAAAGAAATCCTTTTTTTTCTCGTAAAAGTAAGGTTGCTCTTGTTGTTATTTCGGGAATGACATCAAATGGGGGAGAGTTCTTTTGAAATTGCACTTAATTTCCATATCTTTGTGGGGAGTACGACTGTGGAATTTTTTAGGGGTTATCTTGTATCTTTATAAACTCTTTGATGAATGCATTTAGCTTCAGTTTTATGATTGCATCTAAACAAAGTTGATATGTACTTTTCTTTGGTCTTGAAGTGACTCCATGAAAATTTCATTAGGATCCCGTTTTCGTACCTTTACCAATTTTATTGACAAAAAGGGGGAGAATTAATATGTAGTTCACACTACAAATACATATGGTTTTCGGATCATTATGTAAGGGGGAGTGGTTTTCGTGTTGAGATGAAGTATTGACTAAGGGGGAGTGATACATATCACCATAGTATTGTTGTCGAAGTTGTGATATAAGAACTTTGATGTTGTGTAATAATACTATGACACTGTATAACAATGATCAAGAGCCTTTGTTTTCTCATTGTTATGGCTACGGAACTTCAATAACTATGATGTTGAACTGAACATCTATTAAATCATGGGAGTACTTGGAAAAAACGAAGTTTTAGAGTAATGTTGAAGCACCAAGGAGATCAAGCATGTGGACGAGAAGCTACAAAGTTTTAGCTATTTTGTAATCCATATATATTGATAGTTTTGTCACTAAAATTTACAAAGGGGGAGATTGTTAGAGCATTGCTCGGTCGAACTCGCATGCGTTGCTATCTCAAGCATGTTTGTCAATATTAGTGATCAAAACTATATGTCTTGATTTTTAGTTTACTGATGACTAAGTCTCGGTCTAGGATAGTCAAGTGTAGTTAAGCTCCAAACTCCATGGCGATCATCTTACAAAGACGAAGAACTACTCAAGGAACCAGTGGAACTTCATTCGACCAAAAGGTATGTGGATACTTGAACTCATCTGTCGCTCAAAAGTCTATCTACTCTATCTCCTACTCTTGAGAAAAAATTCGTATAAGTATGATAGTTTTCATACATACACATTTCCTATTTCGAGCCGAGTTTACTCGCTTATCGTTTTCTCGAAATATGTGTTGGTAAGCTTTCGATTTAACCAATTTCATATTTACCCGTGACGAAAGTCATGATGACATTTCAATATTAAAAATAGCTTTGATGACGATAGTCGTGAATAACGATTGTTATAATATCATAGAAGAATGTATCAATGATTGAAATGTAGAGTTGAGATTACCACCTATGGATATAAGCATATATAGTGTGTTCGGACATTAGTGTATAAATCCATGTGTCGGAAACCAAGTGCATGCATATGTGTGCATGCGGTATTTTTGAAGGAGACAGGGGTTCGAAAACTATTAAACAAGTCACCTTAGGTATGCATACTCGTACGTGTACCCACGGAAGTTTTCGAACCGAAAATTTCTGCTGAGTTTGTAAACTCAAATCCGGTAGCTAAGGTACGCATACCCGTACAGTACCCAAGCTGGTTATTTCTCAAATTGGTAGTTCATGAACTTAAAAAAATAAATTTTAAGGAATACAATCTTTGAAAACCGTGGCTATATTGTTCATGAATTGATTCAAATGAATCAAACCGATTTTGTTTCAATTGTGTCTATGCATAAATACCTAAGCAATTGAACAACTCTTCAACTAGTTCTTATGAGTCATTTGAACTAGTTATAATAAAAATGAATATGGTTAATATGGAAGTGCTCATATGGCTAACCATTGGTTAACTATTTGTGAGCCAACTAAGTATACAAATTTAGGTACGGTTACTCAAACCTAAACGAATACATTTCATTTTTGTGTGACAATCTAAGTTTCAATCTAACAGTTGAAAGATATTAACTTGAATGAATCAGGTTTTTCATCTAAAGGTGAATATTGAATGCTTTGTTACCATGGTAACTTAGATTGCAAACCCTGATTTGAAAACTATATAAGGGGAACTCTAGCAACTGTAAAAACTAATCCCCATACCTCCTATGTGATACTAGTTGGTTTAGCTAGAGTCGATTCTCCTTTAACCGTAGGTTTCTTCTCGAGACCCTGTCAGTTAACGACTTAAAGACTTCATTGGTATTGTGAAGCCAAACGAAACTACTTCTCTTGTAGTTGAGCAATTTGATCTTGCCATTTTCTATCGTACGATTTTAATTGAATAATTGTCTTGATATTATATCTCCGATAGGGAAAGATAAAAATAAATCACAAACAACTTCGTCTCATCGTTTGTGATTCCACAATATCTAGTTTCGCTACCATACGATTTAGATTATTGTGAGGTGATTGATAATTCTAAACTATTCTTCGAGAATATAAGTCTGGGTTATCAATTAGTTCCTGTTCACCTTAATCTTTATCAAAAGACGGAACAAAAACTCTTGGGTATTTCTGTGGGAGACAGATTTATTCAATCCTATAGACTTTACTGTGTGATACATATTTGTTTCTTAAAGTCTTCGACTTTGGATCGTAGCAACTCATGGTTGTGGGTGAGATCAGTTAAGGGAATCAAGTGTGTAATATCCAGCTGGGATTAGAGAAGTAAGGAGCAAAAATGTACCTTGAGTCAGTGTGATATTGATTAGGGTTCAACTACAGTCCAGACCGAAGTTAGTTTGTTGTAGGCTAGTGTCTGTAACGGCTTAATACAGTGTGGTGTTCAATTTGGACTATGTCCTAAGGTTTTTCCTTCATTTGCAGTTTCCTCGTTAACAAAATTTCTGGTATCTGTGTTCTTTCTATTTCGCATTATATTTTGTTATATAATTGAAATATCACATGTTGTGCGTTGTATCGATCAATTGTGAAATCCAACCATTGGTTGCTGATTGTAAATTGAATGATCCTTGGATATTAGTCTTTGGTACCATCCAAGTTTATATCTCTTGTATTTGATAAAGACTCACAGATTGCTATTTGTTTGAGTATATATCAAATTGAGAGATAGAGATATTAACTCCTTGATATACTTTTTATTAAGATTGAGTCTGACTATCTAGTTGATTCTCTTAAAAGTATATTAGAGTTTGTCCATACAGATTGCTAATCGAAACTCATTTAAAGAGTCGCTTGATTATATACTAGAGTCAACTTCGTATGGGTTAGCTTGAAAGTGTTAGGATATGAGACTTACAAGTATTACATGAGGACTTGAAGAATGTGAAGAAGTATGGAGCTACAATGACAACATCATCCTTCCTCTTGAGGTTAGTAATACTTGAACTGTTTTATTCCCTAACATATCTTTCAAGTCGTGCATATTGAAAACATAACTGCGAAGCTGTGTATGATACTCTAGTTAGACATAGTATTAAGGAATACAATACGAGGTTTATTGCTTAACTATTAAACTTTGTACATGATCATATGAATGCTATTGTGATTATGTATGGGTATGAGTGAAGATTTCATCCTAAGAAATAATGTTTTACATTCTTTTAAAGGAGTAAGTTCATAAACTTGTTTTGTGAATCGAAAGGGAAATCGCTAAGCTTATTGGTATTTTTATTCATTGCAAATATATTTTGAATTACTAATATGTGTGTATAGTATAACCGCTCATAAACTTGTTTATGTATCTTGGTGAAACTATTCACAAGGCCTGACTTATGTATTGGTATGACTTTTATTAGTGAAACCGATCTTAAGTAATCACTCAAGATAGTATGATCGATGCCTTGTAAATAACAACTTTTATCTATTCATTGGGGAACTGATCTTAGTAAGAGGTGCAACAAATTTACAAGAGGGAATCGATCCTTGTAAGAGGTGCCACACGTGTTTAGTAGATGGGGGAACCGATCCTATGAACATATGCAACAAGTTTGTAGTTTTGGGGGAACCGATCCTATGGTCATGTGCAACCGAATACAGGTAGTTACCATAAGTTATGGGGAACCGATCCTAGTACCTAGTCAACCGAATTTTGGTAACTAGTGTGAATATGGATAGTACTCACATGGAGGTAGAACCGAACTTGTTTTGGTAGAACCGTGAAACCCATGATTGGTGATTTGATAGGATAATCAATCACATAGTTCTTGGAATTCAGACGAACCAATTCTAAACTTGTTTGGAAGTGTGGCAAATCGTTTCCAAGGTTGTAAGTATGAAAAAGGACTTGCAAAGTAAAGATTAAAAAAGCGGGGGTCTAACAACCACACCCAATATTTCGATTAGCAATCTGTATGGACAAACTCCGAGTTACTTTACTAGAGAATCAACTAGACAGTCAGACTCAATTTAGATAAAAATATCTCAAGGAGCTGGAGAACCTATCTGTATGGACAAATATCTCAAATATCTCAATCTCTCAATTTGATCTATACTCAAGAAAATAGAATCTGCGAGCTTGGTTGGCTCAATAATAGTTAACAGAAGTTAGCCATATTAACACTTATAACTTATACATATTCATCTAACACTTCTATATCAAATATGATGATTAATCAATCATGATAGATAATCACATGAATCTAAATGTGTTCCAATATAGTTGTTCAAATGTTCATCATCTCATAGAATTATGTATATGAACCAATTCATGAACATAATGCCACGATTTGTAAATCTAATTCACATACCTTAATACATTAAAGTTCCATGGACTTTAGTTCGCAAACGAACCTGAGTTCATGAGTATGAAAATCACATTTTACCGATTTTAGAACTTGACCACCTTGTTCGCACACTGAGTACGCGAACAAGAGTTCCAGACTTTAGGTTCTCCAGCTGTTCGCAAACATGGTACGTGAACACCAGCTTCAGACTTGGCCTTGTCTAGCCCGTTCACAAACAAGGTACGCGAACAACAACTTCAGACCTTTTCAGGTAATCCAGTTCTCAAACAATAGTTATGGACCTGTACTAGACTTACACAGTTAGCATAAAAAGTATACAACATGTATTATATCCCGACATGGTGGTCATTTTAAAATTCTCATTTAATCATCGAAACATCTTTAGAAAACGACAATGGTAATATTACACATACCACTAGCTTCAAGTAATTTTCAAGTGACTAATCGATCAATACTAAACTTCCCAAGTTGACATCAAATGATTGCCTCACACAAATCTACACAGATGTTCAAGGTAATTTCCACATGATCGTATTTGACTTAATATTTAGTTTCCATCAAATAAATTATCTCCAACTAAACTCATCAAGAATACGATGAACTTAACTAAAGCTAAAATCTTCCAACACATATTTCGAGAAATAAATAAGCGAGATAAACTCGGCTCGAAATATCAAATGTGTATAATGTGAAAGTCTATATAGCTATACGACTTAGTCTCATTAGAATATAAAATAAAATATAATTCATATTAATAGATAAGTTTTAGTCTCCACATACCTTTTTTTGTTGAAGTTCCTCCAAGCTCTTTAGTAGATATTCTTCTTCAATTGGTGAACGTCGTGAAGTCTAAAGCTCAACCAAACTTCTATCCTAATCCGAGACATAGCTATAAGTAGACTAGAAATCAAGTATATAGTTTTGATTAACTAAACTTGACAAACAAGCTTGAGATAACAACGCTTGCGAGTTAGACCGAGCAGTGCTCTAACACCCTATAAATAGTGGTGATTGTTTTCTTTGAAATAATCAGAATCGACATCAAAATCTATGATTATTTTCTCTATAAGCATCATCAGAATCTCATACTGTGTTTTCTTGGTTGGGTCAAGGGAGTACAACTCCTGAATCCAACAAGTTGTTAGGGCTTCATTGTATCCTGAAAACAATATTTCATTGACCAATAGTCGCCACTTTCTTGGGAAGGGTCGAAATAATTTCTGAAAAGAATTGCAAGGCCTTGAAGTCACTAATACATCGTTCTTCTTGTTCTCAGATTTTCATCCTGTGGTACCCAATTTCCAACAACTAAGAGGGCTAAATCAGGCAGCATTACAATAGGAAACAAAAACCAATACAAAAAAACATGTGAACTCATCACAAAACCACATTTGGTTTTATTTAAAAATGGATCATAGGCTCCATGCAACCTCCTGTGTGGGAGGGGAAATCCACCAAGACAATGTAGTTAATTTACCTTTAATTGTAATCTAGTTAACTTCTCGTAAAAACAAAAAAAATCATAACCTGTTGTAGGGCCTTTGGCCCATGTGTTCGGCCTATCTATATGTAACCAGGGTTAACACCCTAGCCTATAAATAAGGGTTTATTCCTATGTAAAATTACATTGATATCTAATGAATAAGATCTCTCTTTTTTCTATATTTCTCATTCAACATGTTATCAGCACGACTCTACCACTTTGTGCAATTTTTTTTCTATTAGTTTTTATTGCACGAGATCAATAATGGATCCATTCACGAAGACATTAGTGTGGTTATGATCAAGGTTAATTTTTATTATGGATGTGTTAACAGGTATTCTTGTTCCACAAATGAATCTCGTTTTCATAGTATTTTCTAGGGTTTTACGAATATATGATTGTCAAACATAGAGATTTCACCGTTATATTAGATTTTTATGAAATTTTAATACGTTCAAGCCAATTAGGTATTAACTACTCCTTTAAAATTTCAATCAAATCGGAATATAATGCAATCTCCAAACTGGATTTTAATGAATCTGTGTACGTTCAACAAAACCCTAATTTATAACAGCGTCGAAAAACATAAGTTTTAGGAACCGTTAGATTATTCTGTATTTTTGGTATGTATTACATATTGTTATTTTTGAGCCACTGTAAAAATTTCATAAAGATCCAACCATCGGAAATACTCAAAAGTATGTGATATTTCCAGCTGTGTCTAATAAACGTAATTTGAAATAGTATTATGGCGTCATACATAATGTTTTTTTTCTAACTGTTGGATTATCTTAAAATTTAATATGTTTAAATAACATTAATATGAATCTACTATGAAGTTTCATCACGATCGGACTATGATGCAATAATCTATCGATCAGAACAGTTGAAAGATGAATTTTTCAATTTTTAGGGTTAACAATATGTTTTGGGCTCATATACCAATAATTTCAAGCTTATTATCAATGGGACTGAATTCTTCATATATAATGATACTCGTTAACCATGGCCTTGTCAACCCAATGGACCAGGCCTTGACCGAATTGTTGACCAGACTTTGACCTAACCAATTCAACTCGAATTTGACATTTTGGACTCAGAAGTACTTGAGCACCATTAAAGAGTTTATGATATGGAAGTTTGTGTGCACAAGTACAATACTTTCATCATAAAAAAAATTCAACTTATGAAGATACACCGTTCAAAGAGGAATCCATATCTTCAACATTTCTAGGGCGATATATTGACTTCAGACGATGTAATGCTTTGAAGGAAGTTTGTCGAAACATTCATTTTTCCCCTAAACTTGAATGTTTAGTGGGATGTAATCCAATTGTTAGACTATAATGAGTCAGTAACTTCAAAAATGATATGTTGTAATTAAAAGCACGCCTCAATTTTTGTGGAAAGAAATTCACAAAAATTTCCATGAGTCAGAAAATACTATCCATTTTTATTTTTATTTTTTGTACTTCATTGATGATATTAATGAACCAATATAGTTTGGAGTATGATAAAAAGAGACGAATAATATTTTATAAGCTATTCAACCTAAAGTAATTGGTTGAGGCATAATTTTATTTTCTTAAACAACGTGTCACTTCTGTTGGGATAAAGAAACTTCTAAACATAAGATATTATGACAATGTTAGCAATGGAAGGGACCCCGACGAAAATAGGGTTAGACGTGCTGGATTATACCAACATCAATATGTTGAAACATGTGGAGAAAAAAAACATAAATTATGTTAGAAGATATAAATATTTTCTAGAATAGGTCGGAGATGTAATTCTGGCTCCAGTATTAATGATATAAAGCAAATATATATACCTACAATGGGATAGAGATGTAATTCTGACACATATCAATGAGAGTTGCAAATCTTGGCATAAGCATTTTACTGACAATGGTACAAGCATTGTAATGCAAGTATCATATATTAGTAGTCAACTACAAGAGATATAGGGAGTTTAAAGGAAAACGAACTCAGTATATTCTTGGAGAAGGTCATACCCTAGCTAGATGTACATTAATGGAAACAAGAACTTTGCCAATTTTTCTTATTTTATATATTTATTCAATCGAATTCGTATGGTTAGATTCTATATTTTGCATGATTGATCATAAACTATTGTCTACATGATAGTTTGACCGATATTATATTAGCTAAAATAAAGTTTTTTTTTTTGCGAAGAATAATATCCATTTGATGCTCTTATGGAATGAAAAGCATATCATTTCCATGAGATTGAAATACTCTAAAGCACTTGAGATATGCTAAAAAGTACCTGAGTTACAAGGATTATTCGTACATTATGATGAAAAGTATATCATCTTCATGAACAGTGATGCTCTAAACTAAATGAGATAAATTTTCTTTTGTAACATAATAAAGCGGCACCACTTATTACAAAAAAATCTTAAGGAAATATATTAAAATGAATGTTGAATTGTTTCCTTATATAATACCATGCGATGATTGAATCATTACATGTAATAGTCGAGCGAATAAATGCTTAATCTTTGTTGCCTAACTGGTATAAAAATTAAAAGTTACATGAGCTCTGTAAGAACAAAGAGCTAATCACACTTTGTTAAGTTTCTACGAAGTTTGTGCAAACAGTTATTGAACGAAAATTAACTGTGAGAATGGGAAAGCATCTACAAATTAACTCCAATGAATATGAAAGGAATCACATTTTAGAGAAAATAATGAGCTAATTAGTTTAGTGAACTGTAAATCACTAATACTTGGATAATTGACAATGTAATGTTTGGGAATTGACTCATTCGGGTTTTGACATAACCATAAAGAAACTTAGGTTGTGATAAGATGTTATGTTTTGAAAGAACTCAAATGGACATCCTTTTATATTGAGTGAACAAGAAAATGAAAATTACAAAGATTAAAAGAATGCAAAGTGATGGAATCTCTCACAATCAACTCTTTCTAAAGTACTAGAAACACCACCTCCCCTCCCATTATGCTTTTAAAGTAATAAAGCATGTAACTCATTTTAGTAAAAAGGATTGAAACCATCCTAAGATGCAAATGGTAAACAACATATTTTTTCCCAAAAGAAACAAGGTGATATTTGAGAACATATCCATGCAGAACGCGGACCATTCAAGTGATTTATGGCTATGATGGATGATTAGAAGTGTTGAATTAGTTATTGATCACAAGAAATAATGCGTTTTTGAAATAATCCTAACACATATTTTACAATTTAAGGAATCACCAACCTTGTCAATGCTAGCTATTTACATCAAAAGGACTTGATGAATGTTGCATTTTTAATAGGATCAGTGTATAACATCCTCACCTCATGGTCTCGCAGAGGATACCATCAAAGGTTACAAATGGTGTTTAAGGATAGGTTATGCGTAACAACCTTCCTACAAATGCTTGCAGGATATGCAATATTGCATACATATTCACTTATTCGTTTTAGAACCCATTGTTAGTCAACCATTTTTATATATCAGTTGGTAACTGGATATAAGCCTGACATTTGTATTCTTACGCATTTTTGGTTATGCTATATATATATGTGCCACTACGACTCCACATCGTACTATAATTGGTCATCAAAACGATTAAGTAATTATGTTGGATATGATTTCCCAATAATTATCCGTATTTTGAAACCTTAATTTGGCAGGCGATCTCTTAACCGCTATATTTTCGGATCGTCACTTTGATGAGACAATCTTCCCATTGCTAGGGGGGATACAAAAATGATTTCTAAGGGAACGATAGGAATTGTAGTGGTGTGTTCACACTCTGTCTCATATTTTCTTGTACTCCACAAATGTAAATGTAAAGTGAAAAGAATAATAAATTTTCAGAAAGTGCACTGATATCGATAACGTGACAAAATCATACATATCGGGTGTAAATGTGCCTGCAAGGTTAGAAATCCTCAGTATGGGGTACACCATAGACTAAGGTATTGTAACTACACTTGGTGGAAATGTAGTTAAGGTCGTGGCTCCATAAAGGAAGATGGAGAGACCACCAGGTTCGATCAATGCTTACCTAGAAAGGTAGTAAGTGAACAAAGCACAACCTAATATATCATTAATTAAATTATCTCATTATATTGTCTCTGATTATGTCCATGAATCAAACTGGAGGACTCCAAAGTTTAATGATCCCAGAGAACAATGAAATCCTAAAGGATTATGAGACATACGAGTCAATGGAAAGATCGTGTGAGCATATTAATGATTATTATTTTCATATATAGTTGCTCAAGGAAATTGATCACGGTGAGATTGAACCATGCTTCTTATTGTGTAAATATCAACTAAGAGCATATTTGGCCTACACAATCCAGGTAGAATTTGATTCTTTGACAAATATATAGGTATTTGGTGTAGTAGTGCTAACCAACCAAGTGTAAAGCCTGTGGACATACATGATTATTTGTCACAAAGTGCAGTGAGAATAATGAAGTCGTAAAGTATAAATATTTGCCTTGTGGCGCGAGGTTTCTCACAATGCCCTGAAATTGTTTACTCTCTTGTAACGAACGTTATAGCGTTTGCTACTTAGTTAGCTTGGTAGTTTCAAAAGGACTTGAAATGCAACATTTTTATGTGGTTATTACTTATCTCTGTAGCGATTAAGAGATAAACATACTTACAAAAGTGTTTAATAGCATTTTGTCGCCCATATCAAATGACACTAGACTACGGAGTACGATTTAAATTAGATTGGAACATTCACTTAAAGATTGAAACAATCAATAGGATTTGGTATACTTGTCTAAGTGACTATTTGATTGGGAAAGGATACACAAGTATGGTATTATTCCTTTCTAATCACAATGAAAGTTCCTGAATTGGAATTGTAACTATCTATGTCGATGATATGGACATGGTATGTACTCTTAATGAAATAAGAGATTTTACAAGCTGCTTGAAATTCGAATTTGAGATGAAAATCTGGGAAAAGCTCGATCAAACACCGATCTTGTAATATATTATTCCACTAGTTTGCATATGTCTAAAGTTGTCAGGCAATTTAAAAAGGACATGCATCCTGCTAGCACTCCCATGATTAGTTGAAGTACAAATATTAGTAAATCATCATTTCGTCTAAAGGAAGATGACGAAGATATGTGGGGAGATGAAATTCTACTATCTAAGTGAAATAAACGCATTGTTGTACTTAGCATAATGTATTCGACCAAATATTTCATGCTCAGTGAACTTGTTAGCTAGATATAGCTTAACGCCGACTGGTATAATGAATGTAACCATATACTTAAAAGTAACTATTAACATGAGTTTGTTTTATCCATACAGAGACATAGAGGACTGCTAATGGAAATGCAATCCAAAATTCGTTGATTATAAAGGAATAATAATCTCCTCTCCCATGAAAGTAATCAGGGGGAGACATGACTGACTTATTTACGAAGTTATTTCCTATATTCACATTTGGAAAGTATATGACTGAAGGAACTGTTTGGAAACTCCTCTGAATGGAATCGGGGGGAGATTCCGACATCAGGGGGAGGATCCAGGGATATGATATCGACATATTTGACTCTGAAATGCGAAGATGTGTTGTACTCTTTTTCCCTTCGATTGAGATTAGTTTTTCCCACCGGATTTTTGTTACTCGGCAAGGTTTTTAGTGAGGCAACCTTAACTACACCAACTACATGATAAATGATGAATACCTGAAGATCGCATTGATATAATTGTTGAATAATATCAGAACCAAAGATATGAAACTCGATAGTTTGTCAAGTGAAACCACTTCCAGAATCTGCACAACAAAGCAAGGATTGTGTCGCAACAGTTTTCGGCACAAGTCAACTAGTAGTATTGATACCACTATTGCTATCGATACTAGGTTTTCATGAATCACCTATAAAACATATAAAACATGTTATGTATGGGTATCCGACAAAGACATACTTCTGGACTTGTCATGTTGTACTCTTTTCCCTTCGCCAAGGTTTTAACCCCTTGGTTTTTTCCCTTGTCAAGGTTTTAATGAGGAAACATATGTGATTCCAATACTGTTCAAAGTTTTCTTAATGTTGTACTCTTTTCCCTTAGTTTAGGTTTTGTCCCTCTCCTAGCGAGGTTTTAATGAGGCAATTGACTTAGATACAGTGGTCATCGAGGAGAGAAACTAGAGCTAAAGAACTATATGTAAAGCGCTACATCGGAAGCATTATATGTGAAGCACTACGTATGAAGCACTACTATTGGACATCACGAAAGGCCCATGTATGCGGCCCATCTGTATGTAACCAAGGTTAATACCCTAACCTATAAATAGAGGTTTGATAGGTGTCCAAAACACCTTATTATTTATCTATTGTTTATGCTTTCTCTGCTAGTTTTCTTGTAAATTATGTATCTTATGTTTTGTTTTTGAGTATTTAGGTACTTTGGAGTCATTTGGAACAAAAGAGGAAGAAACAGCATAAAAGTGTCATCTCAAGTGCAACTGCGGTTGGAGGCGGATTATTTCTCATTATTTGCTTTTATTTCTTCATATCTGGCTGAAAAGCATGTCGGCTTTAGTGAAGCAAACTTTGTCTGAAAAGCATGACAACTTTAGTGATGTATATAATTGAAGTAAAGAGGTGGATATGAGAAGTAAAGGACGGCTGCTGTTGGTGGAAAAATTCAAGAGAAGAAATGAGCGTCCATGTGGAGCGAAAAGGAGCACAAATAACCAATTCATAGGCAAGTGAATCTAGCTATGGTTGAGCAAGAAAGAGGATGGGCGTGTCAGTTCTCTGGAACCGACAGAAAATCTCTCATTTGGTTACCCCTTATCTACCCTCATTGGGTGGCCATATCCAAACCCATTCCTACACAAGACCTAAATTTCAGAGAAGGGATAATTCTTCTCATCATTATCTTCCCCTATCTGAAACCGGGAGAAAATAAGCAATAGCGGCTGTTGTAATTTCAGTGAAGTGAAATTGATGAATTCAGGGAAATGGAAGAAGGAGATGAGAAGATTGATTACCTAGGATGAATCTGAGAAGATGGGTGGTATCTGATAATGAATTGGTACAGAGAAGAAATCAGTTGATTTGAAATTGAAAGAGGATGTGATTCTTCCGGTGTGTAGATTCGTAGTCGATTTGGTTAGGGGTTATGTGATGAATTAAGAACATGAATTAGGGTTTCTGTGTTGTTTGTGATCGATTTTTTATCAAGTGTTTCTGCTACAGATCCAAAGGAAAATTGAGGATTATGAAAAATGATGATGGAGATGTACAAGGGATGTTCTGGTGGTTACCTGCAAGTGAGAAGAGTAATAAAGAAACTAGGGATTAGAAAGGGGATCTGGTGAAAATTATTTGAGGGGTTTTCCTCAGATTCATGTTCTGATGCCAAAGAGTTAAGGAGTTGGTGTTCTTGAGATTCAGATGAAGATGGTAATTGTGGCATTAATATGTGTTGAAGCTGTTGCAGAAATTACAATGGATATGTTGTTGATTAATTGCAGGTAATTGGAGTTAAGAAGAGATTGCTCAAGTACTGAGCAGTTAATGATATGGTGGTGATTTGCTGCTGGTGGGAGATGGTTATGTCTAAACTGGAGCTAGGGTTCTGAGAGAGAAGAAATGAGTTGCTGAGAGCTAATGGTTCAATTGCAGAATGGAGGTTTGATGGAACTGGTTCAATGAGGTGCCTGCAGGATGGTTAGATGTATGTTTAGGTGCAGGTATTGGTGCTCTGTGTGGTGGCTTGCAAGAGAAGAACAGATGAACTGAAATGGAGAAGATTGTGGTGGAATTATGGGTTGAACTTGATTTGTGTTTGGCTCTTGAATTACATGTGATTGCAAAGAGATGGATCTCGTGTAGTTTGAGATAATGGGTACTGGTGCGAGTTAGTGGATGTCTGCTGTTATGAAGAATCGATGAGAACTGGTGTTGCTGCTCGAGTATGAAGAAGGCAGTGAGAATGGTGTTGGTGGATGGAGGATTGAGAAGAATTATTGAAGTTATAGCTGCAAAGTTAGAATGAATGGAATTGCGGTGAATCGGAAGTGGCTTAAGGCGGTTGTATTGCAGCCGAGTTTGCTAGAATTAATCGCAATACTGTGTTATGGTGTAAAGGAGTAAAGAGAGTAGTTGTATCCACAGTTTTTGGTGGCAGCTGGTGTGTTGCAGCTGCAGGTGGAATGGAGAATAAAGAAGCTGAAGCTGCGATGACTTGGGTGAATTTGTGCCGCAAAATCAAACTAAGTGAGCTGCTGTTGCTATTGGTAGTTGGAAGAAGTAGCTGGGAAGTTTTGTAAATAGAATGGAGAAGCTACAGCTGCAGGAACTTGAACTGCAGATGGTGTTGGTTATACTGAGATGGTGGATCGAGTGTTGTTTCCATGGGATTAATGTGTAGCCGAGAAAGGACTAGGTGAATTGAGGCAATGATGCTTAAGAAGATGGAGGTGGTGAGACTAATCTGGGATCGAGTGCTAGTGTTATTGAGCCTGTGGAGTTATGGGATGAGTCGAGAAGACTGCATTACAAGAAAAAAGCGGAGAAGTTGCAGTACTGGTAGTTTTGAACCTACAACATCTAAGTAAATATAGATGTATGCTTAGGTGATTTGAGAAATGAAAGTTGGAGCTGTGTTGCATTGAGTAGGTGGAATGTAAGCTTGAATGGCCATCATGGCTGGGAATGAAATGCAGGGAAGGCACATCCATCATGGCTGAAGCGCAATCATTGTGCTTGAGTGAAATAAGGCATACGCAAGACTGCAAATGGCCTGGACCGAGATGGATCACTGAATCGGTATTGACTCGCAGTGACTCAGTGATCTTGACCGAGTTGGACTTTTCCGGTCACCTGAGCCACTTTCCGGTCGATTCCTCGCCAACTTCCGGCGAAAACCCCAGTTTTCTGACGACAGTTTTTGGGACATATTTTCTACATGGTTTTCTCTCATATATGGTCTTGGTGGATTTCTATCTATTGGACTTTGAAGACTTGGACCTAATTTTGGAGAAAAGCTACAAAAGAAAAAGTTTTCTACAACTTTAATATCACGTATTCTACTTGGAGCTCTGGAGGATAGTAGCAACTAGGGTTTGCTTTCGTATTTAATTTTTAATCTTCTTTATTTGATTATTGATGATGATGAACTCCATTAATATGTGTAGCTAAATCTTATATTATTGGTTAAGGATGTAGTCCTATTTCTAAAACTTGTGCTTGATTAATGCATTAGTTTTCTCTCTTGATTATCGTTCATATCTATACTATTTAATAATCACATGATTGATGTATTGTGATAGGATTTAGATGTTTGGTTAGTTAAGTGGCCAATTAATTGAACTTGCATCTTGTCCATAGCTATTTTAGGGTTCTCATCGAGCGATAACCCAAATACAAGTAGCATGATATGATTATAGTTTGTAGTGATACACTCTTACAATCATATGTAGAGTTTGACCATTGTCTGAATTGTCATGCGCAATGTATGACAATTGCATTGATTAGCCTATTTCCCAACTTAATGCTCCTAGGAATTAAACTTAATTAGTGCAAGGAGTTAGGTTATTCTTTAGGTAGAATTCACATACGCAGCTCTAATGTGTGTGTTGATGAACTTAGGAAATTATTGGATTATCTTGCTCTCTCGATATTCTAGGCTTTTGATAATAAAAGGGATTAAATTGTAATTCTAATCACATATGCAAGCACATGTTTAAGATTGAAGATGAATTCCTTGACCAATATATTTCTCTCATTGATTACTTCCAACTATTTACTTTGCTTTTCTTTTCTTTTACTTTTACTTTACAAAATTAGAAATCCCCTTTTTTGGTTACTAAGAAACTAGAATTTGATAACAACAATCGCCTCTCTGTGGATAAGAACTCTTCCTTACTTTATACTTCATTTATATTTTGTTGAGTAAGAAAGTGAATTGTTTTTGACGCTTACGACAGCAATCAAGGTTTATTCCTAATTTCATATGTAATACTACATTGATATCTAATGAATAAGATCTCTTTTCTCTATATTTCTCATTCAACCCAACAGTGTTTTCATCATCATATATGAATGTTTTTTTTATAAGCAAAGGCTCTCAAAAGAGCTAATGGTCCTCCACAACTGTTGGAAGGATCCAAACAGGGGGTGTAGACCAGTACATGGAGGAGTTGTTTTGCTTAGCCCAGCTAGCAAAACAACAGAATTACAAGTCCTAGGTTGGAAAATGAAATTACAAGAAATAAGTTTAGAAGAAAATAAGAAAATGCCTTTAAAGATAGCATCCGTCCTAGTATCTTCCTCAAAATTTCCTGCTGAAAACTTGTCAATGAGAGATTTAGCATCACTTTCAATAATGATGTGGGTTAGCTTTTGTTCCACAGCTTTCTTTAGAACTTCCCAAATGGCTATAGCTTCAGCTTCTTCAGAAGAGGCAACATCAAACACCAGGGAGCTAGGAACAAAAAATAGCTTTCTTAGAGAAGTCCTGCATCACATATCCTGCACCATTAGCTCCAGTTAAGATATCAAAAGCACCATCAGTGTTACATTTAATCCAGCCAAAGGGAGGGGGCATACAGTGGTCACACAAACTGACAGAAGGACTAGAAACTACAAGCACACTAGAGAAAATAGACTTCCTAGTAAGAAGCATGGCTTTAGCTCTAGAAATAACAGTAGAAAAAAATTCGTTAGTATTCTGGAAAACAAGGTTATTTCTACTTGTCCATAAGGACCAAAGGATAGCCACAAAGAGACATTGGTTTTCATCAGAGAGCTTGGAAACTGGATCAACAAGCCAGAAGATCAACCAGTCTGTGAAAGATTTGTTCTGAAAAAACTAGGTATTAATATTGAAATCATATAAAAACCAAACCCTGCTAGCAAAAGATCAATTAACTAGAGCATGCATAATAGTTTCAAGAGGGTGAGAGCATCTAATGCAGTCAACATAGTTCATTGGCATTCTAGTTTGGAGGAAAACCCTACTAGGTAAAGCATTTCTAGCAGCTCTCCAGAGAAAGACTTGTATTTTGTAAGGTACTTTCACTTTCCAAATACACTTCCATAGTATTTTACAAGGGGAGGGCCTCAGGCCTCTAAGCCCCAAGTAGGAAGACTTTGAAGAAAATTTGCCAGTCTTAGAAAGTTCCCAAGCCATCATATCAGGAGTGCAAAGCTGGCTTAAGGTAATGGTGATGATCTTCTGGACAGAAGCATAATCAAAATGGGTAGTAAGTCTAGGGACATCCCAAGACATAGAAATGGGGTCAATAAAGTAAGCAACCTTGATACTTGGATCAAGAGGGACAAGAGGGTTGGGTGTGGCAGATCCCATGATGGGAATCCACTTGTCACACCATGGGTCAATAAATTGACCATCCCCAACAATCCAAGAAATAAAGGGTTTTACAAGTTCCTTAATGGCATGGAGGAATTTCCAGGTCCAAGAGGAATTAGCAGAACATTTGGCATTAAGAAAATCAGTGTTGGGAAAATATTTAGCTTTCAAAACAGTAGCCAAGAGACAATTAGGTTTTCCAGAATTCTCCAAGCATTCCTAGCTAGCATAGCAAGATTGTTCAACTCTGTTTTCTTAAACCCCAGACCACCTTCACTTTTAGGGGAACATAAGATATTGTTGATGGTGGATTTCTATTTAAAGTCTAAAATTGTAAAAAACCAATTTTTGTAAGATGACGCCCTGCAAAGGATAAAGCCTTCAGGTGATGAATATTTCTCGCCATGATAATTCATTGGAGCATGTGCAACCATCCCTGAGAATTATAACCTACCCAGAGCGGAGCATGTAGCAACCATCCCGATTTTACGTAGGTTTACAAAAGATTACCGCTTTAATTAAAGCCTTGTGTTCGACATGCAAACACCCGTAGGCTACCCGACGGCGGGTTATATTAAATTGTTGAACGAATGCAAGACTACCCATGTTAGTCTCACTACTGAAAACAAACCCAAAAATAGATCTCATCCGTCCAACTTCGCAGGCATAGATGGAGGGTGTAGATATAGATTCAGGGGTC
>JAJJWX010000708.1:0-30261 GCA_023529315.1 Papaver bracteatum
TATCTCTCTTATTCATCGAAGTTATCGGCATCTCCTTCATTACGACATCAAAGTAGGGCACTTCCAAGGTCTTCATGGGATGGGGGGTAGTGTCATTGATGTTTTAGTTTGAAGGAGATAAGCCACATACCTTTAAGTAATCGTGCAAGGTATGTTGAGAGATGAAGTTAGACTTTGAGACATTTGATTTCAGAAGAATAGTATATTGCAGCTGTCGTGTTTGAATTTGTGATGCTAAGTAGCAGTAATGGATTGTGTCAGTAATTGTATAGATTCCCAGACCACCACAATTAATCGGCAATGTTGCAATGCGTTGTTGCAGAAGACCAAACCCGGCACCATTAGTTGTGATGAGTTAGTTGTCTTAAGTATTGTAGGAGATGAACATCAAAGTGAGTTTTAGCTTGTTGTAGAGCAATCGGATCAGTAATGCGCATTGTAAAGTATAATCTAGATACCCCTATACAGTTACGCAATAGAAGTAGCTCACTTTAAGGATCCTTTAGCTTCCTGATTGCCGTCATCAGGTCGATGGTTTTCTTCACCCTAGACATTACCATGTCATTGCAGAATTTCATGTCCAAGCTTACAGGGTCCCCTAGGAGTTTGACACCAAGTGAAGGTCTACTGATGTTTTTAATTGAACCCTATTATTACTTCCTAAATTGGGGCCTAGCCAACTTAATTGGGGCCTATAACTACATGACAAAATAGGGTCACTAGAAAGTAATTTGTGGGAACCCCTTATCCATTATTTATATTAATGCCTAATATACCCTTATTAAATTAGTGATGATTAATTAAGTTAATGTTTATTAAATTAATAAGTGTTTGAGTAGGATTATAATGTTTAGATTAGAGTATAAGATCATTTTTCTTTTTTAAGGTTGGGAGGGAAAGAAGTAGAGGGAAAAAAGGAAAAACTAGGGTTTGTGATTTTCTTAGCAAAAATGAAACTTTATAGTGATAATGAAGACTCTAATAGTGATGAAGAAGGAGGTGAATCAGATTATAATGATTTCGGTCCTACCGAATTGGAAAATTTGTTGAATGAAGAAGAGAAAGTGAACTAAAAAAATGCTTGAGGATATTATTGAAGCACAAGAACACTTTCGTCGGGAGGAAGAAGGTGATAATGCTTCCAATAAACAGGTATGAGTTGTAATGATTTACAAACATGTATTTCCATGTCCCAATTGCCGAATAAGGAAAAAAAAATCCAAACTTTAAACCAGAATCGGTTTATTCGATAGCATGACATAAACCGATTCTGGGTGAAATCCCCAAATTAGATTCAGGAATCGGTCTTTGTTCATCACCAAATAAACCGATTGTAGTAAATTTTTGGCGCGATGGGTACGTGAAGAGAATCAGTTTTTGTTGGTGTTGTGCATAATCCGATTCCTTGCCTAGAATAATCACGTAGAATACACAAAGTTGACATTTGGCTGATTTTCGTGAATATGTAATCCGATTTTGGAGAAAAAAGATCAATGTGAACAACAATCGGATTATATTACAGGAGACGTGAACCGATTGTATACTATAAAAAAAAATTATTACCAGTATTTATGATTGCACATATAAACCGATTAATTTAATCGGGTTAATTGACTGTAACATATAAACCGATTTTGAATCATCAACTTTTTGGTATTTGTTGTAGATTGTTGTGGAATTTGATGAAGATCAACCCAAAGCCGTATCTCTGTTGGGCCCTGATACCTCTGCCCACTATTTTACCAATTTGGAATGGAAAGACAGAAACGATGCAAAGCAATGGTTTATAGACATGGGAATAGAGATCAAATGTGTGTTAGTTTTAGGCCGTCACTCAAGTCAAGATCGTTTGGAACTTGTTTGTGAGAGAGGTGGAAAGCAAGAAAGTCACTGGGCAAAGGACATACTATACAGGAAGAAGACAAAAAGAGAATACATTACTAAATCAAAGAATGATGGTTGCCCGTTTAAGATTATAGTTAATACACGCAATAAACCAATAGTAAGGTATACAAGCTCTATAAAGTGTTGAATGGTTGTCATAATCATGATGATTCAAAATCTCTTATTGGACACGCGGACATTTGTGGGTTGAAACCACATCAATGGGAAACGGTGAGGTCGATGAAAGCATGTAAACCAAGTGACATCCTTAGGAAGATTAAGGAGGAGGATGATAAGGATAACTTGTCCACTTTGAGGAAAATATACACGGCAAGATCAGCCTTTAAGAGGAGGTCATGGGATGGTAGAGCGGTTATGGAACAATTTCAATGGTTTTCCGATCAACACGGATACACAATGAGGAAGCAAGTATTGGAAGGAAAAGTGACTCGTATTTTCTTGGCGCATCCGGAGATGATCAAGTTGGCACAATGCTTCTATCAAATTTTGTTAATAGATTATACGTATAAGACCAACAAGTACAACATGTCGTTGTTAAACATTGCTTGACATACTTCCGACAAGCAAGCTTTCACGGTAGTATGGGGGTTTATGGATCGGGAGAATGATGTGAGTTTTACTTGGATGCTAGAGACCTTGAAGGAGATATACCGTGGCGATCAAAATCCGAGGATCATAGTAACGGATAAGGACCAATCACTAATGAATGCCATTGGAGTGGTTTTTCCGGATGCTAAGCATTTTCTTTGCACATGGCACATACAATGCAATACTAGCCGCAAACCCCCATATGGTACGGGTCGGAGAACCAACGGTGCTACCGCTGACGGGTAGACCACCTTCCAACATAGATAGGAAGAAAGAAAGGTACGAGTTTAAGGTTGCAATGAGTACCGGAAAACACTCGTTGTTGAGTCATAAAAAAATCATTTGTCAACATGATAAGGAAGACGCTAAATATGAAGATGCTAAGGTTCCAAAGAAAAGGGGTCGACCGAAGAAGGGAGAAAGCGGGGCAAGTAGCACACAAGAAAAGACAAATGTTTCAAACATTCCTTCACAAATTGAGAATGAATAGGCACCAGCTAAGAGGAAAATGGGTCGACCAAAGAAGGGATAAAGCGGGACACGCGCTCCTTCGCAACATGAGGATCCAATCGCTCCTTCGCAAGAGAGTTAAGGTCCAAACAATCTATTCATTCCTTCTCAAGAGAGTCAATCGAGTACAACACGAATATCAAGGTTACGTGCATGGAATGGGGAAGCAAGACAAAATGGTTCTATGGTGACTATAAGGGCTACTCTTGGTGATGGAAGCACGCCTAGGGATGAATGAGGTAGACCCCATCTAACGTGTTATACCATATTCGAGGAGTATTACTCGAAACTTCCTGAAATCATCAAGCCCTGTGTTTATCCACTCCATTTAGCGTTGATGAGGATGGGAATTGTGGTTATTACGTTGCGTCGGAACAAATAGGCCATATAAGTTTGGCGGACGATGAGAACCTAACCCAATGTCAATACTTTAGAAAGATGATGGCCTTGCGCCTACAAGAAGACAAGGAATTTTACATATCGATGATGAAGGAAGGAAAAACAAGACAAGACAAAGAAGTGATTTTTGAAAAAATGGTTGCTAGAGTACAAGGGACAAATGGGAATGAACTAATTACCTGAGACCATTGGATGCAGATGCCTCTATGTGGACATCTGTTTGCGGAAACGTGGAGTTGCGTTGTTCATCTATTTGGTAAGGGATCATGTTATACATACGCACCAAAATACACCATTTGGGATGAATCTCTTAAGGATCGGAGAATTGTTTTAGTCAACCATAGCAACATATATTATATCGGTCTTAGAGTACGTGATGATTGCCCATTACCACCGGTAGATGGGTTTCATGAGGTCACAGAGGAGTGGCTAAAAAAATACGATGCCAACATGATGCGGTGGGAGGAATTGATCATGCCGGATTAATTCGATTGTCTCCATTTGTTGGAATGAGTATTTTCCTTATGTTAAAAACTTGATATATATGATGCTTATATTTTGTCGCTTTCTTATGGAATGAGTATCTTAATGAATGCAAGTGTTTTTTTTTTTTTTTTGGTAACTAGGACTCATGAATTTTGCTTCAGAATCGGACTTAAAATACGTTTATGAAGTCCGATTCTAAAGGTAGTTTGCTACTGCTTTTTCAGAATCGGTTTATATGTACGACAATGTAATCTGATTGTTGATACAGAGATTTTAAATTCCAAAATCGGATTACATATGCTGCAAAATGATCTGAACATGAATCTAGAATCGGTTTATGTGTGTACTAATGTAATCCGATTATAGTTGATGTTCATCAAATCCACCCAGAATCGGGTAATGTAGGTTCACATTAACAACTGATTAAGGCCATAATCGGATTAATATGGTGCACATATAGACCGATTCTGGATGGATTTTCAGAAAACTTGATGAATGGATTTTAAAGATTTTGAGGTAAATCATTGTAGAGTATCCCTTAGAAGGAAAGGTTTAAAGGGATTCAACTCAACACTTGAATTATGTGTTTTTTGTTTTAATTTTGATGAAAAATAAATTGAGTTTTAATTATTGTTTGTGATTGATTAGGATTTAGTTTTAATTTTGATGAAAAATAAATTGAGTTTTGATTAATGATTTTGGTATTTGTCAATTAAGTTTTAATTTTGTATTTGTATTTGTGTTAGAATAATTAAGGTTTCTTTAAGGTTAATTTAGTAATTTTACAATTTTTTGGACACCCCTTATCATTTTCTATTGGGGGATGAAGAAATCTATAGGCCCCAATTTAGGAAGGCTATTATTGGGGCTTAAAGGGGATGAGACTTTGGAGGATTAAATTACTAAGTGGAACCCAAATGTTATAGGGGTAGATCAGATTTGTGTAAAATTTCAAAAATACGCTCTATAATTTTAATTTATTTACCATTATACCCTCTCATTAACTCCCTAATCTAATCAGAAAAGAAAAAAAAAACTGCAAAATCATTAAAGAAAAAAACCGCCCCCACCCCCATTCTTATTCTTCCCCTTCCCCTTCTTCTTCTTCTTCTTCTTCTTCTCCTTCTCCTTCTTCTTCTTCTTCTCGTATTCTTTCCTTTTTCTTCTTTTCTTCTTCCATTGTACGTTTTTCAATGATTAATCGTCGATTAAAAAAAAAATTGTCGTCGATAAACTCATTCTATAAAACCATGAAACCTAAGGAAAATCTAGGTCAATCTTCGTCGAATCAACCTCCTCCTGAAGCAAAGAAACCAACTTCATCAAATGAAGATGAAGATAAAACTGAAGATCAAGAAGAAGTGAATGAAGGAGATCCACCAGCCGCCGAGACTCCTGATATGACAGCAATAAGGTATGAATTCAAAAACCGACTCTTTATTTAAGCGTTTCGTTGATTATTTTGTTGGTTTAGAAAAATTTAGGTTTGAAAAAACGGTTTATGAAAATGCTTACGGCTAACGGTTGGGAATTATTGATATCCCAGCCGTTTATAAATTACATTGTCATCCATAACAAAATCGATGTGTGCGAGATGGAGAAATCCTATCCGTAACTAGTTGTATACGGCTAGGATATTCCTAGCCATATATTCTCTTGTGTTCGTAATTTTCTTAGCGGTAGTATAGTTACGTCTCGGTTTTTCTATTCATAACGTTATTTCCTGACTGTAATATTTAGTTTCCTAGTCATTTATATATTACGACTTGGAATTTCCTAGCCGTATGTGGTCCTGTGTTGAGTAGTGAACTAGCAATATACCAACGAATAGGTTTTCCTATCCGTAATTGTTTTTCGGCTTGGTCGATTACTAAGTTCCCATCCGTAATTTTTTAGAGCAGTGGAATTACTATGTTCCCATCTGTAATAGTTGTTGCGTCTTGGACTATCCAATTTTCCTAGCCGTGCTAGGTTTTACGGTTTGGTTCTGTCAAATTTTCCCAGACGTATTTCTTATCTACTTTTGGTTTTTTGCCTTGTTTGTCTTGGAACAGAGGAAAAGAAAAGAAAAGAAAAATCCCAAGAAGTAACACCTCGTAGTGATGATCGGTTGTCAGCCGACGCAAAAATAATTTCACTTCTTACTTCCTAAAATAAAGTAGTATGCAATAAGAAAGAGTTCTTATCCACAGAGAGGCTTTTTGTTGTTATGCAAATTTTCAGTTTCTTAGTAACCAAAGGGGGGATGTTGTTTTATCAAAGCAATAAAAATAAATTGAAAGCAATAAAGTATGAAAATAATCAATATGGAGAAAGTATTGGTCACGGGGTAGTTTCATTCACAAATACATATTTTCATCAATGACTAGAATTGATATTTAATCTCTCATTTACTAAAGTCCTAGGATACCTTGATCGCAAAGAATATCCCGTTAATTCACGATTTCATCACAACCACATTAAAAGATGCATATGTGAATTCTTCTGAAAGAAACCTAAAGTGTAAAAGAAAATTAGATTTAACTCCCTAGAAGCAATAAGCTATATGGAATAAGACTAATCAAGGCAATCGAAATGTGTAAAAGCACTAAATCAATTTAACCAAGTTATGATTCATATGTGACTAGTAGGATATATCTCTACAAGCACTACCTACATTTATGCTACTTAGAATCGAGGGATGAACAACGTTTTCGTATTGAAAACCCTAATATAGCTCTAGATATGAATGCAAATCGGATTGATTCCGGACTCAACCAAATAAACAATCAAATCATAAATCAATATCAACAATGAAACATAAACAATAAACTTGAGACAAAACTAATGCATTGAATCAGATTTTATTTGCTGAAATCCACTTATTATCCCATAACCAATATTAATAATTTAGCTACTCATGGTTTTTGAACTCAACATAATTATTCTTAAAAATAAAATAAAGAACATAAAAATAAATGGAAGCAAACCCTAGTCGCTGCTCTCCTCCAAAAACCCAGTAGAAAGATTGTGATAAGTTGATCTCAAAAGAATAGAAACTTATTCTTTTTATAGCCTTCCCACTTTCCAAAATTAGGTCTTCAAAGTCCATCACCAAAAAGTCCACCAAGCCCATGAACCATGCGTGATAAAAACCCATGTGAAAATATGACCCAAAAATTGTTCGCCGGAAAACTGTGTTTTTGGCCGAAAATTTACCGACGGTCACCTGAAAAGTCAAACGGTCAACAGTCAACCGGTCCAACTCGGGTCAAGCACCGAGTCATACCGATTTAGCGATCTGACTCAGTAAAATTGGTCAGGCCAGGCTTGTTGCATAGGCCAAATGCAACACAACCAAGATGGCTGTCTTGCAACCTTCCCTGCACAGCCAAGATTGCCCTGACTTCTTCTATTGCAACTTCAGTTCTTTCTAGTATTGTCATTATGTAGTTTCTGTACCAAATCTCGTGTTGCATTCCTTCCAACTTCAACCATTACAGCGTAACCCCTACTTCCCTGCCTGTCCATTTCAGTACCATTTGCAACTCTTTCATAATGACTATACTCGGCACCAGGACTAAACCAATCCACAACCTAGTACTCCATTGTTGCACAGCTCAAAGACTACGCAATTTCTCATCGAGCTCAAACCTAACACGTACATCTAGAAATTCGATTCAACCTTGACAGCTTCCCTGTATTTCATGCATCATCTGCAGTTTAGTCCTGCAATGCATATAAACTGAGCTCATAGAACCATTAGCTCACATTCTTGCAATTCAATGCCACCACCTGAAACAACAACATTTCATCTTTGGCTTTGTAGTGTACTCTTATCAAGAACATCTCCAGTCACATCTTTGAGCTTCAATTGTAGATTAGCAACTCTAATTATGCAGTTGTACCAACCATTTCAACTCGATTCCTTGAAACTCTTACCAATTCCAGCTACTAAACCATGTCCTCCAGGCAGCAGCACCTCTCATAGAAACAGCAAAACTTCGTCTTCTCTTCAACTTGAGCTACACTCATAACTTCAACCATTTGCAGCTTCATATGCTCCACTGCACAGCCCCTAGAAGCACCAATATCCTACTCCATTTACTGCAGTTCAATAGCATTGCCTAGCCATCGCCCTATCACCAATCTTAATTGTTTTTGTGCACCACCGCTGCCAGACTCAGCCAACTTCCCTAAATTGCACACACACACACAAGGACATTCTCCCCTGCAGCTTATTTAAGTCACCATTTACTTTCACAGTTGCATACTACATCACCAGCTTCACTACCATCTCCGTTCATCACCATCATAGCCAACAGTTCCACCTCAATTACACCTGCGCTTTTACCAACATTGCTGCAACAACATGGTCTCTGTGACTAGCAGAAAGAATCACTACCTTGACCACCAGCTCACAATATCATTCCCATCACTTCCACTTGCCTCAACTCCAATTGAAAGTACCTGTTAAACCTAACATTCACCTAGGTTTTCTCCAACAACAGCAGCAACACTCCGTCACTCCCTGCAATTTCAGCCTAACCTCATAGCCAATAGCACCAGCTCTAGAACCTCACAACCCTGTGTTCTTCCCAACTCTGACATTCGATTCCTGTCGAGTTCTAGCTTCTATTGCACTTCTCCTTCTTTGTCTTCTCAGCTACTCGGCACCACCATCGTCTCATGGAGCTGCCATGAACCAACACCCACCAGGCTCATTGCCCTTTCAGTTCATCACCTGCACTGCGCGTAACACCAGCTCCATCCACCAATTACAGCTCCACACCACCATGAGCTACAACTACCAACAGTTTCAGTTCTTGCAATTCAGACATTCCAGCAACAACAATCACCAGAATCCACCAAATCTCATTTCAGTCACCACCATGTTCACCACAACAATATCATAAGATTCCCAAACTCAATCCACCATTACCACTGCAATTTCCTGTGATTCCTTAGTCTTTAGGTTCATACCCATTTCAATCCAAACCAATACCCATTCTCTCATATCCCATATATCCTAGAAATGACCACCAACAACACCTACATCTTCCATTGCAAACTTAAATTCCATTGTAGGTACCACAAAAACCATTTCTTTGTGTTCAAAATACCAACAGCAGCTCAGCTTCCGTCCATTCTCCCTGTAATCAGCCCTGTCTTCAGTACAAATCCACCACATCTCAAATTATAACATCTCACAAAAATTTAAGCACCCAACACTGCAGCATAACCCTGTTACTTCTTGCAATCATCTCAGACAAATTCTATTCACCATAACCCACTAAATTGATGGCATCAGCTCCACCAATCTTCAATTACATCAGCAGTTCACAAACAGAAACCCCAATCCGTCTAGTCACCTCTTGTTGCCAAATTCAATCTTGAATCAGACCCTAATTCGATTTTACCATCACACACCCATGACAGATACCCATTCCATCTTCTACAAATTTCAGAGATACACAAACCCCCGAGTTGTTCGATTTAATCTATTTCCATCTCTCCATTTTGAAGAACAGCCGCAGCCACAATGATTGAGGGAGAAATAATGAGTTCTCTGATTTTTAGGTTAGGTGTAAGAACCCAAAACTACTATTTGCACCCCACTTTAATGATTAAGGGGTAACCAACTCACACAAGGCCCGTCGGTCCCAGATAGCCGAAAACCCATTCGCTTCTTGCTCAACTATCAGTTATGGCAAACTGATGGTTCATTCTTCACTTCCTCCTTGCACACCTCAGCATGATCTGAATGTAGCTCGTATGTGAATGAACCTTGTGCTCCTTTTCGCTCCAAAAAGACAATTTCTCCTTCTTTTGCTCCAAAGGACTCCATTGCACCTAATCAACTCAAATTCACACAAAAGGTACATATTTCACAAAATAAATAGCTAAGAAATCATAAATACTATATATAAAATTAGGTGTTTTACAACACCTATCAAGTGACCAGACTCCGCAACCTCATCACGCAAAACCATTGGGTGCAAATGCAAGGAAATCAAGTGAAGTTGTGACTGCTGGAGAAAATGAAGGTGGTGGAGATGAAGTTGGAGTGACTAGAGGAACTGAAGTTGGATTTGCTGGAGGAATTGGAGTTGTTGTTACTGAAGTTGGAACTTCTAGTGGTGGTGGAAATAAAGGTGTACTTGTTGTTACTGGAGGAACTGAAGTTGGCACTTCTAGTGGTGCTGCTATTGATAAAGGTAAATCTGTAGTAGAGGAGGGAAAGGAGGGGGACAAGAAGGATGGAAAGGAGAAGTATAAACCTAAGATAACGCCAAGAGAAGTAATTGATGATATGGAGCCTTTACCTCCCAAGAGGAATGGGAGACCTTGGGGTGAGGCAAGAGATCGTTCCATCTTGATTTTCTACACGTCTTCATGGGCTGCTAGGGTTTGTGGCACAAAGGTAATAAATCAAATTACATATATGTTATATTCATTTTGTTATGGATTATTATTTTTACAACCAATTTTTTTATTTTTTTTTGTAGTTTCCGGATAAAGCGGTCCCTAAAATAAAGCACCAACAAGCAAGGTTTTGGCCGTACGAAAATGAGCATCCAGATGTGATAGCTTTGGTAAAAGCTTTGGGGTTATGGTCTGGAATCGAGGCTTTGCAGAAGACATATGATGTTGTGACAGTTTGTGGTTTTAGAGAAAGATTTTGTCCCGAAAATATGACTTTTCACCTCCCATTCGGCGGGATGACTATCATTCCGGATGACGCAAATCAAATCACTGGTCTAGGTTTGGAAGGAAAGGTTGTGTTTGAGGGTTTCAATAATTCTATGCCCTTTGATGAACTTTATGCCTTGGCGAAGAACTGTCTTGGGTGGGGTAAAGATGAAGTGGAAGAAGAGTTTGAGATAGGGTATGGAGCACCTCCTAGATCTAAAAGGAAATTTAGTGCACCGGGCGAAATTGGTGAAACAATTAATATGTCAAAGAAGATTAATTTGGGTCGTCTAATGGATAAGTTTGGGGATTTTGACCGCAAGATGAAGAGTGGATTGGTGGTGATGGACGCAGAAATAGCTAGACATACGGCTATAGCTTACTTGTTACATGCTCTTGGGACCGTCCTTTTCCCCGATTTCTCAGGAAATAAGGTAAATGCTTGTTATTTGCAGTGGTTGAAGATTCTCAGTCTCGATAAGAAAACTAACGAGGTATCTAGATACTCGTGGGCCACCGCCCTCCTTGCTGATGTGTTGGGCTGTCTTTGCAAAGCTTCTAGATGGAACGAAACACAAATTACGGGATGTGTTGCTCTTATCCAGGTATCTTTTTGTTTTAATATAACAAATGTTTATTTGTTTTACTTTTATATATTGGTTTGTGTGTAATAACTTATTTATAAACAAAAAAATATATTTTTTGCCGTAGTCATGGGCATACGACCATTATAAAAGCTTGAGGCCTACTCGGGATAAAAATTAGCCTCTAAAAAAAACCACAGGAGGGAGATACCCCTTTGAAGGGACCCAATACAAGGCTAAGAGATGGAAATGGTCGACATGAGGAAAAAATTGGATGCTTTGACAATTGAAGATGTGGATTTTGATCCATATTTGAAACTTGATGAGGATGGAAAGATGAAGTTGGTGATAGAGTATTTTCTGATGTGGCAACCTATACGGGACCTTTGTTTCATGCAACCGGGTTCGTCATTTTAGATCCTCGTAGAACGCTCCGCCAAATCGGTATTGTCCAGAAAATTCTGCCTGAAGAAACTCCTTTTAGACTGAGCGTAGCCACCTCCCAATTTAAAGACAAACATGTATAATTAAACTATGAAAATGCACCGGAGATCGAGCATTGGAATGATCGTTCCCAAGAAGTAAACCAAATGAGTAGAAAACTCCTTGAAGATTCTCATGGGACTTCCCAAGCGGATGCGAATTACATGGAATGGTATCGAGAGTGGACTCATCCTTATGTGGAAAATTTGGTTCCGGAGGCGTGGAGACATTTCAAGAATACAGAGAAAGATAGTTCAAAGACATCAATGAATGAAGAACATGATTTGGAGAAGATGTTGATATGTATACTACTAATTATGTTTGTATATGATTTTTTTTTAATTATCTTATGAATAATTAGACTATGTGTGTTTGATATGAAAAAATAGGTCGAACGAGTTAATTGGGTGGCCAATGACATCACCCGTATGATTAATTTGGGTGAGGAGTTAACGGTATCTAAACTAAGATTAATGTGGAATCGAGTTAGAGGCATAATTATCCCTGAGAAAGGAGGTTTATATCCTGATGAACCAGAACGATCAAGGAGAACTAAAAGGGCTAGGTGTGACGACTCGTACACTCCTCCCCCCTCCACCCCGACCAAGTTCAATCTAAGCAACGAAAACCGGTCGAGGTGGTAGAGGTGAAAAAGGTGGAACAAGTGCTCGAGGTGCAAAAGGTGGAACAAATGATCGAGGTGGTCTAGGTGAAAAAGGTCGAGGTACTGGAACAAGTGCAAAAGTTAGTCGTGCTGGAACAAGTGCTCGAGGTGGACGTGGTGGAGGTAAAAAGGCTCCAATTCAAGGTGGCAGCGGTCGAGGTAAAAAATCTAGAGTTATAGAACAAGTTAGTGGAACCTTAGCCAGAGGACGATTTGGATGAGTTTTTGCAAAGCACGTCGGAGGAGGGATCAAGTGAAAGTGAATGACTATTTACTTTTTATTATATTACTTCATGGATCTTTTATTATCTAAGACTTTGTCTATTTACTTTTTTTGTTGTTTGGTTATGGATTTGGATGGATGAACTTTTATAACTTTGCATTTATTAATGAATGTTAGCCTTTCCAATTGTCTAATCTAAGAAAACTGAGGAAACAATCAAGATTCACTAATTTTTTGTGCACTTTCGGCTAGGTCGATCCTTCACATAACCTAGCCGAAAGTGCATATAATTTTTGTCAAATAAACTTGCATAGGATTGCGGTTGGAAAGTCCCGACCATTATACGAAAACTGTCAGGAAATACCTGGCCGTATATTGGACTTGAGACTCAAAAATTAACTGAGCCTAGGTTATGGATACTTTTCCGAGACGTGTATTTGTTTGCGGTTGGCACTCCGAACCGTAATGCTGACATAAATTTGCATCTCTGGTTTACGGCTTGGTGGACATTTGAAGTTCCTGGCCATAAAAAGATTACAGCTTGGAAATTCCTAGCTGTTTGTCACCCTGATAACCCAAAAATAAAATGGCTCCTTGTTGCGGCTATATATCCAGGCCGTAATTCTGGAAAACAAAATAACAACTATTATGAAAGTATTACTAATTTTCAATCTTAGTATGTATTCATGTTGAAAATCAAAATTTCCCAGCTTACATATTCAATTACGGACGGGAAATATAAGAATTCCCAACCGTGAAACAGACTCAGGAGATTCTTGTTTGAATAACGGATAGAAGTTCTTAACTTCCCATCCGTTATTAATGTTTATGGCTGGGAATTCATCATATCCTAACCTTAATTGCTTCATTACGGTTGGTTCGACACAATTTTTCGGCCGTAACAACAGAAAATTCTAGATTCTTTTTCATATTTTTGACGGGTTTGAATTGATAAAATTGATGGTGGGAGTTGATGATAAGGTTATCTTGATTTTTGTGATGAAGGTTTCATCATTTTTGATCAAAATTTTTTAAAAAACTTTCACCAAAATCACCATTTTTTTCCTTCTTCAAAACTCAAAAAAATCATGTTTTGATTTGCAAAAGATTAATTTTTTGATTAGTCTAATCGATTCACTAAAACTGATTAGTTAGCTTAATCAATTTAATTAGCACTAATCAAATTAAGGGTACATTAGACATTACAAAAAATGATGGATAAGGGGTCCTATGGGTTGTTATTTCATGACCCTATTAAGTTCCCAAAAATCCACCCTTTTTAAGCCCCAATAGTATGGTTCTTTTAATTAAGCGAGGACATAATGTTGTTTACCTAGTTTATAAAGGTATTTTGGTTAGAAATTTGACTGTCAAAGTTAGTCTTCGACCCTAACGCAGCAGCATGTTTCGCGACCCAGACCCTAATATGCCCAAAAACATATGAACTTTTTACAAAATATCTCTTAAATTAAATAAGCAAGAGTTGAAGAGAATTATCCTTTTCTGTATCATCGGCCCCCCATGCCGATTATCACATAGCAATTCGTGCTGATAAGGTGTTGCAATATCTCGACCTTTGCTTCCTGCTACGTTACTTACTGGTAACATACAGTACTTACTATATTTCAAGATCGGCATAAGGCTAGCGGGAAATGTAAATAGTATATAACAGAACGTATCCAGAGAACAAAGAGGGAGACCTTTATTACTTTCTGTTATTAATAGTTGTTGTTACAAAATGATGAGTGTTGTGTGAACATGCAAAGATGGCCCACCATTAAACCATCCGGAATTTTCTATGCAAAGTGTAGAGATAAACATGCAAAGATGGCCCACCATTTAAAACATCCGGATTGTTCCATGCAAGGTGTAATATGCACTTAGCCGACATTATCATTGGGAATATTATATGTTGCCACATGGATACTATATACCGACTTTTACAAGCTATAAATAGATTTTATATGTTCGGTTTCGGTGTGCAAGAGAAAAACTTAGAAAGAAATATCAGAAAGTAATAACATCTTTCGTTCTCTCTCCAAAATGTTTTTAGCTAATTAATATTCCATATGAGTACATAGTTGTACTACTTTGATAGACTATAATTATCACCGTGCATAAGTTAAATTAAATAGCTATAGTGGCATAAAGGTTGAATCATTTCATAATACGTTATCATCACGAATCGCTCGCCGGCTGACGGTCAAGTTTCTACCAACAACTAAACTAAAGGGAGTATAGGTAGTTGTTGTTTCTTTGATTACTTTTCTAAATGGAAAATTTAACAAAACTTGAATTCGCAGGTCTTGATATCTCAGGAAATAATTATATTTCTTGGGCACTTGATGTCGAGCTTCATTTGGAAGCTAAAGGCCTCGGGCATACTATTACGGAATGAAACAACGCGTCCATCCAGGATCGCGCTACAACTCTAATTTTCCTCCGCCATCATCTCCACGATGATTTGAAAAAGGAATATTTGACAGTTAAAAACCCACTTACTTTGTGGAACTGTCTAAAAAAACGGTTTGACCACCTAAAGTTGGTCATACTTCCAAAGGATCGGAATGATTGGTTGAACTTGCGGCTGAAAGATTTTCGATCAGTGGCAGCTTATAACAATGCTTTGTTTAAAATCACCTCAACACTAAAATTATGCGGTGAAGATGTCACTGATGAACAAATGTTAGAGAAAAATTTACAACCTTTCATGCCTCGAATGTGCTCCTGCAGCAGCAATATCGAGAGCGTAAATTTGCGGAATATTCTGAGCTAATTTCATGTTTGTTGATTGCAGAGCAGAAAAATGAGCTTTTGTTAAGAAACCATGAAGCTCGTCCCGTTGGTTCCGCAGCGGTGCCCGAAGCACATGCAGCTACATCTTTTGGACGAGGAAATAATCATGGTAACAAAGGCAAACGTGGACATGGTAAAAGAAACCAACGTGGGGGCCACAAAAATGAACAGGAAAAAGGTACCCGTTACTAACCGTACCAACGACCACTGAAAATTGCGGAACCAAAGGAACTGAAGCAAGAGAAGGGGAAGGGTTCTTCTAGTCAGCCTCCTCAGAAAAATGTTTGCTATCGGTGTGGCTTAACTGATCACTGGCAGCGTACCTGTCGTACGTCGGAACATTTTGTTAGGCTCTATCAGGCATCCCTGAAGAGACCTGCCGAAGACATAGAGACAAATTTAATGGAAGAAAGTGCCCCTAGTACCAGTGGTATCCACTTGGATGTGTCTGATTATCTCGTCGACCCCGAAGGTGGCGAACCTAGTCAGTTTTCTTTTGATAAGCTGTAAAATAAATGTTTCCTTCATATGCCATGTAACATACTTTTGATTTAATGTGTGTCTTTATCCTGTAACATACTTTTGAGTTTGTGTGTGTATTTATCTTGTAACATACTTTTGAGTTTGTGTGTGTCTTTATTTTTGGTATAATATTAGAGTGTGTGTTTTTGATGTAATATAAGTAGATATTTTGGTAGTACCGTTGTTAATTTTATCTCGTCTATTTGTGTTGAAGGATATGGATTCCAAAAGTAATCTATCCAAAATAGACAATGGGGATTTTTGTTTGGTTGACAGTGGAACAACAAACACAATTTTTCGAACCCATAAATACTTTATAGCCTTGAAAAGGCTTAAGGGTAATGTGAATACCATTTCGGGTTCGAGTAGTATGATAGATGGATATGGAAGAGCATGTATCATTCTACCAGGTGGTACGAAATTAATTATTGAAGACACCTTATATTCTACCAGATCCCAGAGGAATCTGTTGAGTTTTAAAGATATTCGGCGTAATGGTTACCACCTTGAAACAGCGGATGAACATAATATGGAGTACTTGTATATTACTTCATTTGTCCCATGCCAGAAGAACGTTGTAGATAGGCTTAAGGCTATCTCTTCAGGGTTATATCTTACGAGAATTCGAACAATCGAATCTCATGCTGTCATTAACCAGAAGTTCAATGACCCTGAATTATTCAATCTTTGGCATGACCGGCTTGGACACCCAGGTTCTACCATGATGAGTAGAATAATACAAAATGCTCATGGACATCCGTTATAAAACCAGAAGCTTTTATTAAGCAAGGATATGAATTGTGTTGCTTGTTCCCTGGGAAAATTGGTTATAAAACCATCTTTGACCAAAGTTATTATTGAATCACCAACATTCCTACAGAGGATACATGGTGACATTTGTGGGCCTATCCACCCATAGTGTGGGCCATTCCAATACTTTATGGTATTGATAGACGCATCTGCTAGATGGTCTCATGTATGCTTATTATCAACACGTAATGTTGCGTTTGTCAGACTGCTTGCCCAAATTATTCGGTTGCGAGCCCATTTTTCGGACTTTCCTATTAAGTCTATCCGACTTGATGGCGCTAGTGAATTTACATCCAAGGCTTTTGATGCTTATTGCCTTTCAGTTGGTATTGATGTCGAGCATCATGTAGCACATGTGCACACTCAGAATGGATTGGCTGAGTCTTTTATAAAGCATCTTTAGTTAATTGCTCGACCCATGCTTATGAGGACTAAATTACCAGTTTCTTCTTGGGGACATGCTATTTTGCATGCAGCGGCCTTAGTCCGACTTCGACCAACTGCTAGACATCAATACTCCCCTCTACAACTTGTCTTAGGGAAGCAACCCGATATATCGCATTTACGTGTTTTTGGTTGTGCTGTTTATATGCCTATTGCACCACCACAACGCACTAAATTCGGTCCACAACGTCGCCTTGGTATTTATGTTGGTTTTGATTCACCGTCCATTATAAGGTATTTAGAACCTTTAACATGTGATGTCTTTACAGCTATATTTGCATATTGTCATTTTGATGAGACACTTTTCCCGCTGTTAGATGGAGATAATAAGTCGTCAAAGGAACGACGTGAAATATCTTGGTACACACCAAGTTTGTCTCATCTAGATCCTTGCACTAATCAATCTGAAATTGAGGTGCAAAAGATTATACATATGCAAAATATTGCAAACCAAATGTCGGATGCATTTACTGATACTGGTCAAATTACAAAATCGTATATGCCTGCAAGAAATGCTCCAGCTCGGATTGATGTACCGAGTGGACAAAATGGGAGCTCAGCGGCAAACGAATCATCAAAGCCACGCCTGAAGCGCGGGCGACCAGTTGGTTCAAAAGATTCTATCCCTTGAAAGAGGAAAAGCCAAGTTGTCTCAATCAAAGATAGCGCTCCTGAAGAGGCTACAGATAGTGCTCCTGAAGAGACTATCAAAGAACGATCCAATTTTTCTGATGAACCTCCTGAAGAGGACAAAGTCTCGGATGAGACACAGGTACCTGTAAATGAGGAAATTTCCATAAATTACGCATGCGACGGAGAAGTGTGGGATTGTAATACAGTAATTATCGATGACATATTTTCATTCTCAGTAGCTACTAAAATTGCCACAGATAATGATGACATTGAACCATACTCTATAGAGGAATGTCGACAAAGAGACGATTGGCCTAAATGGAAAGTGGCAATCCAAGTTGAATTAGAATCTCTCGCTAAACGCAATGTTTTTGGGTGCCCAATACAGACACCAGAAAATGTGAATCATGTGGATTACAAATGGGTGTTTGTGAGAAAGCGTAATGAGAGAAATGAAGTCGTTCGCTATAAATCACGACTAGTGGCAAAGGGTTTCCTACAGAAACCTGGGATTGACTATGAAGAGACATACTCCCCTGTTATGGATGCAATTACCTTTCGATATTTAATTAGTCTGGCAGTCTCTAAAAGGTTAGACATGCATCTAATGGACGTGGTCACATCGTATCTATATGGCAAGATAGATACAGATATTTATATGAAACTTACGGAAGGATTTAAGTTACCTAAAGGGAAACCACGTCATATGTATTCATTAAAATTAAATAGAGCTCTATATGGATTGAAACAATCCGGGCGAATGTGGTATAATCGCCTCGGTGAATACCTAATAAAAGAGGAATATGTGAACGATCCTATTTTCCCTTGTGTGTTTATTAAAAGGACAGGATCTGGAATTGCAATAATAGTTGTATACGTAGATGACATCAATTTAATTGGAACTCTTGATGAACTCTCCAAAGAAATTAAATGCTTAAAGAAGGAGTTCGAGATGAAGGATCTCGGTAAAACAAAATTTTGTCTTGGCCTACAACTTGAGCATTATGAAAGCGGAATTCTTGTCCATCAATCCACTTACACAGAGAAAATCTTGAAGCGTTTTAAGATGAACAAAGCATATCCGTTTAGCACCCCAATGATTGTAAGATCTCTTGATCCTAAAAGAGATCCATTTCGTCCTAAAGAGGAGGATGAAGCACTTCTTGGTCCGGAAGTACCATACTTAAGTGCAATTAAGGCTTTGTTATATTTAGCTCAATGTACTAGGCCCGACATTTCTTTTGCAGTAAATTTACTAGCCATGTATAGTTCTGCTCCAACAAAACGACATTGGACAGGGGTAAAACATATTTTTTGTTACCTTCGTGGTACTATTGACATGGGTTTGTTCTACTCGAAAGATTCTTTAGATTGTCCAAGGATAACAGGGTATACGGATGCTGGATACCTATCGGACCCGCACAAAGGAATCTCTCATACATGGTACGTTTTTACCATTGGAGGTACTGCAATCTCATGGCGTTCCTGTAAGCAGAGCATCCCAGCTACTTCCTCAAATCACTCCGAGATAATTGCTCTCCACGAAACAAGCAGAGAATGTGTATGGTTACAATCATTAATTGAACACATTAGAAGCTCTTGCCGTCTGGTTTCCATAACCAATGTGCCAACAAAAATTTGTGAAGACAACTCGGCGTGCATAGCACAAATGAAGGAAGGCTAAATCAAGGGTGATAAAATAAAGCACATTTCACCAAAGTTATTTTATTCTCACCACCTCCAGAAAAACAACGAGATTGATATCCAGAAGATACAATCCTGTGAGAATTATGTTGATCTATTCACCAAGTCGTTACAAACAAAAGTCTTCCGGAAGCTGGTATATGGAATCGGAATGCGCCACATGTACAAACAGACAAATTAATGGATGATTTGATCAGGGGGAGTTTTGGACTATAACGCGTTGTACTCTTTTTCCTTCGTCAAGGTTTTGTCCCGCAGGGTTTTCCTTGTCAAGGTTTTAACGAGGCAGCATATGCGTGTCCAACACCATACTAAGATTTTCTTTGTTGTACTCTTTTTCCTTCATCCGGGTTTTGTCCCATTGGGTTTTACCGGTAAGGTTTTTTAACGAGGCAACATTCTTAGAAATGGTGGTCCAAGGGGGAGGGTTGTGTGAACATGCAAAGATGGCCCACCATTAAACCATCCGGAATTTTCTATGCAAGGTGTAGAGATAAACATGCAAAGATGACCCACCATTTAAAACATCCGGATTGTTCCATGCAAGGTGTAATAATATGCATTATCATTGGGAATATTATATGTTGCCACATGGATATTATCATTGGGAATATTATATGTTACCAGTCTTGGGGGAGCAAAAATGCTAAATTATACTGAATTTTTTTACAAGCTATAAATGTTCGGTTTCAGCTATAAATAGCTTTTTCATATGTTCGGTTTCAAGCAAGAAAAACTTAGAAAGAAATATAGAAAGTAATAACATCTTTCGTTCTCTCTCCAACATGTTTTTAGCTAATTAATATTCCATATGAATACATAGTTATACTACTTTGATAGAATATAATTATCACATAAGTTAAATTAAATAGCTATAGTGGCATAAAGGTTGAATCATCATTTCATAATAATGAGAACATTTAAAGCCTATATATAGGCTAGACTTATATGACATGTTACTAAATAGAATAGCGACACATGGTCGTCTACATGCCACTTTCGTACTAAGCCTAAGATACAAACATTATCTGTTGATGATAATGTTTATCTAGCTAATTTTCATTTTAGCCGACGACCTTTGAGTCTAGCAAAATCTAGACTGTTCTCGCCCAATAGAAGAGATGAGGTAATGAGCTGAGATGGCAAGAAAGGATTGATTATTAGAGGAAGGATACGGCATCTGGGAGAACCGTTGAGTGAATTTCTTTAAAGTGTAACTTAAGTGGGTCCCCACAGACACTTATTTGAAAATACTGTGGGGGGGGCTTTGCTGGAACTGTGACCAGCACTGTGCATGGTGCTGAATCTGCTGACTGCTTACTGCTGAATCTGAATCAGAGCCTAAAATTCGAGGATTGGAAATTGGGAGGACCCACGTGTCACGTGAAGGGTGTACCTCTCTTAGAAAGAGGGATTGACAATTTTATTTCAAAGAACAAATCTGTGTAATCCTTTCTCCACCAATGATCATCTATCTCCCACGTGGTACTATCCCTCAAACTCAAAATTCTGATGCATATATATACACAAACCAAAAACATAATTCTTCCCACCCTTCTACTTGAGATCATTCATCCTTGCATTTCCAGAGAAGCTTTCTTTCCTAAGCTTATATACTTTAACCACACCTTTCCATATTCAAAATTTCAGTGTCTTTGTAACGATCATTAGATTTATTACATATTTATACAGTTAGAGAAACGAATAAGAGCGAAAATAGTGTTTTAGCCGGATCAGATCATGGGGGACTCTTCTTCTGCTTCGTACGTCCACATGGTACGTGCCTAACTTTTAACCCTGCCAGAAGAGATACAGAAGATACACGGTGAAGAAAATTATGCATGTATCATTACTGATGTCTGTCTGTTTTCTTCTAGCCGACTGATAAGCGTTTTCGAAAAATAGCTTTTGTAGAGTAATGGTGATGATATTGTTTTAATAGTAACCTTAGTTATTACATGATAATGATGTTTTGTAGGTACAACACTTGATTGAGAAATGTCTACTGTTCCACATGACAAAGGAAGAGTGCATGGAAGCTCTCTCTAAGCATGCAAATATCAAACCTGTCATCACTTCCACTGGTACTATCTCCCTGCCTGCATGCCTGCGCCTGCCTGCTTCTCACTCTCGCTTTTTCTCTTTATATTTTATATATACATGTCATCTCTCTAGAAAGTAAACGTAAAACAACATACTTCTTTACCTGGCCATGTTATCTCTTTGTATTTTCTTAATATGTTCTTGTTACTAACTTACTGGCATATACAGTTTGGAAGGAACTGGAGAAAGAAAACAAGGACTTCTTTGAGGCCTATGCTAGAAACAGAGGAGACCGAATGTCTGAATCAGAAACTACCGGGAAGATCCAAAAAATGCTCTCGGAGTCATCTGCTACTTCACCCGGCTGTCGGTCATCCGTAGGATCCCAAGATGAAAATGATCGAGACGAACATGATTAAAGGCTAGTTTGGTATTGCTGTGAATTTTAGAAAATCGCTTTTCTATTGTGTTGTGTTGTGCGTTGTGTTGTTGTGCTGTGCTGTGAAAATAAATCGACATGACGTTTGGTAAACTATAATTTAAAAAGCACTGTACAATTAACAAATTGTAAATTTTGTTTGGTAACGTGGTATTTAAAAGTGCCAGTGATGTAGTTAATGACGAGAATAGATATATTTTAAAAATTAGTTTTAGATACAATTTTATTATAAAAAATTATATTTCTAATTTTAATATATTTAATAAAATATAATTAATATTTATTTTATCATTTTATTTACTTTTTTTAATTATTTTTATTATTTAATAGAATTTTATGATTATGGTTTGCTTAGAAAATATTATTACTTTTATTTTAAGTATGAGAAGAGCCACCAGGGGCATAATATTATTATTAAATAAGAAGGAAAAATTACCAAGGAGTAGTTGGTAGCCTAGCAACAAGCCAAAAGAGAAGAAAGTTGGAAGCGTTGCAACCGCTCGCATGGGCACCTATACCTTGATCCAAAACTCAAGAATAACCAAACCTAATCTATGTATTCCATTCTTTCCATCAAAAAGGAAACTACCATGACTAGTACTAGCATCCATGTTCTAATTTCATTTACTAGGTTGAAGCCCTAATCTCATTGGTATGTATTCATATCTTGTTCTTTGAAAAGCTTTTTAATTTAAAGTTTGTCAACATCTTGCTCACAAAATCCTGTAGTTAGAATATCCAAATTCCCCAAATAAAGAAGTGAAAACAAAAACCCCAAACAAGACTTGAATCTATATAAGGAAGAAGTGCATACATCCATCATTGTATTTGGACCTTTTATTATTTTACTGAAAAAACGCAAAATCAAACCCTTTTGGAAATGGCAAGTCTCTGTGTTGCCCTGTGTACAAAGGCATTCCAGGTATCTTTGCCTACTAGTAATGAAAGGTGAAACACAAATAACATCAAAACACACATCCTTCCCATTCTCCCAACCGTATACAAGGATGTTCGCAGGCTTCATGGCTTTGCCTTTCGAAATAAATCCCAAAGAGACTTCCTTCCTAGCATGCGCACCAGTTTTATAAGACACCAACTTTTAATTATTATTGTATTTATAATTTTAAATTAGAAATAAAAAATAGAAAAATAAAATAAAAGTTAGAAATACAATGTTAAATGTACAATGTTTGAGGGTAAAACTTGTCTTTATAATAAATTTACAAGGTTAAAATAGATGATTAATTAAATCGAATTATGTGTGTCTACAACTTCTGCTTTTCCAGCTTTTAAAAGCTAGTGCTGAGTAAGGCCTAAAATGAAAGTGTTTCTCTCCAAAAACACTTTGATTTTTTTTTACCAAACACAATTTTTGGTAAAAATTTGTTACAAATTTTGTTACAAAGTGCTTTTGGTTGAAAAAAAAAACAATCCCAAACGAGGCTCAAGTAATCCTTATTCCATAATCATCCTCTCTTTACCTCTCTTTGATATTCATCACGCCTATAATACCCTTTAGCTTCTCTTATTCCATAATCATCCTCTCTTTACCTCTCTTTGATACTCATCACGCCTATAATACCCTTTAGCTTCTCTTATGTTATCTGCATAATATCCAACCATGCAATTTAAGATTGCGGGCAGAAGAATAAAAGAGACATAGAGTAGAGCAAAAGAACAAGGGAAAAAACAAATAATAGTCCAAGTTGTGTGTACCATGTTTGTGTGGGAATCTGATGTATATTGACATCACATATAAGATGTACTCCGTACTACACTTTGATGAAAGATTTGAATCGCGGGAAGCTGTTAGGGACGCTATCGAGTGGGGTCTAAATTTCCTTTCTCTCCTTTCATATGTTTGGAATTGGATGCCGTCACGATCAGGATCATCGATGATGAGTAAGTAATTGAAAAGCGTGACAAAATTTACTGTATGTTCATTTGCGAATATGCTACAAATCCCCGACTTTTATACCCCAAAACTTTTATATGTGTTCATGTTTTACTGGCTCACTTTTAAAGCGGATTTCCTTTTTCTTTTTCCTAGGTAGAGGATGAAATCTACGGCGGATAAGAGTGACACATAAATCTACGGCGGATAGGGGTGTAAAATTGTGGTATACTCTCTCCGTTTCTTAAAGATAGGCTTGTTTTGTTTTCACACAAATTAAAAAAATCAATCATTGTAGCTATTTTTTCATGTTTTTTCCTAATCTATCATTGGTCGCCACTCATTTGTTATAAGAGAGATGAAAGAGAGAAGTTGTCCCCTTTAATATTAAGAGAGAAAAATAAGAGAGAAAAGTGGTTCATCTATATGTATACTAGTAAAATCATAACTTTTGACTTTCCACATATGAAAATAAGCCTATTTTTTGACATATCCAAATATGAAAACAAACTTATTTTTTAAAAACGGATGAGTAAAAAAGTGGGATAAGTAGCCGCTTCGATTCACTTGGACTTGTGAACCTGCTATTGATATGTACAGTAGGGAAGACATCCACAGAGATGGACACGTGTGCGAACGAACGCGGCAAGCAATCATGGCTTCCGAGTCTTTTGTTGCATCTGATTATTTGAATTTGTATTTCATGATTATGCTGTAGTATTTACTGAAGTTCAATGTAACTGATGGATTTTTTCTCAATAAGTACTGTAGTAATTAATGGAAGGTTTTAGAACAAAAGATGAACAGGCACTGATAGAGAGAAATGACCTGATCCCACATTTTACCAAGGGTGCTAATGGGGGTACCAAATTGCTTGGGGGTGTACCAACCCCAAGGCAAATAAGTTTTTGTCTTATTAGCATTTGGTACACCCCCAAGCAAAACCAGTCCCCCCATTAACAACATTGCAGTTTACGATAGGGTCTCTAGCCAAGGTTTGAAAAACAGTCATTTTTCATGAGAAAACGTCCGTTAAAACGCTCACGCCTATGTAGCATGTTCGTGAGGGTCATCAATACGTTTGTCTAAATAACACCGATCAATAGTAAAAACCGATGTTATTTAGACCTGTAACATTTATTTTCACGCATGTGACAACCGTTTTTCTAATGTTGATTTTTACGTTTTTTTTGTCAAGAAAACATTTTAACATAAGTTTTTTAGACTGTTTTTTCCGTTTTCACACCCGTTATACTAGTCTTTTAGAAAGAAAAAAAAAAAAAAACTGTTGTAATAAAATACGCCGAACGGGATTAGTATTTCCTAAAGTACACCTGTTTTTTACAAAATTGCTAAAATGCACTCATTTTCACTTTTCCATCCCGTTTTATTGAAAAAACGGTTAACCACCGTTAACCATACAGCTGTCATAAAATAGGGTTGAGTCGGCCGAGTTGACTAGGCTGCACAATGTCTAAAAAAAACCCGAGTGGTTCTACTTCTCCACCGTTTTACTTCTATGGTTCGACTTCTCCCCTGAGTGGTTCTATGGAAAATTGCTTAGCATTTTGAAATCCGCTGATAAAAAATCATGAATTTCTTAGAAATTTTGTCTGCACCACCGAGAATTTTAGGCACCATTCGAACAGTACGCAACACTGAGATTTCTTTGAGGAATTCTACCAAACAGGTTATGAGCAAACAACACTATCAGAAATTAAAGAACAATGAAATCACCATTCGAATCATCGATTACCACCAACTTCTTAGTTTCTATTCAATCTCGGCCATATCATCAGTTTTTGATTCTGACCATCTCACCACCCACTGCAACCAGCTCGGCATATAATCGAATTAGCCACTGCAACCAGCTCGGCATATAATCGAATTAGCCAAAACAGAGACCCAATTTTGCTCGCTACCAATTCCCCAGTTCCTTGAATTTTTCATCACCACTATCGATTAATTTATGACAGGGTCGGCCCTGCCATATAAGCCAGGTAAGCTGCGCTTGAGGCCACACAAAGAATGAGGCCACAAAACTCAAAAATTTCAAATGATAGGAAAAGGACATCATGTAAAACTGATAGTATAAATGGGTTAAAATGAAAAAACAAACTTGCAAGGAACCCTAATAAAATAACAGATTTATAAGGGACCAAAAACATATTGACATTTTGTTATTTATAAATTTTCTGCTTAACAAAGGGGCCTCTAAAAAAAATTGGCTTTGGGCCTCCAAAAACGCAGGACCGACCCTGATTTCTGACCATCCGAGAACCACTTCGACTGATTGCAAAGAAAATTATTTCTAGCAATTAATTGTCACAGTACATACCACAAAGAAAACCCTTAAAATCCGTTGATGTTTTTTTTTTTTAAAATAAAATGGTTTTACTTTCATTTAATTTCCAAATTCATACAATCAAGCCTAGCAACAAGGGATAAAGCCTTAACCTAGAAAAAAACCAAAACAAAAAAAACAAATTACAACCACCAAACATTTTTAAAAAGCAAAAAAACAACAAAATCAAGAAAACAAACACCATTGTCCCAATTGAGCAAAACAATCACCTAAGTCCAGTAAACTTTCCTAGCCCATTTTTTTTGATACAATCAATGGGATAAAGCCCAAACCAAAACAAAAAAATCCTCAGCAAAATCAAGAAAACAACAAGCCAAAAACAATCACCTAAAGTAAACTTTCCTACTGTTATCCTCCAGCAAAATAGTCTGAAACTCAGAACTAAATTAGCTGGTATCTAATCTAATAAATTTACAACTAGGATGAACACCAGCAAGAAAATCCGTTGATGTTGTTGTTAACACTACCAACATCAGTTCACACAATTACCCAGCACATCCAAAATTCTTCTTTAGCAAATGGGTTATACCTAATTCAATCCCCATTAAATTTATCAACAAAGTATCATCAAATCCAAGTATAATTCCCCTGTAAATATGTATCAAAACCCCCATTCAAGTAGATAATCCCCAAAGATGATGATAAATCCCAATCTTCTTCACAAGCACTTTGTTCTTCACCTGAGAATGCGTTAGTCATTTCCATATCCAGAATGAACCTTAGTCGTTGATCATTTTTAATAAATGTACGGTTATATATGGATGAAAATGATATGGCAGACCTTAACGGTTTTATAGATGATGGGTGTATTTTAGCAATTTTGTAAAAAACAGGTGTATTTTAGGAAATACAAATCCCATAGGGTGTATTTTGTCAAAATTCCCATTTTTTATTTCTAAAATAAAAGATTAAGAATTACAATTAAAAAAATTAAAATAAATAAATAAACAAATAAAATGAAATGAAAAACATAGTAACAACGTTATTTAGACCTGATGTAACCGTTTTCACGCATGTTAAAACTGTTAGATAGGAAATTCATATTTTATTTTATTTTATTTTTCTATTTAACCGTTATCATACTCGTTATTTCATAAAAACATCAAATAAACGCTATTTTTCCCTAAACAACGCATTTTTTGCTCGAAAAGTGCTCACACTCGTCAAAACACGTTATGACGGTCACGCCCTATGACCGTGACCCGATCAGTGACCCGTTTTTCAAACCTTGTCTCTGGCAACTTGTCTACGAGAGGGATGCTAACGTCTCTATTTTTGGGTTGTCATCAATTTCGCCCATTCTCAGTCGGCACCACCTCCGTCCAGCCCTTGTAATGATGTATTGTTTGAAAAATTGCATCTGTATGCTTGTTGATTTTTATAGTTACCTATAGCCTTGTTATCTTTTCTTACTCTGGCTGTAACTTCTTGGGGATGAATTTCCGAGAAGTTTCCTTTGGCGGGGCAAAGAAAACAAGAAGGGGAGCTAGTTTGGCCTCTGCTTTCATGCAACCATCTTGTGGCTGCTTTCATGTTGTTGCTTGCCCTCGACTACTAATCAGCAAAAGCATATATATTCCGAAACCGAAATATCCAATGGGGAAATCCTACTACTACTAGTATTCTTTCACAACCAACCATGCTAACGTGATCTAGGCTAGTACTTGTTGTGGGCTTAATGAGATCCCCTAAATGCCATTGTTATTACATATATGGTAGCCCAATTATAATGAATTTCATGTGTTACGGGACAGCATCAGTCGCATCACTTTAAACCTTGAAGATACAAACAAAGAGATTACAATCACCAATGTAATTCACACTTCCACAGTAGTACAATATCTTGCTGCATTGTGGGATCCTAGTTAGTAAGTTCGCGAATAATACTCGTATAATTAATCCGTCCGTATCGACCGCATTCGTACTTATCGACCGTATAATTGGAACTCCGACTTAGATTCGCAAATTTCCAGCTTAAAACGAATTATACGCGTATTTACGAATTACCAAATCATACGCCCCGTATAATACTTTGCAACATCATCACTAAATAATCATTATTTATTATATTTTTGACTTTTAAAATTTTACATACATTAATCTGATTCCAATACCATCAACGTTCATGTGATGCACATATCATATATATAGTTCATGTTAAGTATTAAACAATAGTATTTTAGGAGAGATTATATTAAAAATGATTTTTTAACAGATTAATATATGCCGAATTTTGTACGCCGAATGCATATCTCTAAAACGAATTATACACGTACGTATGTCGTTTCGTATTACTGCCGAATCACGAATCGTTGACCGGATTTTTGACCTAATTTAGCTTTTACGAATCGGTATAATACTCGTACGTATCCCGTTTCGAACGTATCCCGTACCACGAATTGCTAACTAGGTGTGGGACTGCTTATATTGTCATGGGAAAGAAGCACCAGTAAAAGCAATTTCCATCCCCATGGTAAATACTACCTCCCGTTCCTAAGAGCATCTCAAATACAAGGGGTAAAGGTCTTAAATTAGTATGACACCTAGGATTTAAGATCTTTTTCCCCAAAGTTTCATCTCCAATGCAAAGGTGAGGGTCTAAGACTTTCTTCATGACATTGGGTCATAAGTCCACGTCATCTTTTGTTTCTAAATTTAAATAAAAAGTGTTAGATAAGACCTTATGGATTGGAGATGGGATTTAGATATAGAGTGTCATCTTTATATATATTTTTTTATCATATAACAAGTGACTCACCACCAAAAGGTATAAATAAGACTTCCACATAGGATGACTTTGACCTCTAGCATTGGAGATGCTCTAAAAAAATAGGTTAAATTGAAAAAACTAAAATAACTCTTTTTTAGAAATAGATGGAGTAACATTTATAGCGCGTTTGGATATCGGAAGTAGAAATATTTCTGCTTATCGAGAACGTCTGAAGTAAAAATATTTTACTTCACAAAAGGTTAATTTTTCTATATCTAGAAGTCATTCTAAAATTATATACACAAACTAACTTCTGTTCCTTTTGCTTCTAGAAATCAAAAGCAACTTCTGGTTGTCTAACCAAACAGCCTCTTAGCTTCACACTAAACGCAGTGGAATCATTATATTTTAGATTCAGACTATGTATCACCGGGGCCTTACGACCTCGGCTCAACCTCCCATGTTAGTGTCATCAGTTTACATAATTTATTTATTTCTCATTCCAGGTACTCATAATTTTATAACATTAGAAAACACCTAATAATATCAGTACTGATCGAATCAGTCTGCATTTAGCCACTCATTTCCAGCAACAACAAAAAAAAATCAATCACTTGATTTAATTTCATCAGTACTCCAATAATTGTTATCATTATTGGAACGTTTGTAAGCAAATTTCGAGGTTAGTGGTCTGTTTCTAATTAAGAAAGATATGTGTCGACAATTGTTTTTTTTTTTGTTACCTAACAAACCATTATACCTTGCAACAGGTACACTTAGATTGGCAACTACCAATGCCTCTAGAGTATTTATCAATCTGGAGATATGAGTCAATGAATTCAAGAAGAAGCAAGTGCCCAAAACAAAAAGTAGTACCATATATTTTTTTTACTGCTAAAACCACGACATAAATTTACACGGGCTCAAATCCGGGGACAACGGAATCACAATGACCGGCACGCCACAACCGGATGATCCCAGTGAAAATAGGAAGACTATTCAGGAAGCAACTTAGTTTACTTTAAAGATGATAACGATGAGAAAACAACAAATAAGATGTCTTTTTTCTCTACCAAACTTATTTCAATATGTTTAGAGAATGATACAGAACAGAAGTGCTCAAATTGGGTCGACTCCTTGAAAGATTAAATTGCTAGTAATTTACTTTGAAAGTACAGTATGTTAGTCTTCTAGAATACAAAACAAAGCTTGGCTAAGTTAGGCTAGATAAAGAACGCGCAATTCGGGGATATGGGAATTAATTGGGGCTATGAATTACTTCCCCAAACCCATGGTGTGTGCTAAGGGATGACCATTTGGTATGAAAGTACCAAAATACCCTTTAGTTAATTAAAAACTTTATAAAAAGACTGTTATGCCCTTTCCC
>JAJJWX010000709.1:0-11769 GCA_023529315.1 Papaver bracteatum
TTTACTATAAATAGGAGTTCAAATGTAAAATTCGAGAGGTTCTTTTAGTTAGTGTTAGAAAATATCTTAGGAAAGAGAATAGAGAAAGTTGTAACTATTCTAATTCCATTTAGATACTTCTTTGTAATCAATTGAGAACATTAATAAGAAAATTGTTATTCATCATCAAGAACTTCTTGAGTTTTTACTAATTCTATTGAGGGTGTAGTTGTAGGTAATTCTGCAACTATAGGTCTCCATTTGTCTCCATTCGTCTCTATTATCTCCTTTAAGATCTCTCTAGCTCTTCGATACCTTATACCTCTCAATATCCTTTTGGATCTTAAAGGAGATAATAGGAGACGAATGGAGACAAATAGAGACCAAATGAGCTGCAAAAAGGATATTGAGAGGTATAAGGTATCGAAGAGATATAGAGAGCTTAAAGGAGATAATAGGAGATGAATGGAGCTAGAGAGAGATTAAAGGAGACAATAGGAGACGAAAGGAGACAAATAGAGACCAAAGGATTGAGAGGTATAAGGTATCGAAGAGATATAGAGAGCTTAAAGGAGATAATAGGAGACGAATGGAGACAAATAGAGACCAAATGAGCTCTAAAAGGATATTGAGAGGTATAAGGTATCGAAGAGATATGAGAGAGCTTAAAGGAGAAAATAGGATAAAGGAGACATTTGGTCTCTATTTGTCTCCTTTCGTCTCCTATTGTCTCCTTTCGTCTCCTATTATCTCCTTTAAGCTCTCTATATCTCTTCGATACCTTATACCTCTCAATATCCTTTTTAGAGCTCATTTGGTCTCTATTTGTCTCCATTCGTCTCCTATTATCTCCTTTAAGCTCTCTATATCTCTTCGATACCTTATATATCTCAATATCCTTTTAGAGATCATTTGGTCTCTATTTGTCTCCATTCGTCTCCTATTGTCTCCTTTAATCTCTCTCTAGCTCTTCGATACCTTATACCTCTCAATATCCTTTTGCAACTCCTTTGGTCTCTATTTGTCTCCATTCGTCTCCTATTATCTCCTTTAAGCTCTCTATATCTCTTCGATACCTTATACCTCTCAATATCCTTTTGAGCTCCTTTGGTCTCTATTTGTCTCCATTCGTCTCTTATTATCTCCTATCCTTTTGTCTCCATTCGTCTCCTATTATCTCCTTTAAGCTCTCTTTATCTCTTTGATACCTTATACCTCTCAATATCCTTTTAGAGCTCTCTAGCTCTTGGATACCTTATACCTATCAATATCCTTTTGCATCTACTTTGGTCTCTATTTGTATCCATTCGTCTCCTATTATCTCCTTTAATCTCTCTCTATCTCTTCGATACCTTATACCTCTCAATATCCTTTTGCAATTCCTTTGGTCTCTATTTGTCTCCATTCGTCTCCTATTGTCTCCTTTAAGCTCTCTCTAGCTCTTCGATACCTTATATCCAAGAGCTAGAGAGAGCTTAAAGGGATATTGAGAGGTATAAGGTATCGAAGAGCTAGAGAGAGATTAAAGGAGATAATGGAGACAAATAGAGACCAAAGGAGCGAAGAGCAAAAGGATATTGAGAGGTATAAGGTATCCAAGAGATAGAGAGAGCTTAAAGGAGATTATAGGAGACGAATGGAGACAAATAGAGACCAAATGAGCTCTAAAAGGATATTGAGAGGTATAAGGTATCGAAGAGATATAGAGAGAGCTTAAAGGAGACAATAGGAGACGAATGGAGACAAATAGAGATCAAATGAGCTGCAAAAGGATATTGAGATATATAAGGTATCGAAGAGATATAGAGAGCTTAAAGGAGATAATATGAGACGAATGGAGACAAATAGAGACCAAAGTAGATGCAAAAGGATATTGAGAGGTATAAGGTATCGAAGAGCTAGAGAGAGATTAAAGGAGACAATAGGAGACGAATGGAGACAAATAGAGACCAAATGAGCTGCAAAAGGATATTGAGAGGTATAAGGTATCGAAGAGATATAGAGAGCTTAAAGGAGATAATAGGAGACGAATAGATACAAATAGAGACCAAATGAGCTCTAAAAGGATATTGAGAGGTATAAGGTATCGAAGAGATATAGAGGGCTTAAAGGAGGCATACTTTGGTCTCTATTTGTCTCCATTCGTCTCCTATTATCTCCTTTAATCTCTCTATATCTCTTGGATACCTTATACCTCTCAATATCCTTTTAGAGCTCATTTGGTCTCTATTTGTCTCCATTCGTCCTCCTATTGTCTCCTTTAATCTCTCTAGCTCTTCGATACCTTATACCTCTCAATATCCTTTTAGAGCTCATTTGGTCTCTATTTGTCTCCATTCGTCTCTATTGTCTCCTTTAATCTCTCTCTAGCTCTTCGATACCTTATATCTCTCAATATCCTTTTAGAGCTCATTTGGTCTCTATTTGTCTCCATTCGTCTCCTATTGTCTCCTTTAAGCTCTCTATATCTATTCGATACCTTATACCTCTCAATACCGAGACCAAAGGAGTTGCAAAAGGATATTGAACGTGCATGAGTTACGTATTGCTTTGGCCATTCAATCGTCTCGCCGGGATCAATACCTTCAAATGTTCCATAGGGATATCGATTACTTCATCGATAAGGACTTCATAATTTTCCTCATTTGGTGGCGTAATACAATTAATACGTCCAACTGATTTGTTCTTTAAATTCCTCAGGAGGCATCCAATTACTAGATTCTGTCCACCAGCAGTATGGGACCAAAGTTGATAGTAACCTATAAAGAGAAAATGAACAAAGTAAGTACATTATAGTAAATCATCAACGTTAAGCAATTAAAAGAATTAAGAATCTTCAAACATTCTTTTGAGTTAAGAAGGTGTAACTCACGCACAGATCTTGTAGGTGTTGCTGGATTTCAACTAAAAGTTATTGTAGGTCTGCACAAATCAACTGAGGTCAGACGCACACTCAACAAGTGAAAACTCTGCAAGATTGTATCTAAATCTGAAACCTGTGTGAACACAAAAATTCAATTATATGATACCTCCTCAGCCAAAATTATTTAAGGGATCAACAAGATGTTTAAGAGCATGGATTACATTGCAAGAATAAATGCTCAATAAATATAGACATATCTTCTCATGCTTAGGAGGTTTATTTGAGTAAGGGAGGAAACAATCAATTTAAACCAAATTAAAGACCAGATATTTCATGGTTCAGAAAAGGGGGAAAATGATAATCCGTGATTAAGAACAGAAATTCTCAATCCCCTCATGAGCAGAAAATATCACATAAGACTCAAGAATAATCTCCTTACCCATGGTCGTTGAGGATTTTGTCAGAGTTGGAGAGACCTGCTGATGCTCCTTGCAATCCTTTCAACTGTTGAACGGGGCATATAGCGTAATCCCTATGACTTCTTCTACCGCGTCATCAGTTGTCTCATCGACGGGTGTGTCTGGCTTGAAATCGTAGGTCGGAATAGTAACGGAGGTTAATGTTTCGTGTAATATTGCTTGAAATTCTTCCATCAACATCAACAATGTTATTTTTTCAAGCAAGTTTCTGAAAGTCAGAGAAATGAGATAGATGATTTTCAAATATAAGATGAACTGATTATAGAAATTGAGGATTCAAATTTGCAAAAGATTAAATAAAAATGATTGAAGGAGATTATCCCAGATAAATCACTTAGATTAACCCTTTGTGCAAGACCAATTGCAACCCATAATTGCAAAAGGCAGAGAGTTGAAAGCATAAATTTTACTTTCCAATCCAATATAAAACAATCATACTTGATTCCATATTATAGATGGTAGCTAGTTTGTTTTTTTGTTGGTACAGGATGCACCTAATAGCTTCCACTGACTAGATTTTAGGATGTAAAGGTTTATAAAACTAACGAGATAGAAAGCAATGCTGATAGGTTATCCTCCTCAAACATTTCAAAATGAATTACAAAATTTTGATAGCAATCCGAGAAGGTCTAAAATGAATTACAAAGTTTTGCAGTGACCAATTTTCCATCATTGGTCCTGATATCTATATGTTAAAAGTTGGATTTTGCACATTCACGAAAACATAAAGAGTCATGATACTTACTGCCATCACACTATCACTGTTCCTTCCTATTTTAGTGACCAATTTTCCATCACTCTGGGTACCTGCACTACCCTGCCATTCCATATGTCCTCAATAATTGACTAGTGCATAGCAAAAAACAAGAACAACCAAATATAAAGCGAAATTGATATCAACTACATAAACATCGAAGTAAATCTATCAAAACTTCTTCCGCCGCTTTTCCCAGAGGCAGCATAAAAGGGTAATGTAGAGTTCAATTCACCTTGTTTTTTCCTTTCCTCCTTAGTATCTTCTTCAACCTTCTTCTAAAACAGAAAATGATATTTTTTAGAATGGGAGCATGATAAGCTCCAAAAATCATTACTGATATAACTAAATTCTTACATATCAAACATAGATTTTGATGGTACGAACTGGTTTAGGGTATGAGGAACCGGTGGTGGAACATGAGGGTTAATCTGATTATGAAAGTTGTGGATTTAAGGGGCTTATATAAATTCTACGAGAACTCAAATCACCATTTCAAATCAAAGGATTAGGAAAATTTCAATCAACTAAGGGTTATAGCAGCCGTGCTTTTGGGGGTTTTATCTTCTTTTGAATGCAAAATTCAAAATACCGAAAACCCTAAATTCGAATTTGAATAAAAAAGGATTAAAGTCCCATAGATGAAAACCCTCGATTTAATTAGAACTTCATAAGAAACTAAGATGATTGAATCAAAATCACAAAATCCCTTACCGATTTCGCCTCCAGATCTATCCATAGTTTCTTCACTTCAAAAGTTTAAGGATATCTGAAAAAGAAAACCAGAAAAATAAGGTAGAGAAAGGTTATGAGAAGGTTTATCTTTCATAAACCCACGACGGTGAAAGTTATTTCTCAATATGATTCGAGTTCTCACTCTAGTTTCAAGGTTTTTAGGAGTTAGATTGGCCGTAGGATCACTTTTATCAAAGGTCTAAAATGAATTACAAAATTGAATTAGTTTTCATTCGAATTCTAATATAATTCCAATCCCATATATCAGCCGCCGGATCTTTAATTATCAACGGCATAGGGATTTTTTATTTTGGTAAAAAATCTAAATTAATTTCGTGGGAATTATTGCTGGGGTGGAACTTACAGGTAATGGGGGTAAATAGATACCAAAAACAATGACAGATTATTGGTGTCGGTTATCAGATTCAAAATATTCGACAAATCCAAACTGTAAAATATTCTACGACACACTGAGTCTGTCGTTTTCCGCGAACTCCAAGTGTCCTAAAAACCTGATTTTGGACTAGTGTCTGCGAGTTTCTGGTGCTGGCGGTAATTGATGAGATTGTGGATGTCCTACTAGAAAATGATTTAACTTTCCCTGATCAATCATCCTCAAGATTATTCTCTTCACATTCCTACAATCGTTTACTGAGTGTCCATGAAAATGATGATAAGGACAGAATTCTTGACTTCGATTGTTTGGATGGGGTTCTTTTCCCATGTTCCACGGAGAGGGTATATTTTACATTAAAATGATAGCTTCCCAAATCTTTTCTATGCTGGTATTGAGAGTTGGCATCTTAATTTCTTCCCATATTATCCTCTGATTACTTTATCCTCTAAAATTATTCTGCCTTTGTCCACCATAAGTTTCTTGAGGTTGATCGAGTCTTTGAATCTTATTATTTCCACTGCGATTATAATAATTCTTCTCCCTTTCATATTCTTCCTGATCTCGACTGCCCATCGCTAATAATTTTTGTTGGTTATCAATGATTACTTTCTCTTGTTGTGATTGCGAGGTGCTCTCTACATTATTTATCATTTTAGGGAGCAAACTTCCTCTTGCCGCCAGTGAGCTGGTGTTCACGATTGGGTATGATTCCATTTCATTTTGTTTCTCCTATAGAGCAATGTATTCTTCCTGTAGTTCTCGCAATTCTGTCATGGTGATTGTATTTTTGATTCTGAAAATCTGAATGTACAGTAAATTAGTCGCGAACATTGCATTAATAAAGGATAGGATCAGATATATTTCATCCACTCTTCCAGCCATTTCGCTGCACATTGATTTCCATCTTATAGTTAAGTGCTTCAGACTCTCGCCAACTCTCTGTTTTAGCCAAACACATCTTCAATACCCGGCCGTGATGAATTGTTGCTAATATACGCTCCTAAAAATGTAGCTTGTAAATGATCAAAAGAAGTTATTGTATTTTTTGGTAATCCCTCAAACCATTTCAACGACTCGCCAGTTAAGCTAGATGCAAAATATTTTCATAACACAACATCATGATTCTCCCACTGTATCATACATCTAACATAAGCTTTGACATGTTGAACAGCACAAGTAGTCCCATCAAAAATGTTGGTTAATGCTGGTAAATTGCATTTTGGAGGTATTCCTCTTAACTGTACTTCTTGAGTAAATGGAGTCCTTGCAGCTTCTTCAATAGCTTCATCAAGTTGCCTTCTACCTACTTCTCTTCTATTGCTTATCATTCCTCGCATTTCTGCTAATTCTCTCAAAATTTTCTCATTCTCAGCTGAGTTTTGTTCCATTGGCCTTTTTAATGCAGCTTCCCTTCTTCTTCGTTCTTGTCTTTCTTGTCTTGCGAGATTTTGCGTATCTCCTTCTTCATCATCATCCTGTCTTTCTCTGCAATTTTCTCTTTCACCATCCTATTGAAATCATAGTTTCATATCTTCTTCTCTGCGAATTTATTCATTTCTCCACATTTCTCTTCGATGTCTCTCTATTCTCCTTTGTATCCTATCATACTCCTCTTGAATATTATCATTATAGCGATTTTGTGTACATCTTCTTTCTCGATTTTCATGGTTATTTTGTCGTACTGCCTCTCGAAATTCTTTCTCTTCTACTTATGCTCTTCATCTTTCTCTCTCGCAATCCAAGCGCGCTTGTTCAGCATAGTATCTCTCAATTTCTTCTTCAGTTATTCTTTGATTCCTTTGATTCTCTCGCCCATGCAATATACTCCTACCTTCCTCTGGATTCTCTTCTTCAATTTGGTTATTTCTTCCCTCTTGATTTCTATTGTCACGCAGATTATAACGATTGCCACTTATCTCTTCTTCTCTATGACGTTGTTCTCCATTTAAATTTTGCACTTCTTCTCTAACATTTCTCATTGGGGAATTTATCCTTGGCTCTTTTCTAAATGATCTTGAATTTTATCTTACAGTACTTCTTGACCCCCTTCTTTGTAACCTCAAATTCTCCATTCTTAGCTCATGATTTTGTCTTGTTAGATTCGCACGTTCTTCCGCCTCTAATATCCTTTCTTCCTGTGTTCTTTGCCTCAGATCATCTACTGTCCCATTTTCACGTCCCACATGAACTAATTCTCCAGCCACTCTTTGATTTCTTTCTCCTTCTTCTCCATTTCTTAATTGTCGATTTTCTACTTCTTCCATTGAATCCGACCTCCAAGTGTGTACGCTCACTCTATCATAATCCACATCCCTATCTTGCGTTTGTGCTTGTTGATTCGGCTTTTGATTTGAATTTTCTGCTTCATTTATTGTTCTATTTCTTCCTGATCTTATTCTTAAAGATTCTTCTAATTCACCTGTTCCTTCACCTGCAAGTCTTTTACTCCTCCTCACAGTTGTTGGTGGTTCTGATGTGTTTCTTCTTCTTCTAACCATTTCTTCAATTCTAACAATTTCGTCAAATTTTCAAGTTGTAATTATAGATTTCTTAGCTTGATTCTCCCTGTTTCTGGCGCCAAAATGTAGTTGCAGGATTTCCCACACTACACCCTTGTCAAGAATCTATGAAAACTAAGTCATAATTATGGATGAACAACAACACTTTTATTAATTCACTTTCAAGAAGATTTACAAGAAATATCAAAACTCAGAAGTACAACTTTCTTTCTGGAGTTTCTCTCTCCTCAAAATTCTCTCAGCTCTCAAAAGTACATCATCATCTTCTGGATTTAGTCGAAACCTTTATATAGGAAAATACATAGTGGAAGACAGCTAAGATTTCCCCTTAATTCAGATCTACTATGCGATCTCATCGCCATAACTTTAGTCTTCACCATCGCCAACTTTATAACCATCGTGAAGCAGACTTATTCTTCATATATATTTAATCGTTAACCGTTATATCACTCTTTTCTGACACTTGCCAAATGTTGTTGAAGAATCTTGCGACGTTCTCGTCAAAGTGTTGTTAATACTTGTAGAAAAGTTTGGGCTTCTCGCAGAAGTGTCGTTTCCAACGCGAGAATATTGTTGTGGCGATATTCTGGTCCTACATAAACTAATGCCATGGAGTGCATTGAAGGGGTGGAAGAATCATTGACACATTAAGTAGGCGGAAATCCACATACCTGGGTGAAGGTCTGAAGAGCCAAATGATAAGTCAGACCTTTGTCTGTTGAGAATAGATCCCCAAGGATCACTTTCTGCACTGAAGTGGTCTGGCATTGAGAAGCCAGAAAACAATAAACATGAGTGTCAGCCATGGTGTAAATGCCAAGTCCACAATCTTTAATAGGTAAGGTAGATAGTCTCTTCTGTAAAGGACCAAATCCCGCACCATCACCAGTAATCAAAAGTCTCAGATATTGGAACAACTGGTCATCGAAGAGATCAGTGGCACGTTGAAGAGAAGCAGGATTGGTAGTTCGCATTGCAAAGTAGAGTCTAGACACTCTAGTACAATTACGCAGAAGAAGCATCTCACTTTGAGGATCCCTGAGTTTTTTTATAGCATCCATTAGTAGAACCGTTTTGCGCACCCTGTTCAACAACATATCACTGATGAAATCCATATCTAAACTCGCTGGACCTCCCAAAAGTTTGACACCCTTAGCAGGTATACCAATATCTGGTGGAAACACATCCTTTACGACACTCCTAAGATCAAGAGAAGGCCAAAAGACTTATGTTTTCTTTATATTAAGGTGTAATCCCCTGCTCGGTCCTTCAGATTCAATTATACACAAAGCCTTAGCTACCTCCAAAGTATCTCCGACAATTGTACCGTCATCAAGGTTCCAGGCTTACAAATCGAGTTTACATCGGGAGGCAATGGTCTCCACTAAGGGGTTAAGCGTCAATGAAAATAACAAGGGACCTAGGGTATCCCCTTGTTGAACACCAAGAGATGAAGACAAGATATATTTGGCATAATAAATCTTAGACGGACGTAAGTAGCAAAATTACACCCAGCGAGAAATATCTGGACAATGGATGCGTACTTCCTTGATGAGCTGAGACATGCTCACCATGTTGAAAGCATTAGAAAAGTCAGTTAGCAACATTGACATTTGGTCTGAATGACCCTTCATCTCGAAAAGGCGATTTACAGCAAGTAAAATACCTTCTCCTCCTACTGGAATACCAACCCCAAATTGGTAATCGCCTAAGTAAGAGGTCATATCTTTTCTAATAGCAAAATCGGCCACCTTAGACACCAATCTTCGCCAAACTGTACCAACCGCAATGGGCCTAAGACCACCCCCTGGCTTCAGCAGTGGCGTCAACGGAGCACTAGCAATGTATTCTCCTAAAATGCTAGGATATTTACCAGACAACCAAAGGTTGACAACCCCAGAAATGGACAAAAAAAAATCATCTCCCACTGCCGACGCCGGCCCACTAAGAATGTCGACAAGGTGTTGCACGCGTAGACCATCACGACCACATGACTTACCTTTCAGCAAGCTTTTAATTTCCCCCAAAACAGCTTTTGAACTCACAAAAATGGGATCAGCGGTGATATCATCCATGGGAACCTCAGGCGGAGATGCTAACAGATGTTTGTCCAGCAGGTCAACATAAGTCTGCTCCTCAAAAGGGGCGACACCAGACGAAGACGAAATTCGAACCGCATCAGCAAAGTGTCCCGAATTAATCTTCTTCTGACATGCACTGATGGTTGATGCTTGCTGCTTCTCCTCTGCCTTCTTATCATCTTCCTTCTTTCCCCATCGTAAAGGCTGTTGAAGCAATTTATTTATCAAAGTGGAACAACAAGCAAGATGTTTCCAAACGTTAAGGTCTTGAATAATTGCCGACACCTGTAGTCGCTTGCGACTACTAGATTTCTTCTCTGCGGAGCTTTTAGGCTGATATATAGACAGAGTACAAATAGGGATAAATAACAAATGAAGCCAACCTGACAAAATGGAAGGGCTAGCAAGAACGCTGTCGAGACAAGATTTGAGAGCCCTCGAAAAAGCAAGTCTGCAGTTATGGGGAATACATTTTACGGTGGGAATGTTTCGTTGCAGCACAGTATTGAGCAAATCAGTAGAGAGACACTCCAAAACGCTGCTGTCATCATTCCCTGGAACAGCATACTGCACCTCGTCTGTAACACCCACAGTAACCACACTGTCGTCTCCTGAAACAACAGACTGTCTCTCAGCTGGTATGCTCATGCCATGAATCAGAAAGTCTGCATTTTCCCCATTCAACGGCCCTGGAATGAATTCATGCCAAGTTCCTTCACGCCCCTTACAAGATTTCAACCAAGCATGGAAATAAAGACACCTACTGCACATTCACATTCGCAACTTGCAAAGGACATTCTCCAACCCCCGGTAAACAGAAACGTCATTGGCAAGCATGTCTCGGACAGTAGCTCTGCTAGCTTCCGAAGTAAAGTGTTTATCATGGAGGTTCTTCAAGAACGAACCCTTGACATAGCCTCTGCCGAGAACACCATTACTGCAGTTGTGAACACTCTTGAAGGGACACTGACAAGCATCGTCGGAGGCAGCAGCTACTGTCGAAGAAGATAGATGCTAGGGTCGCGTTTCCTGTGTATTCTGTGGTTGAATTTTCTGAGAATCCTGGGAATAAAATAGAGTAACGCGAAGACTGGGAGCTGTTGCAACAGATTTGGGAGTTGAAGGAGAGGCAGACGAAGATGTCAGGGGAGGTAGAGAGGACAACCGGCTATGGGAAGAAGCTCTAGTTGAGCTTTCCATAAAATTCTCCAATAAACACAAAGAAAGAAAAAAAAGGTACTGAAGAACCCTAAAATTGTAAAACGAAAGGAAAAACCCTAAAAAAATAAAGGGAAAACAACTGAAAATAACTAAGCAATCGTGGAAGGAAATCTTGAAAACTACATGAGCGTGGAAACGAAATCATAATCCGAATGAAAACGAAAACAAAAAGGGGAAAATCCATGCTGAAGACGAGGAACAAAACTGGCTTTCGTAGCCAGGAAAATTATTATGTTTATTGTTTTTATTATGTAAAATTATTTTCTAACAAAATACAGATATATTTATTGTTATGTTTTTGAGATTTCCGATAGAATATTATCCGACATCCGAGTAAAATGGCGGATATAAATTCGAAATGAAAAACATACATCCATTCGAATACAAATATTGCCTTATTCGAATCCGTTTACACCCATACCATGACCATTCTCTATGGTGGACCCAACACAAGTGAAACAATTTCCAAATGAACTACCCACTTTTTTTGATCACTTATCAGACTAATATCATGATTTTTTCTTTTCTTTATGAATCTGAATTTGAATTTGACTCGATGAATTTTTTTTTTTAAATCAGATTACCCAATTGACTCAAAAGTACACGAGCTAGTGGCTTGGTCCTATGAATCAGGGGTATTTTGTTCCTTGGATCAAACGAGTTCGAAACATAGGTTAGTGTAGGACCAGAATATCGCCACAGCAATATTCTGACGAGATTAACAACATTTCTGCGAGCGTC